>PYAF01003103.1:1571971-1590637 GCA_007407185.1 Glycine tomentella
TTGTGGGCGTATAGAACTGCATTCAAAACTCCAATTGGTATGTCTCCATTTCAATTGCTCTATGGTAAGTCTTGTCACCTCCCTCTAGAACTTGAACACAAAGCTTTGTGGGCAACAAAATTCTTAAACTTTGAACTAACCAAATCTAATGAAAAGAGATTGTTACAGCTAAATGAGTTAGATGAGTTCAGGTTGAGAGCTTATGAGAATGCCCGCATCTACAAGGAAAAGACTAAAAAGTGGCATGACAACCACATTAAGCACAAAGAATTCACTCCAGGCCAACAAGTACTGCTATACAACTCCCGGCTGAAGCTTTTTCCGGGTAAATTAAAGTCACGATGGTCTGGACCTTTTCTGGTAAGAGAAGTCTTTCCCTATGGTACAGTAGCAATTTCAGCTTTAGATGGTGAGAAAGTTTTTAAAGTGAATGGTTATAGGCTGAAACATTATTTCGGAGGTGAAGTGGACAGAAATTCAAGCTCTGTACCACTTCAAGCTAACATAGAATGAATTGACGTAAAAGTCTAGCTTAAGGACTTTAAACAAGCATTGAAATTGTATATAAGCTAAGTTCAGCTGATAGTCTTAGATTTCAATTCATGCAATTTAAATTCACGCATCATATTTTACTTTAATTCATTTCAATTTTGTCTAAATAAGTTAGTAATTTTAGTTAAATTCTTTCCATTAAGAGTAGTTTAGTAAGGAATTTAGAGAGTGGAAGGAAAATACAAAGGAAAACAGAAAATGCAAAGTCACGCGAATCGCGTGACCATCCGCGCGAGTCGCGTGAGGTCGCGGAATCAGTTTTTAAAATAGAAATCCACGAAACCGCGCCTCACTTCCACTACTCCCTCTCTTTACCTTAGTTTTCGCCCTCGATCCCTAAACTCCCTCCAACGCCTTTAATCACCATAAAACTCCCTAATCTCAATTCCTTTATAAAATCCATACATTGGTGGTGTCTCTCTGCACACTTCTAGGCTTTAAAAATCCCTGCATTCATCTTCAAGCAACCTATGTCCAAGGACAAGGTAAGTCTTTATTCTAAACAACCATAGGATAGCCACATTTTAAATTTTGCTTAATCTTCTTCTACTCCTATCTTCTGTTGTCTGTGGTCTGAAAATCCTATGGAAAAATTTTGGATTTGGCCATGTATCCAATGCACACACCATGCTTAACCAATTTTCTGCATACCACATGCTTGTTATAATGCTTGAATGAAAATTTAACTGCAATAGGCACCTACATGAACTCTTTAAGTCTAAGGTTAGCTAATAAGCACGAATGATGTAAGCACAATATACTATCTGGAAGGGATGATCATTTTGATGAGCATATACCAAGTGGTCAATTAGAAACACGTTTGGGAAAACAAGAAAAGTTATAAATCTGCAATGCATAAGAACAAGTAATACTTAATTGTTTTGATGACACACACATACATGGTTGGTGAACATGAGTGCTTACATAATTAGAATGAAATTCTGCATGGTAAATTAAATTGAATAAGTCTGAAATTAGACATGTCCAGGACATTCATGCTAAACTTGGTACAATTAACACCAGGAACTAACCATAATGATCTGGTTTCCTGTATTAGCTTTCACATGGTATTAAGCAAAATATGTATCTACATTACTATGGCAAGAATTTAAATCTGGGAATGGTGGGGATTAGGACTAAACAGTATATGAACTTTAGAGATATATGTGTACTCAGATATGAGTTGGGGAATTCCAAATACTTTGAAGTTTTATAAGTGAATGTTGTTGTTGATATCCATATGCCTATATATCTGATGATTTGGAATAATTGCTATGTGCTCAAAAATTGGAAACACTATGCTCATTGTAAATAAAAACATCAAAGGTAAAAAAATCTGGGAATTGTTATTGGATTGCATATGTACATTAAATCGCTATACCCTTATATATGTGCAATATACCAAATCTGGGAATCCCAGTTCATGAACTTCGAATTATTTAACTGGAATGATTGTGATAACCTGTTCTGCATAATAGTTGCTATTAAATTTCCATCTAAGATACAGAATTGGTTTAAACATGCCTTGCTTTGATCTTATCCACAGAATAAATCTGGGAATCCTAAGTGTGATTGCTTATGTATTATGAATTTTCACATGAAATGATAGACTATTCCCTGTATCCTTATGCATATTTCATTGAACTAATGAACATTGTTTGAAAATTTTTCTGATTTTGCAGGGTAAACAGGTTGAACAAACCAAGCCATCCAAAGGGAAGAAGAAAATCACAGGGGAAGGAAGCAGTAAGAAGAGAGCCAGGGCATCTGATTTTGATGAGCTCCACTTCCGCACTGCAGAGTGTCAGGCCAAATTCGATTCTTGGTATTTACCCAAGAATATCATCAAGGAGCGGAGGATCATGTGGGAGGAGTTCTCGGAGGACCACTCCATTAGACAGGTCATTGTCAGACGCCGGTGGCAGAGGCTTGTATCTTTCCCAGAGCCCAGCAGCAGCATGATCCTCAAGGAGTTCCTCTCCAATGTGGATCAGGAGACAGTTTACCGCACCAGGGTCTCTTGGGTGAGAGGAGTCCAGGTACCATTCGGGGAGAAGACCATTGAGGCCCTTTTCGACACCGACTATGATCCATTTGCCTCATGCGACTTCATCAGATTATTCTGGCACATGCAGCCAGATGCGGTCACAAAGATGTATAACGATGATGTCCCAGACTTAGCCACCACCATCCGCCGAGCCATTACTTGTTTATACTCAGCTTGGCAGACGAAGCCCAGCATGGATTATATACCGGACAAATTGAAGAAGTCCGAGCTGGTTGGAGACGCTGCCTTTTGGCATTTATTTGTTAACCACACGGTCATGCCTTCCAGGAATTTGACCGATGTGAATGTTGAGCGAGCCGTTCTCCTTTACATCCTCTGAGGTGCAGGTAACCTCATGATTTCTTCAGTTTTATTTGACCGGATTTTACAGATGATTCTGGACGTAGGCACACGATCCTGGCTCGGCCACTCTTCCCTTATTCTACTTCTATGCCGACACACGGGAGTCCATATCGATGAGGACGAGGATATGGATGTCCCTATTGCGCCACTCATGACCTTGAAGACATATACTACTGCTGTGAGTGCCGCTTCAAACGAGCAGGTGGTTAGAGCTTCTAAGCTCACACCTGAGGCCATCGTCGCCGCCTCTCCTCGAGATCTTCCTGCAGATGATCCCCAGCCAGACCTCCATGACCAGCCAGCCCCTACACCACCAGCTTCTCCCACTCCACAGACTTCCATACCCAGTCCTCCACCACACACTTCTATGCCACCACCAGCTGTACCCACACGCACTCCACTATATGAGGATTCCCAGAGCTTTATGGATTTTCAGCATTATGTTAGGACCCAGCTTCAGTTTCAGAGTGAGCAGCTTGCCCTGCAGACGAGGATGTGGGGAGCTGTTTGCCAACATATGGGTATTGACCCGTCGGAGTATCAGACTCCAGTTTCTACACATCCACCACAGCCTTCTCAGCCTGCTCCTGCAGCCACAGACCCACTTGATTTAGCCTCGGATGCAGACACCGCAGTAGACCAGCCATTACATTTTGAGCACACGGACATGGCTGCAGAGGACAGAGACCATCATGATTGAGCAGGATTTTATTTTATTTTATTTCCAGACTTATGTTTTGGGTTATTTTTCTTTGATTCTGCATTTTACATACATTGTTCTGCACATTTCCATTACATTTACATTTTCACACTTTGAGTTGCTGCATGATATTATATATAGTACAGTTTATAGTTATCATTTTTCTTATCAATCTGTTTTGACGATCGAGAACTGAATGCGATTTTACGAATAATGCTTAAAATTTTCCAAAGCGCTATGACCAAGTTTGTGGTTGCTGGGGACAGCAACATATAAATCTGGGAATGGTTACGCATTATTTCGCAAATCACAATCAAAGATCAAAGGAAGTCTAACAGAATTTTTGAAAATTTTTCATACAATCAGAATTTTTCAAACAATTAAAAATAAAGCAGCACACAAAAACTTTTTCACATTAAGAAAGCAAATGAACTCATTAATAGACGGATTTCTCTGAATTAAGTAGATGAAATAAGAAACATGGACTGCATGATGCATGAGTAGAATTTGATTGATAGTATTTGAAGCTCATGTTGAATGTTGAAATGATGCCAGATATGCCATCAATTGAGAACGACTTGAGTCACAGCACTTGTAAGGAATTGAGCCAAATGTCGGTAAATTTTCTTCTGAGAGACTCCATGCTTTATAGTATTCTAGAACTTGATTTGTTTCTCTAAGTGCAGGTGTGACTTGAAATGATTAAGGCATGATTTATTCTGAAAACTAGGGCCAAATTAACCAACTTGAATAAAATTTTTCCTTTGAACCTGAAATTTGAGCCTGAAACCTTCATTTCAAAAACCCAAGATTAAGCCATGGCCAAATATATCTAACCTTTTGAGGCTTAAGAAGTTGAACTAAGTCCAGGTCAGAAAAATATTATTGAGCAAGCAATGAAGAAGGAGATGAGAAATCAAATGAATAGAAAGAAAAAGTTGAAAATTATCAGCTGGAAAAATTCAAAAAGCTGCAAGAATGTGTATATTCTGATTACAAAAACGTTGGATAAGAAAAATGTGAAAAAGTAAAAAGAAAATAGTATTATGTTAAATTGAATAAAAGTACCAGCTTGAAGAAAGAAGACAAGAGTATAAAAGACTACAAAGAGCTTGGACTTAGGGAACTAGACTAAGCCTCTAATTGAGCTACTTTTTCCAAATTGATTCCTACCTTTAGCCAGGCCACATTACAAGCTTTAAAAGACCTTCTGATCAAGTCATGATTGTAACTAATGAGAATATTTTCAAGCCTATGGTAATGCTTTAATCATGTTGAGTAAGAGGGTAATTATAATCTGAAACACTTGAGTGAATGAGTGAATATAGACACATCTGTGAGGAAGACTCAAGTAGTTTCTTAATTTGATAGCAATGAAAGCATCATGGAGAATTTGACTGAATAGATTATACATTCATGATGGTTCTATGATTGAGAAGTGTAGTTTTTGTTGATTATTGATTCATGCTTATGTCTTAGAATTCTTTCTATTGCTGAGGACAGCAAAATTCAAATCTGGGAATTGTTTGATGTGTTGCAAACACATCTTAAATATAGCATTAGTTTAGGTCATATTTAGAGTAAATAGTTAGAAAATAGTATAGAAATTAGACATAGTTAATATATTATGTTATATAAAGCATTTTAATACCAACTAAGTATTTGCAGGCCAAAAACAAGGGAAATTCAGAGCAAATAAAGGGGAAAACAGTGACTGGAGTCTCACGCGCATCGCGCCACTTTCACGCGACTCACTTGGAGGTCCAGAATGTATCACGCGACTCGCGCCATGATTCACGTGAGTCGCGTGACAACTGCAAGAAAAAGCCAATTCAACTCTGCCAAGCCACGCGACCTACTTGGGAATTCACGCGACTCGCGTGAGTACATAAAGGAATAAGCAATTCAAATTTGGAAAGTCACGCGAGACACTTCATATACCACGCATATCGTGCCATTTGCCACTGCTATGTCACGCGAATTGCGTGGTGTCGCGCGCGAGTCGCGTGACATTGATTTCCTTCCTGAATTAAAGATTATCTGTTTTGAAAATAGATCAAAGCTTTTGATAAGTTTCTGTAATTAAAACACTCGATAAATAAGGGTGATTTCAGAGCCTAAAAAAAAAACTAGCAGCCTTAGACATAGAATTAGACACTTCCATAGATTAAATCTTTGAACAGCAAACCCTAGGAATCAAGATTGAAGCCAATTCTGCAGAACAATGTTTCACCCAATCGTTTTGGTGTTCTTGAGGCCTATGGCTAGCTAATCTCCTTGTTGTGGAAAGGCCATGAACTTATGAGTTTCCCTCTGTAAATTGACTGGTATTAATGCATATGTTATGTTTGTTTTAATTCTTTTCTATGCTTCATCATAATCGTATTTAGAACTGATCACTCTGAATAGGTATAGAGAGTTATAATTCGCAATGGACACGTTGGAATTATAATATCAGACTTGTTAAGATTAACACTTGTTCTTCACCTAGACATAGGGATGCATGAGTGCGGAATTATAATATATTCTTTGAATTCTTGAATTGACTAGTTTCACTAAGACATTGGGTTATGAAATCAGTTCAAAGGGTTAATTCACTAAGACATTAGGGATTAACTAAAATAGGAAAGACTTATTCTCCGAATAAACATAACACGAACCCATAAGATTTGTTCTTTGACTTCTTAGTTTGACAGAATCGCTAGAAGACTAGGGTTCTCGATCGAATTAAAGGGTGAAATCGCTAGTTAATGCTCTTAAGAGTCTAGGATTGACGAATTTAGGAGAGACTTGTCTTATGTAAACTTAAAGGTAAAATCATCAGTCAATTGAAGGAGGTAACGCTTATAAGGGATTGTGCCTGACCACAATCACTTTTCATTGGTAATCTTTTCGATTTAAATTACTGTTTTGTTTAATTTCTTTACTTAATTTCTACAATCATCCAACAAACTCTTGCGTATTCTACTGTTCTTGTTTAATCACATCTTTTACAATTATTGAGAAATCTTTCCAATCCCTGTGGAGACGATACTTTACTTACCCTTTTATTACTTGTTAAACGATCGGTGCACTTGCCGTAAAATACATATTTGCATAATCCGACAACAGTCTTTCCTGTTCCCTTCCTGTTTCCTTCCCCATCGTAGAAAACCTCCACCAAATAGTTCCCTGCGGCTTCGTCATCATGGACGAGCACAAGCCCAACAACCTAATCATTTACGACAACACCATCTTTGAGATCGTCACCGAAGACCGTACCGAGGCTAGCCTCAGCCAAAAAAACCCAATGAGTTTTGAGCACAATGAAACTCTAAATGACATCATTTGATTTAATTTCTGCGTTTTGGTTAATTTTAGGGTTTGTAGCCTCAAGGTTGATTCAGATTGGTTGGAGATGAAAAATTTCGATTTGGCACAGTGTGTTTGAATTGCCGTCAACATTGTGCCTCTGATCACGTCAGAGCTTATGCTTGGATGCACTGATTGCATCTCCGTTGTTCCCGGTGAACCTGATGTATGTTTTCTGTTTGAATCTATGCTTTGTTCGTGTTGCACTTGATCCAATACTCTTTTTTGATTTTGTGCATGTTGAAATTTGTATTGAATATGTATGATTTTTTTTCTGTGTTAAATATGCATGATTCTTTTTGTATCTCACTCTATAACTGATGGCTTCCTTGACTCATTATTTTAAAAGTGTTATTGTTTGTTTGAAATACCAACAGCGCTTCTAAATTGAGTGTCTTGTGGAATTGGTTAATGAATACGTAGGATTCTCTTGGAGGGAAAAAAACCGTTATGTACTTGCAAGGTGGATTTAAAAATCCTAATTCCTTAGCGATCCTATCAAGCTAAGCATTTAAAAGAATATATCATAAAGGTCGTCAATCATACATCCCTATCCCTAGGCAATGTAAAAACTGTTATTTTACTCATGTCAGAAATTAGGATCCCAACATTCTTATTGCGAACCCTAACTCTCAGAACTTAAATAGAATGGCCAATTCTAAGAAAAAATATAACAATGAAGAACAGAGTAAAACAAAGCAATCATAATAATCTCATATTAATACCAATCAAATTACAGAGGAGTTCACATTAGTTCTTGGCCCTAACCACAATAAAGAAAATTAGCCAGACATGTTCATGTCTAACCTCAAAGAATACAAAGAAAGCAGAAGCATTAATCCTCTTCAATCTCTGGTCTTGATCTTCTCTCCACTGTATTTCTGTCTGTATTTCTGTGTGTGTTTCTTGGCCTCCTAAGTCCCTATTTATAATTTCATGTCCATATAGTTAATTAGGGAAACTAACCCCTCTGCTGTTTTATTTTTGTGACAAATCTTTCTTGTTTCTTCTTCTTTCCTTCTTTTTGACTCTGAAATAATAAAATAGTAATAAAATGAGATAAAAACAAATAAATAAATAAACTTACCTAATTCTAACATATATTGCTAATTATTGATTGAATTGTAACTAAATTAACCCTAAAAACTAAGATATGCTAGCAGCATATCAATACTAAATTGAGTATCATAGTTTTTAGTTTGTCTTTCTTAGTGATAATTGTCCAAATTTTGCCTTTGTCACTAGAATCCTATTTTTATATGATAGCACTTTTGTTTTCTTAGGCTTTGTTTGGGAGTTAGGAGGGGAGGGGAAGGAAAGAGATTCAAGGGGAAGGAAAGGGAGGAAAATAAGGGAAGTTCCTTTATCCTTGTTTGGGAGTTAAAAATATATTAAGAGAGGGAAATAGAGAGTTAATAAGAAATTTTTACAATTTTTTTCCTTATTTAAAAAATTAATACATTATATATTTTACACTGACTATGGTAGGATAGTAATTTTATTAACACTGCTGATATAAGATAATAATTTTAGTTACTTTTCCTTCTAAAAACCCCCCAAATAGGGGGGACAACAATTTATAAGCTCTGGAGGATTTCAGAGGAGTTTTGAAAATCCTCAAATCCTTTCCCTCAAAAATTAAAACTCGCAAACAAGGGAATGACTCTCCCTAAACCTTTCCTTTCCCTCCCTTCCCCTCCTAACTCCCTCTCCCAAACATACCCTTACAGAACTTGCATACACAATGGAGGTAAATGAGAAATGTGACGTGTATAGTTTTGGGGTCCTAACATGGGAAATACTTTTTGGGAGGCACCCTGGTGATGTTATATATTCTTTATTGCTATCATCTCCATCTATTGTTGTGGCCTCGACACTCGATCACATGGCATTGATGGATAAGTTGGACCAACGTCTCCCTCATCCAACAAAGCCAATTGTTAAGAAAGTGGCATCAATTGCAAAGATAGCAATTTCCTGCTTGACTGAAAGTCCACGATCTCGCCCTACCATGGAGCAGGTCGCCAATGAGCTGGTAATGTCAAGCTCGTCTTTAATGGATTAGCTCTACATTGCCACTTACATATAGCTGGAAGATTGGACTTAATAAACATGCTTTAGTTTTGCTTGTTCTTTTCTAATTTTGTATTGTATCTTTTTTTAATATTGTAGGTCATTTTGTTATGAATCAAGAAGATGAATTTGTTGTGGAAACAGAAATTGGGAACAAAATGAAGCTTTTTTTTTATTAACAGAAAAAACGAAACTTATATACATGTGATAACATGTCATATGTTATTAATAGAATAACAAAAATAACTACCAAGGCTACCAGCGAACCCCCGCCCCGCTCTAACCAACTAATATTAGACCACAAACAACAATCTTCTAAGAAGTGAGTTATTTATCAGCCAAGCATTCTATTCTTCTTCTGGCTAGATCCAATCTCCTGGTCCCTGTGGAAAGGAAAAAGAATTTTTCACGTTCTTCCTTTCGGGAAGGAAGGATTAGGAAAATCCTATTGATTGCAATTTTCTCCAGACCCCCGGGAAAAGCATGACTTCACCTTGGTCTAATGCTTAGTTAGAACCCGTAATATTCAACAACTGTAAACTATAGTTGAACTTCTCAGAGGGTAAAGCCTTTGTGAGCATGTCTGCAACATTCTCATTTGTAGATATCTTCTAAATAGCAACAACTTCACTCTTGAGTAAATTCATGAGCTACTAGCCTAGCTTTGAACCTTGCACTTTGATCTCCTTCAATACGTTCTTTCCTTTTAAATAGCCATGCATCTGCATCCAGCAATTGACTGCCCTTTAGGACAATCCACAAGTGTCCAGGTTTGATTCTTTTCTAGAGAAGCCATTTCTTCTCCCATATCTTCAATCCATTATGAACTGTCCTTGCTATTTATGGCCTCATCCTATGGAGCACCGACACCAACACGTGACACATGACACACGACTCGACTCTCTGACACATCAATCTTAAAACATTATGGATTTCGATTCGATACGTTGGGACACATTTTAATATTAAATAATTTTTTTACTTATATAGTATATGATTCATTTAATATTCAATAATTTAACAAAAAAATTAAACTAAACTAATAATACCCATAAATGTAATCGAAAAAAATCATGTGTTCAAGACAAAAAAATTCAAATCCTAAGTACATCAAGACACGTCTATTGTATTGTGAGTATTAGACATGGCAGCGAGACCCGAATCTGTGGATATCTGCCAGAACCTGTCCCGATTTTAATGGGAAAAAATCGAGTTTATTAGGTTCAGGTTGAGCTTGGGTTTTCCCCGATAGTCAAAAGCGGGGGTGGGGACGGGTATGGGATTATTGATACTAGCCCCGCCCCTGTCCCCGCCCCACAATAAAAAATAAAAAATGAAAAAAGATATATTATTTTGTAATTTTTTTAATTATATTGATTAATTTTGTTTTATAATTTATAAATTATGATATCATATTTTGAATGTAATTTTGTTGTTATTTTTTGTGTTACGTAATTAGTCTTTTCGTTTGATTTTTCAATAAAAATTATATTATTTTTTAATTTTTTAAATTTTAATCGAATAGCGGGGACGGGACGACGTGGGGAAAACCTGACCCCCAACGGGGACGGGGATGAGTATGAGTTTTAAAATCCAACAGGGATTGGGGGTGGGGACGGGGAGCGGGTTTTAAGTCGAGGGCAGGGACGGGGAATGCAAAATCTGACCCTGCCCCACCCCACCCCGTTTCCATGCCTACTGGTTATTCCCATTACATTCCTACAATACATCCTTTGATTGTGAACTAATCACTTGAACTCTTTGGACACACAACTATAGTCCAAGACTTGAATCTTTGTTATGAAAATGTGCACAAAACATGCATTGAAAAAAAATTAAGATAGTTGAAATCTGCATCATAGTATCATACTACACAGTAATTAATTCATTATTTAAATTTTATTTGTCTCAAACTTTCCGGCCACGACAGGCACAGCGATGAAAAAGGAAATAAAAAAATGTTCCCAAAAAAGGGAAAACTTGAGGGGAGTCGCCACCAATGTTTATTTAAGGAAAACGTCGGAAAAATCAAAAGATAAGACATGATCTATGATTTTAGAGAAAAAGAGTTCGGGAGTTATTTACGCAGGGGAAGGTGTTAGCACCCCACACGTTCATCTCGAAGATGGTAGCCTTTAATCGAATGTGCTAAAAAATAAAGTGAACTTTTAATTACTTATTTTTCCTTAACATGACTTGTACTTGTTTTATTTTTTTATTTAAATAAAAATCAAATTTTTATTTTTTAGAAAAAAGAATATTTTATATTTTTTTAGTTTTTTTAGGTCAACAAGGGGTTTGCCCTCGCTCCTACGTATCCCCAAATGCAATGAGGAAATCAGACTTACGTAGTTCTTTGAAAAAAATAACTTGTTTGAATTGATTTTATTTTTTCAAAAGATTTGTATAAATTGGACGAAAAAGAGTCATTAAGGCGTTGGACTTTAAAACGACATTGAGTTTGAAGAAAAAGCAGGGAGAATCACTTAAGCCATTGGACCTTGAAGTGATCTCGAGTAATGTGTAGATATTCTTGAGAAAAAAAGAATTGAGTGATCCTTCATTTGAGTATTTCTAACCTTTTAAATTTTTTTTAGAAAAGAATTTACGGTAAACTCTATCAAATCAAGCAAGTAGGAGACCTAACATGACATTCACAAATCTATCCACGTGTTATTGAAACACTAGTAAGCGAGTCGGAGACCTAGCATGAGTGAAGAAACATAAGTGTGTACTGAAATATTAATGAATAATTGTTATAACATTATGTAATTAAATAAATCAAACAGAAATAGAAAAGGGATAGAATAGAAGTCGGGGTACACTGAGTAATTAGGGTACATATAGTAAGAATAAGGGTGCAATCAGTAGTATTATTTAACTACAAAAAGGGCTAGGCCCAACAGTAGGAGTGTAGTTATGAGTATGGGAGTGTAAATAGTATTATGTGCATTACTCCAAAGTGGGCTAGGCCCAACTGCTGAGGGGTGTGCAGTTATTAAAAAGTAGATGCCAACAACAATATATGCTTTGTTCAAAAAGGGGAAGGCCCAATAGTGAAATGTGTGTTGTTATGAAAAGGGAGTGTAAATAACATTATGTACAAAGTGGACTAGACCCAACCTAAAAATGATGTGCAGTTATCAAAATGTGAGTGCAAGCAATAATATCTGTTTTGTTTCAGAATGGGCTAGGAACAACTTTAGAGGGGTGTGCAGTTATGAAATGAAAGGGGTGAAAAACATTACGAAATTTGTTTTTGAATAGGCCAGGCCGAATTGGTAAAAGGGGTGAACTTATTAAAAGTAGGGTTGTAAAAAGTAAATTTATGTTTTTTAAGGTTGAAACCGGGTTAGGGAAAGCCGGCCCAACCCGTGTTTTCTGTGCTGGGCAGAGTAACCACAACAAAGCTACACAAAAATTAGGTTTGACGTCTCATGGAGGCTGTGACCTTCTTAGGTCACCACCATAGGGCTGGCGGCGTGGTGGCCACCATGGCGAGGTCGGAAAAGCGGTGGTAGAGCAGTGGCACGGTGGTGGTGCTGTGGAGGTGCATTGTGGCTTAAAACACGAAATCATGGGGAAGGAGATGACAAAAAAAAAAGCAATGGAAAGGGAAAACAAAAAAAAACACAAACACTCAATAGCAAGAAATCAAACTAAGGAAGAAGGAATTACATAAATGCATGAATAGATTAAGAAAACAACAAACGAAAATGGAGAAGAGAAAGAGGAGATGAAACGTAAGAATGAGGGAGAAAGAAGATGATCACCTCAGGCACCCCTATGACGACACCAAATGTCATTACTGGAGTGGTCAATTTGTGCGCTTCGGGATCTGTGCCCCTTCTTCAGCCAATTAATTCCACCTCTTGCTCCCTTCATTTGTGCCTTTCATTTGTTGTCTTCTTTTTTTTTTTAACCTAATGGGCCTTCTGGCCCTTTTTTCTTTCTTTTTGCTCTTTGTTACGTTTTTTTTTCTTCTTTTTGTTATCTTCTTCTCTTTTTTTTATATATTTGTTTACCATTCTTTATTTATTCATTTATTTTTTTAAAACTGTTATATCTTTTATTTGTTATCTTTTTTTTTTCTTTTTCTTTCATTTTGTTATTCTCTTTTTTTATTTTTTATTTATGTTTTTTTCTTTTCTCTTTTCTTTTCTTTTCTTTTATTTGTTTAATTAGCATAAGAAGTTATTTAAATGTTTTCATTCATTTCAAGTGTAATGAAGAAAAATGAAATTATTTAAATAAAAAAATTATTTAAACAACAATAACGTTATTTTTTAAAAAATATAATATTTTTACTTTATATAATTTGTATATGTTTTTCCCTATATATTTTGTGTTATTTATTCTTTTTTTATATTACAACGTATGAATGCTTTTCGCATTGTAAACTTTTAACCGTGGAAAGGACCCATGAAGCTAGATCCAAGATGTATATTGTTGTTTACTATGTACCCCTATATAAAATTTCTCATGTAATAATGTATGCTTATACATATTTATGTATTTATTTATTTTATTCATCTTTAATATTATTCGCGTTACATATGCTAACATCATGTTAGATTAGGAAAAAAAATGTCAGGTTAGGAAAAAAAATACGCAGAGAAGTGAGAATTTGCCTTAGTGCGTGGTCAAATTTTCAAGTGGATATGTTTGCAGGATCTCATTCACAAGAAATCTACCTAACCTTAGTATTGATTTAACTATTATACATATTCTTGACTCGTATAAAGTCATACTACGGTATATATTAATTTCACCTGTTTTTTTAAGTACCCAAATAAAGTTTTTCTAACTCAATTTGCAACTCAGGTTTGTACGTGTCAGTATACTGGACATTAATATTTTCTCTTAAAAAGACAAAGTATCAAATTATTAAATTTCATTGAAATTGATGAGCTTAATTTCTTGAAATTAAAGTGCAAAAGTAATTCACTTTAAGTATAATTTAATGTTTGTCAAATTGAAAGATGTATATACGTTACTTATTATTAATAATTTTTTTCTTTTCAAATAAAAAAATAACAAGTTTAACCCACTAACTAGTATATGTTTGTTTTATGTGCTATAATTACTAAGCATACCCACTTTAAATAGAAGGGAAGAGAGAAAGGAACGATGGTAAAGATGATGGGTTTGATTTTATCTTAATATTTGTAAAAAAAAAAAAAACTCACTTTTAATAGATAATTTTTCAGGTTAGAAGAAACATTAAATAGAGAGTGGTGTAGAACTAAAAACACGAAAACAAATAAGCTAATAAAGTGACTTAATTATGAAAACAATATTATGTCGATTTGGAAATGAAATTAATGTTATGACTCAAATTTTCAATTGGAGTATTTTGAACTCATTTATACCCGTACACTGCAATTAAGAGTGGAAATCTAGCTAGTACTTCAATAATGAGTAAACATTTTTTGTCATAAAAATAATATAAAATTAATTTTCATAATATCCTCTATTATATATATATATATATATATATATATATATATATATATATATATCCGCACGCATTAGTTAATGGATGAAGTATGTAAAGAATATGTTAGTAATGTAGTTTATTTTAATGGAAACAAACAGAATTCTAACGCAAAATTAAAAAGAAATAAAGTGTCATGTATTCAAATTTGTTAGGAAAAGAGAGTAAAATTTTAAATATAAGAGGACATGATAATGTGATATTCGCATTTTTTAAGAGAGGAAAGTGTAATTTATTCTGTTCATATTTATATTAATAAATATTTTAATACTTAATTAATAATGATAAAAAAATAAGAAGATTAAATTAGCTTGTAGTAAAAACTAATGCAATGATAGAACATTAAAATTATTTGTATGAGTCAATTTAATAAATTGATTAAATTATATAATAATTTCAGCCTTTGCCTTTTAGCACTTTAATTAAACGGGATGATAGAGCGTTAATGAAGTAAAAAAGGATATGTTACTCTAACGTGTTTGCTGTTTTACATTAATTTCTATAAATTTTAGGGTTTTAATGACGTTTTTAATCATTTTATTGAATAATAAATACATTTATATATATATATTTAAAATAGGAAGGAAATTCAATATTTTTCATTTGAGTGGTTAATCTAGAAGCATATCAAATCGTGATCATGTAACCCTCCCTAAGGGTTATTACTTATTAGGGCTGGTCCTGGATGCAGTGGTGAGGGTTTTCTTATATCCGCGTTTGTATTCTTCCTTTTTTGTCCTTTTTTGTATCTTTCCCTTCAAATACCAAAAGAAGTTTGAAATTTACCAATGTATGCATTATGCAAGACACCGGACAAGACTTGCATTGACTTGATAAATGGTATCATATTTTTCCAGAGGAAATTACACTCTTTTTTCTCTTACAAAGGCAGGTATTATACTTCATTCTTTCTTCTTATGTAAATATTACACTACACGTACTCTCCCAACTTATGTAAAATATAAAATATATTATACTTTTCTCTTTTAAGAGATCGAATATTGCACTACTTTCACTCCTCATCCCTTATCTAATATGAACCCGTGAGTTTAGGGACTCCCGGGTGAACCAGCGCTTTTCACCTATTATTATATTATAGGTAATTGACCGGAAGCAAAAATAAATAATAGAAGAAAAAAAAATAAATTATATTTTAATAGAGAAAGATTACCGATTTATTAGGTTACAGGTTTTAAATAAAAAAGGCTACTTATTGAACCGGTAAAAGCGTAGAAAAATTATTTCCTAATATTATCCACTCTTTTCCCACAGCCATGCGTTTTGTAGCACTGACATGTCATTGATTTTTCAAAATGATTTAAAGCATATAATAACTAAAATGGATTTTATAAAATTATTTATTTTATTACGTTTGAAAAAAACAGGTTTGAAATTAAAAACAGTTTTCAAATTAATTTTATGATATTTAATTTTACTTAAAATAAATATTTTTTATGTTTCTTTCATTTTTTAAAACGTGATTTTATTATTTGTTAAAACTTTTTTAAAACGTTTTATTTTCTAAAACTTTTTTGATATTTTTTAACATAGTTTTTGAAATTTTGAATTTCATTTAATATTAGAATATAATTTCGTCATAAGTCCTAGGTTTTATAAGACTTGAAACTATTTTTTTACTTTTATAATTATTAACACAAAATCATTTATAATTATTAAAACTCAATAAATTAAATAACCAAAAAATTATAATTATAAAATAATTATGAACTTAATAAATATAATAAATCAATTAAATTAATATATGGGTATTGTAAACGCTATTATGAAATACATAAATTTTAATATTATTTTATGAAATACATAAATTTAATTATTTTATAAATAATATTCAATTAAAAATTCATTAACAAAATAAAATATAATTATATATTTTTAAAAATGTTTAAAATTTAATATTAATAAAATTACTTAAAAAACTAAAAAAATTAATATAAAACAAAGTTAAAAAATATTTACTACTTTAAAGTCTTAGATTACGGCTTTAAAATCTTCACACTTTACTTGTCGCATCCCCCATTTTTTTAAATTATTACGGTTTATGGAAATTATGATTTTTGTTAATTTTAAATTAAAAAATCAATTAACAAAATAAAAAATAATTATAGATGACTACTAATGCACGATGTATTTATTAATTATTAATTATAGTTCAATTTTATCTTTTAAATTTTAAATTACAAATGATAATAATTTAAAATATACCCTGTGTTTGAAAATTGGTAATTGCACGATGTAGTTAAGAATAAAAAATTTGTAATTTCCTACTAGAAAATACTAAAAATTTATTTACCTTTTAAATTACTGAAATAAAATAATATATTAAACTAATAAAAAGGCTTTTAAATTATTTTTTTAAAATTATATTAAATTAAATAAAGAATGACTTCAAATAAGTACAACCCTACTATTATGTAAACTGGAACCCAGGAAGAATAATGGTACATAGTCATAAACTAATCAATTATACCACCAGAAATTTTTAACAAGAGCTATGCTATGTCATGCGTGCTATGCTATGCTCTTTGTTTGTTTTATTATTACTTATTAGCACCTTGAACCATAAAAATTGACTAATTGTTGCAAAGGCTATTGTGACAGCTGGGTTAACATGCGCACAAGATATTTGCCCATATAAAATGGATTACGACTTTAAAGTCGTAAATGCTTTGTTTGATTCATTAAATTATTTTGTTTAGGAAATTTTAATAATATAATCTTATAAATAATTATTTTATAAATAATATTCAATTAAAAAATTCATTAACAAAATAAAATATAATTATATATTTTTTAAAAATGTTTAAAATTTAATATTAATAAAATTACTTAAAAAAATAATATAAAACAAAGTTTAAAAGGTTACGACTTTAAAGTCGTAAAGTGGGTTACGACTTTAAAGTCGTAAAGTGGGTTTGGACTTTAAAGTCGTAACAAGTTTCTTGACGCACCTCTCTTTTTCATAAGTTACTACGATTTCTGTTAATTTTTTTTCTTCCTTTTCTATTCGACCCTTACATCAAGATTGTTGCCGTTTCCTTATGTCATAATACAACATCGATTTTTTACCAAAAACCGATGTTAATCTACATAAAACAACATCGATTTTTACTAAAATCACATATTCCGATGTTTAAAATTTTGACTATATGTAACGTTAGCTTTTAGATAAAAATAAACACAACTACGTTATTTTAAAAATGTTTATGACTTTAAAGTCGTAAAGTGTACAGTGCAATTAATTAAGTTTACGACTTCCAACAGTAAATTTAATTAAGTTTTTTTATTATTTTCTATTTTATTTTTAAGTTTTTTAAAAATTAAAAATTAAATTAATCTATTTAATAAATTAATCTAATTAAAAATGAAATTAATCTATTTAATATTTAAGTTTTAAAAAATTATTTAATTAAATTAATATAAAAAATATAAAATGAAAATAATAAAAAACTTAAGAATGTGAAAATAAAGGAACACTTACAAATAACCAAGAGGGGGGGGTGAATTGGTTTATCTCGGAAAATTAAAATTTTCTTTGTTCAAAAACAGAGTTTCACAATCAGAGTTATAAATATGCCTTTCAAAATGAATGTCTTTAAACAATAACAATCCAAAGATGATTATGCTAGTAGGTTCAGTTCAGAGTTCAAGCACAATTAAAATATCTGCAGAATATAAATCAACACAAAAGATTTATACTGGTTCGCCTCAAAACCTATGAGGCTACGTCCAGTTTTCTACTCAAACCCAGAGTAGAATTCCACTATTGTAAATGTTTTCTTACAAGCTTTTACAAAACTTCTCTTCTTCAAACCTAGAAGAAGTTCAGCAATCTAATACACCTATTAGACCCTTAGAAGCTACCCAAACTGAGAACCCCCTTCTCAGCTTGTACTTAAACTCCTCTTTCTCAGACCCAGAGAAAGTTCAGAGATCCTTAGAAGCCTTACCCGCTTCTCTTCCTCAAACCCAGAAGAAGTTCAGAGATCCTTAGGAGAAACCCAGCCTGAGTCACCACTCAGCTGTACTTACAAAACTCCTCTTCCTCAAACCTAGAAGAAGTTC
>PYAF01003105.1:0-41753 GCA_007407185.1 Glycine tomentella
AGACACACAGAAACACCAAGAGTGAATTCATCCAAGTAGTGAGAATTCTTAGTGAGTGTTGTGTCAGTGGTCTGAGTTTGAGAGTTTTTTGTATTTTGAGTTTTGTAAATCTCTGTAATTCTATTCTTGTGAGTAATAGAAGCTGTTTTTCTCTCAAATTCGTGTGTACCAACACCCAATTGATCCGTTGGCCTCAACACTAACGTACTTAAGGACACTCATTAGTGAGTTGAAGAATAAAGATATAGGAAATGTATTTGTAGGTATATGTATATAGCATCAGAATAAATTTGAGTGTTTGGCTTGGGATAGGTGAAGCCATGGATGGCGTGTTGCATGGGGAAGAGACACCAACAAGACTCGAGGGTGGTTGACCATATCCTATTTGTAGTGAAAATTGAGTTTGAGTTAGTCGCAAAGCATACATGTCCATCGAATCAGCCCACACACACTCCACCTGTTTGTAATTTATGGGTCCCATTCCCCGTGACACTCCCTCGTGCCATTGCCTCTTCCTTGCCTCTTCCCTTCTAGCTTCACTCCCTAGTGCTTCCCCTCATGCAACATCTTTCATCACTATCCCACCAATGCAGACTCACCATAATTAATCAGATACAATCCTTTTATTTTCAAAACAAGAATACTAGTAGCAGCAAACTCTGTTATGGATTGGGGTTGGATTCAGTTCATCAGAGTTGAAACTCATCATGCCGTTGTACATATTTTTATTTTAATTCAAACTTAAGTATGTTTTTATTTCTATAAGTTAATTTTTTTTAGTTTTTTTTTATCTTTATAATTTTTTTTAATTTTAGTCATTATAATTTAATATTTTTTCATTTTTGTCTTTTTATAAGTCTTTTTGTTTAATTTTAGTTTTTATAAGTTTGTGTTTTTTCCTTAAAAAATTGTGTTTTTTAATTTTAGTTTCTTTTAAATTTTAATTTTTTTATTTATAATTTCCATAAATTTGGATTTATAGAAATCAAAATTATAAAAATAAAAAATTATAAGAACAAAAAATGAACAAAAATTTCTTAAAAAATCAAAATTAAAAAAACACAAATTTACATAAACTAAAATTAAAAAAATTATAAGCACCAAAAATAAAAAATATTAACTTATATAGATAAAAAAAAAACATATTTAAACCTTTGATTAAATACATCAAAATACCAATTCTACATAATGACTCCATCTAACACACAAAAATACAAATTATTTGGATTTTTGTTTGATCGGGTCAGCGGGTTAAGTACTGCAACCTGCTTAGGTCCCTGAGATAAGGGAGAAAAAACAGTGAAAATATAATTTATTTTTTTAATTAAAAGAATCATATTAATCTTTTGCTTGATTACGCTTTTTATTCCTATAATTTATGGTACTCTTAAAAAAAATTAGAGCATACAATTATATTGAGTTTAGAGGAAACGTTTATATTATGGAGCAAGTTTTTTTTTTTTTTTTTTTTTACAAAAAAAAGTTCATATCATTTTATTAATAACAAATCATCCCTATAATTTAGAGTACTCTTTTAAAAAATAATCAGAGCATACATTTATATTGAGTTTAGAGGAAACCTTTATATTTTGGAGCAAGTGCTTTTCTTTTCTTTTTTTTCTTTTTTACAAAAACAAGTTTATATCATTTTTATTAATGACCAACTGAGCAATACAGTGAGGATTTTGCTGAAAAACATGGAGACTAGGACAATATAGTGTCACCCTAGCAAGAACATGCACAATATCATTAATTTGCCTCCTAAGAAAACTCACATGAAAGATTTGATTGACAATCAATAGGTCACCACACTCACTAACTAAGCTGCCTAATTCAAATACATCATCATTTCAACCATTTATTTTATCTACAACCAGCTTGCTATCTGATTCAAAGAAAACGTCATACAACCCCCAACGATATACATATTTGTTTTTATGTTATAGAGCCTTCTAACCAGCGTTCAAGCAAAAGCAAGAAATCCTTGCTTCTCACAAAACACTGCTTTAGAATTTGCACCAATGAGATCTAAGGCCTGCACAAACATGCTCATAATAGCTTACAAACTCTTGATATCTCTCTTTAATCCCTATATATTAATTAATTGATGTCTCATTAAACATAAGAAAATCTCCCGTTCGGATTAGAGCTGTGTGTGACTATTTTATACGAGGGTCCAATTTTGTTCACTTGACTTTTATCAGTAAGGTAGTACAGGCATTTATTCATAGGGTATTCGTAGAAGATTTAAGGGATATAAAAATTAAAATATAAAATATAAATTATCGTGAGTATATGGTAAGGATGCAGTAAGGTTATTTAATTCCATCAACGTTTGATGGAAGTTTGATTATCTAATTTCATTAAACAGAGAAAATAGAAGAGGTGCAATCATCACCGCACACATGTCATTAAGATCAAACGCAGTAATCGTAAATGGGGGCCACCTAATGATTCATCTATGCGCACGAGGACGGTGCCTCTCTTGAATTCTAATCCATCAACCATATCAAATCACGGCCGTCAAATAATTCATTACAGCGTTTGGACCCACATGCTCCCTTACCGTCACCATTTCCACATCACAGCCACACCAGTCAACTATGAAGACTCCAAGCAGCCAATTATAAGACAAACCCGTGGGACCCAGCTGCTTCCCAATCTCACCCGCGTGTTGCTTTAGCATTTCCTGGTATTAAAAAGATAAATAAACAAATTAGTTTTCAAAAATATGATGCTGATAATTAATCTCATATAAATTATAAATTTATTATTGAATTTATGAGATTTTATCATTAAATTATAATATTTTATATTAATTGATAATAAATAATATTTCTAAATATTAATTTAACATTAAATTATAAAATTTAATAATTAATTTAATAGTAAATAATTTACAAGATTAATTTATCATATTTTTATATATATATAATTAAATTTAAATTTTTAATCTTTCTTATTTCAAAAACCAATTTCTCTCCCCTGACAGTTTTAGAATAAATCCAGTTATTTACCCAGAAATTTACTATTCTAGCCTATCACTCGAGCACCTTCCACTTGTTAGTGCGTATGCCACTCATGGGGTTGTGCCACGTGTTGCGGGTGACATTGGCTTTGGCCTGTATTGGGGTGGCGGTAACTCAACGCAACCGTTCGCACCCTCCTCTGACGTCCCTGATTCGCTTCGCTGTAATTAAACGGTCCTGATTTGCTGATGAAATCAAAATCATTATGGGGTGGCACTTGCTTTGTTCACGCGCAAGCCTGTCATGGATCACTGGGCCACAATTCCCGGCAGCTCAAACCCATTCGGCTGGCTTTGGTTCCCCAAGCCAAGCTGCGGCTCACAAGCTTGGACATGTCGGTCAAGTCTTGTCTTATAAATATACTATATGCTTTATTATATTTTTAGGATAAAATAAAATAAAATACTAATGAGGTCATTACTTGTCTTTCTTAGGATGATGTGTTACTTAAGTTAGTAGAGACATTCTAATATCGCAAATGTTAAAAAGGAAAAAAAGACTAGTTTAGTTTACTCACGAGTAAACGTGTTGATTTGTTAGTGAATTGTTTATGACTAGTTTATAACCACGGGAATATATGTTCTTACGCTTAATTCCCTCCCTCAATATTATTATGTCTCTTTACCAATTTTTTTATCACATCATTGTTGTACTTCTATTTAATTATCATTACTTTTTTTTGTACAGTTTTGGTACCGGACGTTGAATCAAATCAACTAAATTATTTATTGCTGTCCGTTGGTTTTGGACTTATTGACCAACAAAACAACATTAGTTATGTACAATTAGTAATTTGTAAATTTTCCTAAGAATTATTTATTATCGATGATAGGTATTTTATACCTAAAACAAGTGTTTTCACTATATTTCATATAAAATTAATCAAATAGCATTGTCCGTAGATTAACAAAACTAATTATTTAACTATTGAGTGTCTAAATTAACTGGTGTATGGAATTCAAATTAACAAACAGTTTTAATTCAAGTTTTAGATGTACAATTGAATTAAATCTTTAAAAAAAATACTACTCATAGTAATTTTATTTAGTGTCAGCAAGATTATCTCCTAAAAGTGATAGATTTGTTGTCATTTTAAAAAAAATAGTGTTATTTAACTTTGGTTAAGTGGAATATTATAGCTGAAGATTGAAGCCAAACCTTGGAGTAGTGACTCCTGACTAGTCTAGAAGAAGAGAGGGGAGATTTTCTGTTTCTATTTGAAGGCTGCGGAGTGTGGTAGAGTCATCACTCGTCACAGTCACGCTCACGCGGACAAAAACTCAGTTTAGATCATCTCATCTCCATCAACCTCTCCAACAAAATAAATATCCCTTTACCCTATTTTCTCGAATCTTGTTTGCTATCTCCTGAGTCCGGCTAAATCCTTGCCTTTTCAGCCAGTTTCCTCCGTCTTCCCAACCTCAATCACACTTATCCATCACACCCCATGTAACAACTTTCCGTCTCTAGCTTTCAGCTTTTTCTTTTTCTTTTTCTTTTTTCTTCAAACACACAACAATTTTCTGGAATTGGTTACTTCTTCTCTTAAAAAAGTTTCTTTTTATCTTCAGCTTCATTTATTAGTATTTTGGTCTGTTCTATATCCTTCCTTTTTCTTTTTGTCTTCTTTCCACTTTCCCCTCACTTGTTGTGAGATCCTGACAACAGAGTGCGTGCTTGAAAGCTGAAGTCCCTTTTAGGAATACGAGAATGCAGGATCCAACGTTGTTCCAACCCATGAAATCCCACTTTCCGGAACAGGAACAGCTTAAATGCCCGCGCTGTGACTCCACCAACACCAAGTTCTGCTACTACAACAACTACAACCTCTCGCAGCCACGCCATTTTTGCAAGAACTGCAGAAGGTATTGGACCAAAGGTGGTGCCTTGAGAAACATCCCTGTTGGTGGTGGAAGCAGAAAGAACACAAAACGATCATCTTCATCCAACAACACCACCACCAAACGCGCTTCCCCATCACCCCCAGTTTCCTCTGCACCCGCTCCAGAACCCGACCCGACCCGGATTGGCCCCACTCCGGTTGTTGGTGGTGGGAGTTTCAGTTCCCTTTTGGCATCAAGTGGCCATTTGGGCCTGGGGAACCTCTTGGACGGTCTGAATTCAAGTGAGTCTTATCTGAAAACTGTGCACATGAAAGAGTTTGGGGACAGTATTAGTTCGGGTCCGGGTTCGGATCCGGGTTCGGGTCGAAATCCCGGATCGGAAATACAAAGCAATGGGAATGCAGAGAGTTTTCTGAGTTTGCAAAATGGTGATTCAAGCTGTTGGAATGGTAGTAATGGTTGGTCTAACCTTGCTATTTTCACTCCTGGGTCAAGCTTTCAGTAATGACAAATTAATGAATATGATTACTCCGATCTGTATATTTAGACAACTTGTGAAAAGAGTTTAAGTAATATATTTAGACATATTTCGTACTATTATGGAGGATCACAAACCAGAAGGCCACTGCTATAGGATTATTAGGTAAAGTTTCTTTTGTTTTGGATTTTTATGTTTGTGAATTGTGGTTGGTGTTCTTCACTTATATCAATGATGGAAGAGAAATGGAAAGCAAGTCATTTTTTAGGGCAGGGTATGGGGGGATATGAATGTTGTTGTAGTGAGATTGTTTTCAGTCTCATCACGTAGTGGAAGTGTTGCCATGGCTTGGAGATTCTAATTTATTTAATCTATATATGTGTATTTTACACGCGCAGTTTGTCATTTGCTGTTTTTAATAATAGCTTTTTCGAGTATCTATGGCTTTATGTATGTATGGTAGTGCCCTACTTGACAAGTTGCTTAATTAAATACTTTTGGTAGTGGATGGAGGGAGGTTTCGTTGAATTTGGTTTGAGATCCAGAACTGCACTATACAAAAATTGTAGACTTTTAAATTTTAATATACCTTTTCAATGGAGGTTCTACAAGGTTCAAAGGAGGAAAAAAAACAACCTATAATGCGTGTTTGTTATATTTTATTCTCAAGTTTCCAACTTGGCCATTGTTTTTCCACTGGTCCTCCTCATTCTAGAATATTTAGTTTCTTTCAGTGGATTTCTACCAGAAAATGTAGGGTTTGTTTGTGTTCATTCTAGATATGGAATATTTTGGGAGTCAGCCTAAAAGAAAGCATCGGATGCACCATAACTAATTTCAATTTGAACTGGTGGTCTTATTATTGGTCGATTAAGTTGTGTCTGTCTACTTGATCTGTGATCATCTTAAATGAACTCTCTAAGTGAGCTCTTGTGGACCATATATCTTGCTAATGCTGTGTTTAATACTGGACCACTCTGCTATCCAAATTTCAATATCATTTACGCAACACATAAGTTGGGTTGCTGGGTCAGTTTGACAAAGTCAAAATTTGGATGCAAGTCCTTAAGTGTTTTTGGTGTTGATATTCCATGAGCATTAGAGATTTAAGGTTATATTTCATTAATGTAAGTGAAATTTCAATTCTAATTAGAAAATATTATTATAAGTACTTATGAATCTGCATATAATTTTCATAGGTTTGAGTTTAACTTCTGATACTCATTTTCTCCCACGTTATACTCAGCCATATTTTCAAGCTACTTGTAATTTATGGTTTCATGTTTTCATGTTGTGTAAGCAGTGACGGATCTAAGAATGTACCAAAGGACGGGTTAATCTTTTTTACATAATTATTTAAACTTTAATAAGTAATTATTTAATAAATAGTAAGTTTAAAAAATATTTATTATTTATTTAATGGATAAAATTAGAGATATGATTTACTATTAGAAAATTTTAAACAAATATTAATTCAAAACATATTTTTCTTATATATATTTTTTAATTTTAATTATTCTCTCTCGCATATGTGCAAAAGGTCCTAACCCTGCTTGCCCCCTGGTGTGTAAGTTGCATCACTCGAGAGGGTTTTGATGAACTTTTAAAACACGTTACACGTCTATACTATGAATCAAATGAATGGTAAAGAGTCTAATTGTGAATTATTATAAATTTGTTGACATTATTTTTTATTTTGATGAATAAAAAAAAATTAGCGTACATTGATTGCGGCTGAGGAGAATTGTAATTGTTAGCCAAGCTATCGTTGAACGAAAAGAAGCAGAGTCTGGGTGACTGGGTGAATTACTGTTGAAAACATTTTTCTATAGTTTAAAATTTTAAGTAAATATATTTTCTTTTTCTCAATCGTTTTTTTCTAAAGATAAAAACTATTTTGTATTTTTTTATTCCTATTTTTTAGAAAATTTGACTAAGTTTTTAGTCTTTTTATTTGTTGGAGGCCTTTTGCACTTATTAAGGTTTGTTATTATGTTTGTTTTGTTAGTTGTAATATTTGGGCTGCATATTTGATAGTTATATTTTATATGTAGCTTCCTAACATTTGCCTATTTCTTCTTTTATAAAAATTTATTATATTATTATAAAGTAAGGTGTTATTTGGTTGAGGATTTTTTCAGGATACTCGATTGAACTAACAGGTATCTTGAAAGATGAGTATATACATATTAATTTATTTTATTATTGCAGTGAGAGTGTTTTCTTTACAAGGATAACACATAGTGCACTTTAATCCATATTTTTAAAATTTTTCTTTATTATTATATTTATTTTTTGTGTTAAGTATTGTTATAAAAATTGTTTGTGTATTAATTATATGTGAAATAATTCTCCTATTTAATTTTGGTTTCCTAATTATTTTTTCTAAAACAATTACAAATCTGCATTCAAAAGATAACTGGCTTTATGATTTTAGTCTTCACTGTGAACCGCTGACTATTTATTTGCCCTCCAAAAGGATCAAGAAATGAAATACATCTTTTGTACCAAAAGAAGAAATAAAATATTCGTATTTATTTCCTTCATCTAATTAATTAATGTAGTCGACGTCAAATTTTGGATAAGTTTGGTTTGTGAGGTGGGGATGGTTGCAATGCCTATATCATTATGACTTCTCTCATCTGGAGTTTTAGATGTCAAACTCACTTTTTTTTTTTTTATCTAATTACAGATTTCTTAAATTTATTAGTTTTTGCCAAATGGTGAAGTTGAGATAGATGCATGAAGGCTTAAGTTCCATCCTTATTGTTGCTTTTGTAAGAAAAAATAAATAGATTCGTTACATTTCGCGTTTTTGAGCCTAGTATACTGAGAATAATTACTCCAATTGGTTTTGAAGAAGTTTATGTTTTCATTTTAAAATAATTTATATCAATAATGCATTTTATCAACAAAAAAAAAAATAATAATCAAGAAGGCATTCATATCAGCTGCACACAATGGTCATCCACTTATAACATCTTTAATGGTTTTCAACTTAATTTATGTCACATCAATTAATTATTTTTCCAACAAATTTTTTATTAACAAATTGTTTAACTAAAAATAATTTTTTTCTCTTCTATATTGAATATTAAGTTATGTAACTCAAGAACAATAATTATTTATATAAATAATTATTTTTAATTTTAAACAATTCAAAATTACATGTGATATATTAATTTTTTTATAAGTGATCTGTTAAACAACTTTCATTATAAAAATTATTATCATAGCTTATTTTCGTTACAAGTTTTTTAATCCGTCAGGAATATGTCTCTCTATCTTAGCTTTAAAACTCACGCATATTATACAACTATATATACATGACAAACTCTCTGTCTCTTGTATCCATTCGTTCAATTCAATACAATGAAAGAATATTTTCCCTCACTATTTAAGAACTCTTACTCTTTTTATTCTCTTTGTTTCGTTGCCTTCGTCATTTTTTATCCAACTTTAAGATGACAACTTTGACAAGTAAGTGTAAAAAGTATGAGATACCTGAATAAAACTTATAATAGTAACTGTTTGTATCCTCTATAATTTTAGGAAAATTCAGTACCCTCTTATATTTCGAAATTTCATCCCTCGACCCTAGTCGTTGAGCTTGTAAAAGTCAAAGCATTAATTACACATTCAATGACAACGAGCTTTAGAAAGGAAAACAATGAAAGACTGATGAAGTTGAAAGTCTAAACATACAAGCCCTACATCTATTTTCACATGTAACCGTTGCTAGATTCAAAGTTTATAAAAAAAAAAATTGTTTCTTTTACTGCAATAAAGAAAATTTTGTTAGTATTGAAAAACTATACTTCCTGGTTATCTTCGTGGAGAACATCGATGACGAAGCATAACATTAATTTGTAGTTCACTCATACAATTTAGAAAATGTAAAGTGAGCGCATTGCACAGATATCTCCATCACATTTTTTAAATTTTAAAAAACAATTTTTTATTTATCATTATGTACTAATAACGTAAGTACGTAACATACATTTAAATAAAGTAATCATATTTACAAAAATTAAAAACTGATTTAAAAATTAATATAACTAATAAGTGTCAAATTCGAATTTTTCAAGTTCTATAACAATAGAACAAAAGTCTTCAAGAGCATATGGTCTCCTAGTGGTGGATCCAGAAAATTAATGAAGGATAGATACCATGAAGAATGATAGCATTTCACTATGCTTCGCTTCGAAACAACTTTTGGCAGTTTCTCTCTCCTCGTTTACTTTTTTTTTCTCTCTCTTCAAAGTCAAATTGAAGAATCTGTGACCCGCTACGGCTCTCCCATAAATATTGGTGATGGTTGTTGTTTCTTTCTCATTTGTCCTAAAAAATGAAAACAATCATAACAAATAAGAGTTACTAAAAAATTGAGAACATCTTGAAGTTATGAATATCTCCCCTTCTCTTAACTTTTTTAGAAGTGTAAAAAGTTTCTCTTGAGCAAAATGAAATAATAGGACGATAATAAATCACTTTGTGTTAAGTCCTTTTTCAGGAGAAATTGATTTAATGTGATAATCATTTATATTGGTGTTAGTGAACTATACGTGTTGTGTTATGTACCAAAAGAGAAAAGAAAAAATTATGTTAGTTTATGTGTAAGATAAAAAAAAGTTGAAATGTGATTAGAAAAGATAAAATTATAGAAAAAGTAATGAAAAAATAGTAAGAAAAAAAGGTTACGAGACAAATGAAAATGGAAACCTTCCAGGAATTGAAGGATTAAATTTTTACAGGTGTACTAATAATTACATGATTTAATACAACTTTACAAGGAATGCGTGGGATGAGTTATGAAGGCTTAAAATATTTTTTTTGAAGCAAATATTTTTTCTTTTATAGAACATAAATAGTTGAAAGCTCTCCTCGATGTTTTACTATTTTTGTAAGCAGACATTTATTTTATTTTATATTATATTTATCAAGCAGCCTTTGTTATTTTTAATTTGATTTACAACTTATCTTTTTAATTAATCAATTATATTTCTCTCTCTTTTTCTCTACCTTTCTCATTCTTCTTCTACCTACAAAACCTCTCTCATTTCATTTTTTCCACTCACTCCTTCATGGCACACCGTCGCGAACCCCATTTATGAATCCACCCTTCCCCGCCACTACAACACTAGCAACAAACAAAAAGCATCGCAATGGAACACCTCCAGTTTGGCCTGCGACTCCTAGTTCGGCATCCCTGTTCAATTTTTAAGGGTGAGCACTCCGCACTTGCCCCCTTTCTTGACTCTGTCTGTACCCACCAGCCACAGTCGTGCTGCAGCAGCACAACTTTCCTCCCTCACCCGCATCCTTTCCCAAATTTTAAGGGTGGGCACTTGCCCCCTTCTCTTATACGTGACTCCGCCTTTGTTGTCTCCAATATATATTTTAATAAGCAATTCCAAATGCTCATGAAGAGGGAATTTATTAAAATGTTCAAGTAACTAGGGAACTTTTTTGGTTTTCGTCTCTATCTAAAAACTCTACATATTAGTTTCTATACAATTTATTTTTATACATTAGTCCATGTTGTTAGTTTTCTGATAGTGAAAAATCATCATAAAATAGAGTCACAGAGACTAAAAATTATATAGAAAATTTGCTTGTATAAGAATTAAAACAGAGTTTTTAGATATAGGAACTAGAATGACAAGTTGACACATGTATAGTTCATATTTGTATAAATATTTCCAATGAAATTTGTATCATTTTGAAGCATAAAACACACAAGATCAAAATTTGTTATTTCTACATTTTATTCATTGGAAAGAGTGAAAATTGGTGCCAATGTGGAAACAAACATACTCATACGGATAAAAAATTTAATTAAACCTATTTATTTTATCAAAATTTTCGATTATTTCGATTAATTTTTCCGAACGAATGTATTTTTTCTCATCAATTTCACTTTAACATTGGGATATTATTTTTTTGTCTTCAACATTGGAATCTTTTATGTGTGGCATTTGCTTTGGGCTTTTGGCCCTTTTATTTTGTCAATGTTCTATTAGATGGGCTGTAAGCCCAGTAATAATAACACGTAAAACCCGAGCCAGGTCTATTCCAAAGCAATTAGGGTTTTCCATATAGATATATATTGTTGTGCCATACAGAAAAGCCTTCCTCTGCATTCATTCAGCGTTTGTCTCAATCTAGATTTGTGTGCGGTGCGTCTCCGGTGAAGAGAAGATGGCGACCGTACCAGGGCAGCTCATATGGGAGATCGTGAAGAAGAACAACTCTTTCTTGGTGAAAGAGTTCGGAAGGGGCACTCAGAGCGTGCAGTTCAGCAGAGAGCCCAACAATCTCTACAACCTCAACACTTTCAAGTACTCCGGTAATCATCTCTTTACCCAAGCGAAATTTATTTTCAAATGTGTTATTAATCGTGGAAAACTGAAGCGTTGAATTAGGTTTTTACATTGTGAATAAAGCTCATTTTATGTTTGTGGTGGTATGATAGGTTTGGCGAACAAGAAAACTGTCACTGTTCAACCTGCGGGTAAAGACCAGTCTGTGTTGCTGGCAACGACCAAGACAAAGAAGCAAAACAAGCCTGCTGCTTTGCTTCACAAATCTGTCATGAAAAAGGAGTTCCGGAGGATGGCAAAGGCAGTGCAAAATCAGGTAACTTTGATATTATATTATTCCAAAAAAAATTGATTGTATTCCTATTATTTGTTTTCTTTGGTAGCTACATTTATAATTGATGTCAAATCAAACTGCTTCTGCTTACTGAAAAAATGTTGAAAAATTGTTCCATGCCTTTTTTGTTTTACATTTAGCAGTGTGTGCTGGATTAAATACCTTTTTTCCCCCATCAAGTGCCCCAAGTGGATTACTTTGGTGTTGTCTTCATGTGTGTGAAAATTTTCGTGTTGTTGCAGTTCAATTGCAGAAGAATTTGATGCATCAAACTTTGTCCGGAATGAATGATTGTTTGCTGTTAAAGATATCTTGTCTATATAGCTTATGGTGATTGCTTTATTTTGTTTTGGGCTGATGGTGCTAGCTTAACATGTTGCACTTGAATGCATTTTGGCACAACATAAGAAGAATTTATGTGACATGTTCTTGTACAGTTTTTCACATGCTTTTTTTTTTTTTTTTTTTAAATTTAAATGAATGTGTTGGTTTGTCGATAAATTTAACTGTTGGAACCACTTTGAACCTCTGGCAACATGAATGATTTTCCAACAGCGGTGATGAGCCTATAACATGTAAGAAGAAATCCCTAGTTGGGTTTCTTCAATGAAATTTACTTGTTACGCTTGGCTTCTGAGCTTTTAAAAGTTATTTCATGAATTCAATTCTTTTTGGAGGGTGACTTCTGTGTTATATGTAATATCATGGAATAAATAGTGTATAATTTCAAAAAGCTGATTCCATTCTTATATTTTTTTTGTACAGTTTCTCACATTTTTTATACATTTTAATTGAATGAGTTGGTTTATTGATATATGTGACGGCTGGAAACTTGTTCTGGTATATCAAGTTTTAAATGGAAACCATTTTTTACCTCTGCCAACATGAATGAGTTTCCAACAGCAGTGATGATCCTCTAACATGTAAGAAGGAATCCCTATTAGGATTACTTCAATGAAATTTACCTGTTACGCTTGGCTTCTGAGCTTTAATAATTTGTTAATATGATTCTGGCCTCTCTTTCCTTGCTAATTAACTATTTTCTCTTAATGCTACCGCCTGCCGTACAAATTACATAACAATACCCTCTCAATCTGCATTTGGTGTTTAATATGATATTAGTTGTTTGGCTGCCACAAATATTTTACTCATTCTCATAAATTTCTTTTGCTGTGAATAAACATAATTTGCTTTTTTGCTCATGCACTTTTTAAATTTCTTTTATCGATAGTTTTGTGTTTTTTTTATTTTATTTTATAATTTTTTTATTTTGTTACTGGTTCTTTGTCTGCTCGTTGAATGCTTGCTGCTGTGTATCTTGCACTGCCTATTAATTCTTTAAATCTACGCTGCTAATTTTGTTGCTTTTTCCTCCTGCCTTGTGATCTGCTTTGCAGGTAGCAGATAACTATTACAGGCCTGATCTCAAAAAGGCAGCTCTGGCAAGGTTGAGTGCCGTCAATAGGAGTCTCAGAGTTGCTAAGTCTGGTGTGAAGAAGAGGAACAGACAGGCTGTGAAGGTCCCTGGCAGGAAGTGAATTTAGAAGAGTTAAATTGCATTCTACATTTCTACCATCCTTTTCCCCCTTTTGTAGTTTGTGTTCCAGAACTCATATTTAGATTTTCGAGTTTTGTTTGGAGAGGCAATTATTGTGTTTTTCAAAATACAACTGGAACTATGTTATAGCTTTCAACTGGGTGGGTTTTTTTCAAGAGATGGATGTCCGTATTATCGTATATCGTCTGAAAAGGAAGGCGCAATCGCCATAACTACTCGCAAATTTTATCCCTTGAACAGAAAAGGGTCGAACAAGTTCAGGCTCTAATCATTTTAAAAACAATTTTGAACAACTGTAACTATATTTTTGGGAACAACTTTTACTGGGTCACAAACCACGGGGCACATAATTAGAGCATGAACAGATGAATGCTGTGTACGATGCTGCTCCTTATAGAATGCATTATTTGTGAGTTATGTGTTGTTACGGCTGTAAATGAGTTACGAGTTGACTATTGTGAAGTATTCTAATTTGACTGTTTAAATATTTGATTAGAAATGATTTACGTTTTACAAGTTTGATATAGAGATATTGCTATATCATATTACTATTGACCTAAAATTTGAAGGCTAATGTGTACAGTTTAAAAAATATTTTTATTTACAAACTACATACTTATTTATTGGAAGTAGTTGTGAAATACATTATATTTAATGAGTGTATGTGAAAATTAACATCATTAATAATACCTTTAATTTAAATTAATTATATTCGATTTTGATGAATCCAATAATAGATAAGAAGGAGAAGCACGAGAAAAAAATTAGATAAAAAAGAAGTAATAAGGTAATAACGAGTCTAATATTCTATCAAATTTATATTTTTTCTTCGTTATGTATCAAGACATACCTTTTATCAATCTATATTTTTACAATCTATATTTTATTCTATTAAATCTTTTCAATTATCATATAAGTTTTTATGTCAAGTTTTTGGTAACATACACGGGAGTAATCTCTTCACTCACCGATATTATTATCACCTTGAATTGAATATCTTTATTTTTTATCTTATTTATCTTAGTATAACCAGACATTAGTCTTACAATTGTTCTATAGAATTTTTCTTTTAGTTTATGTAATAATAATAATAATAATAATAATAATAATAATAATAATAATAATTAATGAGACTTAATTTTAGTTGAACAAAAAATAAAAATAAAATCTACAAAATTAATAGTTTTGGTCCAGAGATAGTATATGTCAATATTTTAAATTTATATGTATTAAATGATATTTTACTTTATATATTGAACATCTACATGGTATAATAAGGATTAATTTTATAATTTATAATGAATTATTTTTTAAAAAATTAAATGAGATATTTTTATTTTTTTGGAAGACGCTTCTTCCTCCCTCAAATTATGATTTTAAAATCATAACAAAATATGTATTATGTAGTCAACCAACGGAGGAATAATTCTAATGCATGACAACACCTCAAAAAATATATTATATTAGTAAAATATCTTTAAAAAAATTATTTGGCTCCTCAAAATATCATACAGAGGAAATTGTACTTTAAATGACAAAAAAGCAATAATTAATAACTATTAATTAGAAAATCAATAATTGAGACTGTAATTAAGTTTAGATTTATTATTAGTCTCAGAGTTTGGGCCGTGTGAGAACCGGGAGCGCGGAGAGAGAAAGTGGTAACGATGGTTCGTGGAAGCAGCCCAACCCAATCAACCAATAAAAATAACGGAAGGAGGACACAAACGTACGAAAGGTCTTAATTCAAAATTCGAAATTCCAATTCAGTTTCCCTTTCTCTCTCTATCTCTGTATTTCTGAATTTTGGGAATAGAAAAACCCTAAGCAAAACAAAGCGGAAAGGATGGGGAACACGGAGAAGCTGATGAACCAGATCATGGAATTGAAGTTCACGTCGAAATCGCTGCAGCGTCAATCGCGTAAGTGCGAGAAGGAGGAGAAAGCGGAGAAGCTGAAGGTGAAGAAGGCGATCGAGAAAGGCAACCTGGACGGCGCGCGGATCTACGCGGAAAACGCGATCCGTAAGCGCACAGAGCAGATGAACTACCTCCGCCTGGCCTCGCGCCTCGACGCCGTGGTCGCCCGCCTCGACACGCAGGCGAAGATGACGACGATCAGCAAGTCGATGGGCAACATCGTGAAATCGCTGGAATCGTCGCTGGCCACGGGGAACCTCCAGAAGATGTCGGAGACCATGGATTCATTCGAGAAGCAGTTCGTGAACATGGAGGTCCAGGCCGAGTTCATGGAGAGCGCCATGGCCGGATCCACCTCCCTTTCCACTCCCGAAGGAGAGGTCAACAGCCTCATGCAGCAGGTTGCCGACGACTACGGCCTCGAGGTCTCCGTCGGCCTTCCCCAGCCCGCCGCTCACGCCGTCCCTGCCAAGGAGGCCGACAAGGTTGACGAGGACGACTTGTCTCGCCGCCTCGCCGAACTTAAGGCCAGAGGTTGAATACTCAGTAATAACACTATCATGGTTATTCAAATCACTATGGTTGTTTCTCGATTCTCATTGCTGATGCAGTGGAATATTATATACTATATGTTTGTGTATATTTAACTGAATCCGGTTGGCACTTGTTATGTGGACTACTCCTTTGAGGGGTTTTATGGCCTTCGCTTCGTGTTAGTGTCATCGTGTGAATACTTATTTCTACATTAATAGAATGCTTATATTTGTCTTTTTCTCTTATGTTTTGGAACAATGGATTGGGGTTTGCTTTGCATCTGCGTGAGTTTCAGGCTGTGAAGAAAATCCATTAAACGCTTGTCTGCATAAAAAAAAATGCGTTTCAGTATTTTACCATCCGCATGGGTGCTTGAAACTGCATTAGAAAAATGCATTTCAGAATGATGGAGGATGTCATGCGGGCTTCTTGGCATAAGAGATGGGGCAGAACCAGGCATTTAGTAAAGGATTGTTTCTTTAAGTAAGCACTGATAGCTGTTGAATTTTTTTTATTTATTTATTAACTAGCCCTTCTCAAGTTGCAACTTTAATATTTTTCTTGCTTTTCTTCTGGCTATGAGACTCTCCAGCCTTCTGTTTCTCTCCAAAATTAAACAGTTTTATCCACTGGATAGGCAGGCATGGGTTTAGTTTCCAACTTGGGGGCAACTTCTTAGATAGAACAAAAAATGCAGAACAAAAGGTGTTTAAGACTTGGGTGAATTATAAATACAAGTGATACTCAGCGATCATGCGTAGAATTTGTCCATTTAAACCATTCAAATAGATTAGAAATTAACTCTGGTGATGCTATGCTTGTTGATATAAACACAGCCCACTGCCCAGATGACCTCAGTTTGGTTTTGAATCTTGAAATAAATAATTAGGAAATATTTTTGAACCCTTTACCTATGGACATTATAGCATTGCATGTCTTGCAAATTAGTTAGAGGCACAGACAGAGAAATAAATGAATTTGAGAATCTCGGAGATGTGGTGGTATATGAAACACCAAACCAAAAAAGAAGACCCTCTCCACCATAGGTTATACACAGGAATTACCTTAGGGTTCTTATATTCATACATTCACTTTCTCTTCCATTCCATTTCACATCCACTCCATTTTTCTTTCTATCTCTCACTTCACTATCCATCACATCATTTATCATTCTCTCTCTCTCTCTCTCCACCTATACACCCCAAAAATGGGATGTATGTTTATATTTTTCCATTACCTTAACCTCATATACATCCACAATCAGAAAGAGAACATCTTGACAGGTGGAGGCCAGTTTGAAGAATAGCTAAAGGTGCACATCAGTAAGTGCAGAAATGAACTGGAACCTGGAAATATTTTGTGGGCAGAATATAAGAGCTTTTAGTCGACCTATGCTGCTCATGACCACATTCATTCTTAAGTTTATTTGAAACTGAGTTCGTACTCAAACAAACAATTGTGTGACTATAAACGAAAGCTGATTCGAAACTAAATGAATCTCCTGAAAACAGTCGAGACTCACAGGGCAGCCTTTATTGGTAGCATCATTGATGTGGTGTTCCCATGATTTTGGAGTTAGTCTTCACAACCTTGAGAATTTTTTAGCTGCTGTTGGCCTTCCATTTGTTTTAAAATTACTCTGGAGCCTGGTAGATCTATTTAGAAACCGTAAATTCATTTATCAATAAACTTGTCTTCTTACACAGTATAGATGCAGATGCCATATCAATTTTATTGTAGGTAAGCTATTTTGGAAGGCACAGCTTCTGTCATACACGTTTATATACTACGTTTACCCTCACAAAATACAAGTATATGAATCATCTGATCTAAGAGTTACGGGAATATGCCTACAATTTTTCAGAAAAAAAATGATGAGTACATTTTTTGTTCAGAACTTTCCACAGTTTGAGCAACTTGCAGATTTTCACGCTCCTTCGTCTCCTGTGGTTATCAATGTTTCTTGTGAAAATCAAGACTAGCGCAAAATCGAAAATATAAAATAATGAGAAAACAAAGGAAATAACCAAGAATGCAGCAAGAGTGTTCAGACGTATAGTTTTCTTTTGAAAGCAGATTTGTTTTGGTGGGCAAAACAAATACTTTTAAACTGCAATGAACTCCAATCCACGGCTTGTCTTAATTAATGGCTTAAATATAATTTTGGTTCTCTTATTTATTAAATGCACATGCTGAAAATGCAATGCACTTCAGTTTCGTGCAAATATGTTGGGAAGAAATTATGTTATCATATAACGAATAGAAGGGACACGTTATATTTTAACAGAAAAGTGCGTAGATTATGACAACCTCAGATGATTGTTAAGACAATGTTACTAGTTTTTATCTCCCCCAACGATTCTTCTATTTGCTAAGAATGCTTAATGTTACGAAACAATTTTTGTATAAAGCGTATGAATGATCTGGCAAAGTACCCCCCCTTTTTCTTTCGTGTTTCAATTCCATAAGTGAGAAGCCCCCTTTTGCTTGTTTGTTTCAATAGCAATAGAATACCCATTACAATTCACTTCAAGACCTACAACTGCAATTCCCTACTTCGCTTGATTCTCTTCAGCGATACCGTATACCATACCTTAAATGAGAGGCAACTTTGCTCTCACCTCTCAAATGTGTGCTCACCCACCTAATCTTCATACAAATTAAAAAGAAATTCATAGACTGGAATGGAGTTAAATGTCCTCAATCAGAACTGAAAACAGTGCAGTGACAAAGGTTTCTGACAAATTGTAATTGAAATGGAACACAACACACTTAAAGTTCACTTTCAAGAAGAATGGAACATCTGAATTCCTTTTTACACAATTTTTAATGTTTACATCTCCCTTTAATATTTTATTGGACTGCGAGTCTGACAACAAGAGTATGTGAGGCTGTAAGCGCAAAGCATTTTGGGAGGTGATGATGCAATGACGGCGGTTTGCAAAGCAAAGGAAGTGACAGTTACTCTGCAGCATGGGAGGCGGCACGAGTATGGAGAAACGCTGGAGTTTCTAATTCTGTTAAGGTCCATCATGTTTTATTTTTAATTTTTAAAAAGTTATGCAAGTTCAGTTAAAGCAACCTTCAATCCAATAGGTTAAGCATATTATTTCATAGTTCATGATACTATCGTCAAATTTCAGCAGTATTGGATAAGCACTATGTATGTGTTATACATGACAATTCACCTATTATTTCAGCTCAAGATTCTATAACTAAACAAATAAAAATTAAGTCATACCCTTACAAGTCACAACATGAAAATTTAAACAAAAAGTAAATACATTTTAACTAATCTGAATTGGCAGAGCATTGTATTGTATCAGTAGGAAGGACATTTTGTCTCTGGATAGTAATTGGTAGTGTTCTTAATTTAATTTTGTAGTTTGAGTGCATGTTTAGATAGCTACTAGAATTGATTCTACGACCCAAACCAGGGTGAAAAATTGAAAAAATAGAAGCAACTGTCTATTGCTTTGACTCTCAACATGGTTTAGAAATTAATTATGACAAAATTGAATTTAATCCAAACATGCTAAACGGTTGGGTGCAAGGTTAATTTGATCCAAATATTGGCTAATTTGATTTTAAGTTAACTCGTGGCAGCTATTAACTTATGTCAGGTGGTGATTATAAGTCCCACATCGCTAAATAGAGATGTTTTGAAAACCTTTATAATAGTTCAAGTAATATTAGGTAGTCGGATCACGAGGCGATGTGAGTGGGTCTAGCTTATTGCTAGACTCAGGAAAGTCCCCGGGCCACGGCTGCAGAGATGCATCGCTTCGAGTTGGGCGTGTGGAGCCTTTGCAAGTTCCGCCTTTTTTTTATTTTTTTTTTCTATCCGTGTGTTATGAACACACTCTTGTAACAATAACTTTTTTTTTTATCGTCTGGAACATCCTTCTTTTCACTGTGAGGGTCGACATACAAATCAGAACAATACACAACAAGCCAATTAAGTGGACAGTTGATGGGGATTTGATCGTGGGTATTTTTTTTATTTTTTTATTACTGAGGTATATTTTAATTTTTTTGCTAAAAGAAGATAAGTTATAATGAGTATTACGATTTGTAAGTTAGAAATTATAACATAATTTACTATTTATATATTTTAAAATTTTTTAAACTGAAGTACTAAAAAAATTACAATTTCAGTATATCTTTTTTAAGGTATTTTTACGACTCCTAACTTTCTTTTATGTAGAAACCACAACTTTAAAGTCGTAGTTATTTTTACGACTTTGAAATTTCCCATGTTTTTTTTTTTTAATTTGTAAAATTTTGTTTTTTTAAATTGTAATTAAATTTTTAATTTATTTATTTAATGTATAAATTTAGAAAATATATTAAATAAGATAATATATTAAAAATTAGAAAATATATTAAATAATATAAAAATAGATAATTTTAATATTTATATAATTTTAAAAAAATAATGAAGTTCATATCACTAATGAAAATTAGTCTAAAAATACTACATAAATAGATAAAAATAATAATTAATAATATTAAATGATATTTTAGGTCGAAGATTAAAACATAATTAAAAAATGCTTAATATTGTTTTAATTTAAATATTTATAAATAAATAAATTTTATTTTTTTAGTTTAATTTAATATTTCAATATAATTTTGATATATTTTTATTTAATATATTTTTTAAATTTTTATATATTTTTTATTTAAATTTAGAAAATATATATTAATATATTATTGTTTTATTTAATATATTTTCAATAAATTTTATTTCCATAAATTTTTTATATTGTTTTATTTCAATAATTTTTTTAATATATTTTCTGAATTTTTATATGATTTTATTTAATATATTTTCTAAATTTATTTATTAAATAATTAAATTTTAAAAATATTTATAATTAAAAAAAAATAAATTTTACACATTTTTTTTAAAAAAATAAGTGAGGCTTCAAATATATATATATAAAGTTACGAGTCGTATCTTAAAAAAAAATATACTGAAATCGTAATTTTTTTAACTATTTTAGTTTAAAAACTTAAAAACTATATAAATGGTAATATGTGTTATTATTCTAATTTGTTATGACTGTATGCAGCATTCCAAACATGATGAACAAGCTGAAAATTTTCTTCTTTTCTTTTTACAGCATGTTTGCAGTAGGAAAACATTGAACTGAAGTCAGACCATCAAACATGGTATGTTATTCAGCACATTAAACATTAAGGGCAACACACTGGGTGAATCTGTCTCCACCTCCCTTATTTGCCGAAAATGAGACCCACCTCTTTTTGTGTGTGTGTGTGTGTGTGTGTGTATATATATATATATATATATATATAGTCAATTAACATTTTTTTATGGCTTGTTGGCTAAGAAGACAATATCCTCATTACAATCATAATATAGTTCACACTCAAAAACTATGCGTTTCCTTATAAAGCTAGTAAACAAAAATGAAAGATCAGAAGAAGCACAACTGCATCAGAAATCTACACTCTTTCAGTACATTATACATAGAGAACTCTCAATTTTGTTGGTCTTCTAGCCATCCTTGGAGGATGAAGATTTTGGAGCAGTGCTTGTTAACCAGAACAAGCCCCTCTGCACCTTCTGAAGCAGCGACTTTGCTGGTGTATTACACAAAGTGAAAGCGATTGCATCCAAATACCAATCACTTCGCCCCTTAAAACCCACAACATAGCCTCCATCTATTGAAAAAGTGAATGGAGTCCCTTCTTCAACTCCATAGGGTCCAAAGGTTCTGCGGTTGCTCTTGAATGCCAATGATCGAATGACGGGGGTGCCTCCACGAACAACTGGACAGTAGTGGCCACTCACACTGACCAAGAACTCATCTGGGAATTGCAGCTTAATCTAGGATACATGAACAAACAGAATACTCTTTATTTTTGTTTGGAATTTGATGAAATGGTGAAGCAAAGAGAAGTAATAATTGAACTTACCTCAGCTGTTTTGTTACCTCCAACTCCTCCATGTTTTTCAGCTGTTAAAGGCTTGCCATTCCTATCATAAACCACCTGGATGGAGTCTATGCAATGACCATAAACTAGTTGAATTTCTCTCACCCCTGTGAAGGTTCCATCATCCCAGTTATTTCCACCATTGCCTCCCCATGGTCCCACTATTACGCTCTTCTTCCTAATTTTTCCTTCCTGCAAAATGAATTACCCTATTGAACAGCTATGAAGAAACGTATCTAGAACATAAGCATACCTACACAATGAACGATGGAAATTTTAACAACAGCATATGCTAAACAGGCGATTTTCTACATTGGACAGGACAACTAGTTCTAACGACCAACGTTAAAGAACAAAAGAAACAAAATTATTATATAAGGAAAAACGGTAGGGATCCATTGTGTTCTTTACCATAAGGCCTATTAACTTCCAAAGGGGGAGTATACAAGATATTGGAAGAAACGACGATACGTTATGATAGCACAGCTACTGATTGGAATGCAAAATGATGTTTATATAAGCAACAAATTAGTACAATTATGCAGTATCTGATTCGAACAATTTTAGAAGAATATCACTTTTTCTTTTCAATAAAGTATAGTAATACTAAATGAATCAGAACTACACATTTCAAGTCGCTCATTTTCAATTATAATTTGCGATATATATTAGCTGGCCACCATTGTGGGCATCACAGATTCTCACGGGTTATATTCGATGTCAAATGGAACTTAGAATATCAGGAACACTAAAATTGTCCAGAATGGAGCGTATATTGGTTTCCTACAAACAAAGTATCCACTGTATCATAATTTGATATAACAGTAACAATAAGGGGGGAAAAATCCAACGAATAAATTCCACAGCACAACTTTCTTTAAACAATTTTCTGTCAATCATTTGTAAACAAGTCTTCATGTCTCCATGTCATGTTGATGAGAATTCCAGCACAATCTAAGATTAGTAATTTGACACTCCAATGTTGTATACTCAGTCTTCAGCCAATTATACCACGTAGAAGTCCTTTTGTCTTCACTCACTTCGATGTCTTCAAACTTTACATCATTTAGGTCTTCAAAGTTGACATCCTTCAGGAGATGCCGCCAACATTTATTCTTGGAAGTACTATATATGCAACAGATTGGGTCCTTGTCTTTGTTCTTCATCATTTCATAAACTAACTGCAATTGTCATTTTTCCAGTTAATAGCAAAAGCAGTTCAAGAAGGCTTCCAGCGGTAATAATATTTTGCTTCATCATTGACGACAAATATTTAAATTCAACATGAATGTATGTGTGAATTGGAAACAAAGACAAAAAAGAAAAAAAAACTAACATACCTTGGGGAATTTACTATCGGTGGGAGAAATTATAGATAGAGTCACTGGATGCAATTTCCGTAACAAACAATTCAAAGCATCATCAATGCATGCTGATGAATTGATAATTTCACAGCTGAGGTCAGACACTGGAGGCAATACGACGCTGTGCAAATCTTCATGAATAACAATATTCTGGATCAAAAAACCAGGTAATGAAAAATAAATGAGGCTAAAGAGTTTTTTATAAATGGAAATTCATCAAAGAAGCCAACCAAATATGACTATAACGTTAAAAGAAAAGTACCTTATTAGAATAGAGAACCAATTTAAATCCTTCACGATTGAACTTCTGAATAAATGATTTCATCCTAATCCAAATCTTGTCGCCATATCCAACAACTCTAGGTTCAGATTTAGGTACAAAAGAAAGCTTGGCATCTGTGAGTCGGAAAGGGTGAATCTCAACCCAGGGCATAGTCTCACCCTTGCACTCAAAAGACAAAAGATTAGGAGCCTCTACTAAAACAATAGCCAGTTTCTTGCATCCTTTCAAAGTGAATTTCTCAAGATGAGGATTTGAAATAATAATGAATCTACTGTTATTATTGGACATACTTAAATCCAATTTTTCAAGTAAGGGAAAATTGGAGAACTGATTTTCACAAAAATCACGAGTCACTTGGGGATGCTCCAGTGTCAACCTTTTCAGAGAAGTGCACCCCTCCAAACTAACTTTACAGGGACTTGTTTTCTTGCCACAATACCAAAATGTGGCAAGATTAGGAGCACTGATCTCAACCTTCTTCAGTTGAATGCAGTGGTGGATCTCAACCCTTTTGAGTCGAATGAGATTTGAAACATGCAAATGCTTCAAACCTGAGCACTTTATGATTCTTAAATCCTCAACTGAATGACAGCTGGAAATAAGATTTTGAATAAAGTTCTCAACCAAGGGAATTTTGTGCAGATAAAGCTTCTGCAGATAAGGAAGCATTATATTGTAGCAAGTTCCCAGTTTGCAACCACTTAACCTTATGCCAGTCAATGTTTTGGATGAAAAGACAGTTTGTGGTAAAGTATAGCACTCGCCATTCTTGATGCCAACATGGAGATCTAGTTCTTTGATGTTTTTGTAGATAGCAATATTTAGCCAAAGTTCCAGACATGGGGCATCTTCTAATAAGTCAAAGGAGGTCATGTGCAACACCAATTTCCGTATTTGCAAATTTTTTGCATAGCTGGTAAGTAGAGAATTAGATACATAATCTCTAAACATCATTCCCTTATTAATGCTATCTTTATGTCCAATTTTTGCAGCAAACTTTCTTTCATCAAAAATTGAAACAGAATAAGAATACCACAGTTCTCTCCATCTCTTGGACAAAACACTGGTTCGGATTGCATCGTTCACGTTACGAAGGTGTGATAGAATCTGATGGATGACATGATCAGGAAATTGCGAGATACGATCCACGGATCCATCACCACTTGTGTCCATTTCATCTGAATCTTTTTCGCCTGGAGTTTCTTTCAGCCTGACAGCCTCTCGAACACAGTCGAGATTATCCTCTAGGCTGCGTTTCCTGTTGCTCCCCGAAATCATATGCAGAGAGACCATTTGACAGGACAGAATACAGATATCTGATAATACTCAACAACCATAATTAGGAAAAGAAACACAGAATTCCCAAAAGCTTCATACTTTTCGTACCAAAAAATACAGATCATATTGGATTTAATGTTCATTTTGTTTGACTAGCTAGAAACATGAAGAGGCAATTCATTGAGATTAATCCGATAGTCAATAACAAGTCATTACTAAAGACACATAGGAACAAGAAGTAGGGTTAACATTAAAAACTCCATGCAAAAAGGTGCCGGGTTGAAGGAATTACATGAAATTAGGGAATTGGGGAAAGAAACAAGGCAATTAGATATAGGGCGTGATAAAATTGAAGAAGAAAATACCTTAAATTAGTTTGTTTGCTTGCACGAAGCGAAGCGTTAAGCAATAAGCATGACCATGGCAGAGATTACGTCATCGCAGGCAGGGTTTTCGAAACGGAGGAGACAGAGACAGACAGACAGAAAGAACCAACGAATGAATTGAGAGAGAAAAAAGGGCTCCGTATTGGGCTACTTCAAGAGCCTATAGATATTTCCATGGGCCGAAGCAAGGTTTAAAAGGAAAGTTGAAGGAATTTTAAATATGTTAAATTAGCTTTTGAGTATATTTGGATGGAAAATAGTTTAGACAGGAATTTAAAAGTATTTAAGACAAATTTACTCTCTTTAAAATTTAAGAAATTTTAAACAAAAATTTTAGTTAATTAAAATTGAGAAATTGTAATTTATGACTGAAAGGAGAGAATTTGAAATTACCCGTGAGACTCTCTTCCTCGTTCCTCTCTAATAGGGATGAAAATAGGTCAGGTCAAGACACGCTTGATTAGATCTGGCTTTGGTCTTATTTAAAAACATCAAGTCTGGCCTAGTCTATTTACCTGTTATAGGCTTCTTTTTTTTAGGCTTGGCCTAGCCTGTTTAAAAGCCTAGCTTGCCCTAAGAGCCTATTAAAAAACCCATTTTACAATAAATATTATATATTACTAAAACTTAGAGAATTTACATAATACTTTTTTTAATTTAATATAAAGAAATACACATATTTATGATTAAAACTAAAAAAATAAGCCTAAGTTACATTTTTTTTAAACAATCATAACAAAAATTAAATTAACTATAGAAAAATGATAAAAAAATTATGTTTACTGTTGTTTGACATGAACAACTACGGTATTGGTGAAGAAGGATTTCTGTTTAACAATGATATTCTTTTCAGCAAAAAAAATAAAAAAAGCAAGAATAGCAAACGTCACAAACTAACAATCAGATTTTTTTTTTTTATAAGAACATCAACAAACCAATTAAAATTACCTTTTGTATGGGAGTAACAATGCAACAACAAAAGTGGATGAAGGTCACGCAACGCAGCCACCAACCAACCAGCCTTATGCTTTTGGAAGTTATGGACTTATGGTAAATAAATAAACGTAACTCCTTTTGCTTTTATACAGTTTACAAACCTACAAATTTTCTTTTTTATTTTTTATCTTTCAAGTAGATTACATATCTTATCTTATTTTAATTATTTTTTTTTAAAAAGATTGATTTATATTTTTTAGTTTTAATATATATATATATATATATGTTTTTTTATAAACCTACTACAAAGATTTCAAATTTCCTATTTTATATTTTATCTTATCTTATTTTATCTCTTTTTTAAAAAGATTGATTTATATCTTTTTAATTTTAATATCTATCTATCTACTTATCTATCTATCTATCTATCTATCTATCTATCTATCTATCTATCTATATATATATATATATATATATATATTAGTCTGACAGGCCTAACAGGCTTTTTATAAAGCTTGAGCCCGACCTTTTTATTTAAATAGGTTTTTCAAAAAACCTAAGTCTAACCTTTATAATAAACAAGGTAGGCCAGGCCAGACCTTAAACAGGTCATACCAAAGATCCCTGATAGGCGGCCTGATCTATTTCCATTCCTACTCTCTAGTTCATTCCTATCGCGCTCATTCCTCTCTCATGTTAGAAAGGAGTGGTGCCAATGATGGAGGGTTTCGCTTGACGAAGGAGTCACTCAATGGTTTGGCTGTTAGACTTGTGGCCGAACTCACGAGTGAGTTGAAAGACGTGCACAACTCTGATAATTGACATGCAAATGTGGTGACCACGACCATCAACCTTACTTTGGCGATCCTTGGACAAAGGTTTCTTGATAGTAAGGGCAGTGGTGGTGGTTCAGTGTTGGTACTCAATGATTATTTTTCTTATAAGAAAAATATGATGGAGAGGCTGATAGAAGAAGGAAGAATAAAGGCCAATAAAAGTTTTATTGTTATCCAATCAACTTTTGAATATGTATCACATTTAAAATACATTATCCTATGATTGGATTACATTGTATCCAAATTAAATAATATATTTATAGACATTTAGGAAGGTTTGAATATAATATATTATAAATCTTTAAAATAATTTTTATAAATATTTATGGACATTCATGAAGGTTTGGATATAATATATTATAAATCTTTCAAATAATTTTTATAAGTTAAAAAGTTTATTTTATATGATAATTTATGATTGACTGATATTATAAAATTATTTATATTGATTTTAAAAAATCTTAAATTTATTCATAAAATGTATTTCTGATAAAAAAAGTAAAAAAAAAAAAACCTTTATGGAGTGTGATGCCTAATGATATATTCTTTTTGAAACTATTCGTAACGACAATTGAAGCTGTCTCAATTAACATAATTCTGAAAATGACATTGGTTTCTTTATCATGGAAAAAAGGTGAATAAAATTAAAATTGTCACGTGCTGTGACTTAGACCACCCAATTGGACGTAGCCGCCCTTTCAAATCCACATGTTTATCATTTTCTAAATTGCTCTTTACAAAACAATGTCATACCGTCCATACATTTTAATTTGTTTATTTTCCAGTTAAGAGAATGTACTATTTTTGTGTGTGTTTATAATTTCAGGAAAAGATCAGTTAATATTTTTGATTTTCAGTTTTAATTGATTTTTTAGTATAAATAAATTATATTAAAAAAAATTCACTTAATATGTACTCATGATTTCCAATATCATACTAAAAAAAATATACATGGAAAAATAAAATTTATACCATCAAATTTAAATAGATTAATTTAATTTGTAAAATTCGATTAATGTGAACTAAATCAAGCCAATTTAAATTAGATTGGTTTGATTTTAGATATCAAGTTATAATATTTTTTATATTTTTAAATTTTACTTGCATAGATTAATTATTACTAATATTTTAGTTTATATATTATAAAAGATAAGTATTTATTTATATATAATTATAATTTATGATAAAAATGTTTTAATTTAAAAAATGTAATAAGTAAATAATTTTAAATATATAAATATATTTTTGACTTTATAATAAATAATTCTAGTTTTTATATAAAAATATTTTAAATCGTAATGGATACACAAATGAAAATAAAATAAGAGAAGAATAGTTTGAGATAATTGAAAAATATATTTTTTTGGCTAATTATGAGGATAATATGCAAAATACACCTCCCAAAACTAGAAGAGTGTTATAATTTTCTAATTAAGAGAACATGGAGAGTAAAAGTTTTACTACCAAGTTAAAGATTTTATTTACATTACAAGATATATATATATATATATATATATATATATATATATATATGAAATTTTAATATTATTATAAATTGCAACTTTTCTAAATTTAAAATATTTTAGAATATACATAAATAAATTTTTGATATTAATATGTTTTTCTCTTAAATTTGCGAATCCAAAACCTCAAAAAGAGAAGACGTGAGGTCGAGCTTTTCAGCCAGATCTAGTTCTTTAATTATTCCTGATACATGTGTCTGTTTATTGTGATGCCTCTGTTTCAGTTCATTTTTTAAAAAAATTCTCTGTATAATTTACTTTTATTACTATATCATCTTATTCACTTATTACTGATATAATATAGAGAAAGGATCTTTACCAAAAAAAGATGCCTTACCAAACAAATAATATAAAGAAAGGATAAATTCTACAGAATTAAATACTACAAAATGTTTACTATTACATTTACACTGACAAAGTCGCAGTACATATAAAATAATCTCGATACTGAAAAAAACAAAGAACTTTATAAAAAATCTCCAAACAAAATTCTATAAAAATGGCTAAAATGTTATCATCGTAATTACTTAATAATATATAATATATGCTGTAGAATAAGAACAAGAACAATACTCCTCCTGCAACTGCATAGTTTGGTGAGTTGTGTAATTTTGGTTGTTCATCTTGTGTTGTTCACTGTTCTTTCCCAGACCCACCTCAAAGTTGAAAGCAGCCATGGGTTTTTTCTTCAAATGGGTCAACTTGTTTGTCTTTTTTCATTTCCTTGCTGCAACACCCATCTTCTCAGATTCCTCCTCCAGCTCAAATGCAATCGTCACCACCAAGTTCCTAGATTTAGCAAAGGATCCTCTGGTTTTTGATTGGATGGTTGGTATCAGGAGGAAGATTCATGAGAATCCAGAACTGGGTTATGAGGAATTTGAGACCAGTAAGCTGATAAGAGCTGAATTGGATAAACTGGGCATCTCATGTAAATACCCAGTTGCAGTCACTGGTGTTGTTGGCTTCATAGGGACTGGACTCCCTCCTTTTGTTGCATTAAGAGCTGACATGGATGCTCTTCCTCTGCAGGTCTACATGATTTCTATATAATTGCTTTCTTTCCATTTATTGTTACCATGTGCTTGTAATTGTATCAGGGTTCTAGCTTTTCAGTTATTATTATTTTTATTGTTATTCGAGAGTGCGTGGATCAACTGAAGTGAAGTTGTTCTAGCTTTATTATTAGTAGGTCTTGGGTTCGAGTCCTGATATGTAGTTCCGATAAATACTTGGAAGAAGAACTTTGCTGCTTGTAATAATTCTACCCAGTTTGAACAGGATTTCTTCCCATGGAGGATACCTGTAGTCTATACCGACAAAACTATTATTATTATGAAATCCATCCATTTGAGTTTGATTTAAAACTAATGTTTTGCCTTTAATCAATTTTTCATAATTAGCCCTCCTACCCTTTTCCAGTTTATGGGTTATATTTCTAAGAGCTACACTTGTTGGTCTATGTTTCGTTGATTTTTTTTTTGCTTTCTTTAACCTTAGGAAATGGTGGAGTGGGAGCACAAGAGCAAAGTACCTGGAAAGATGCATGCATGCGGTCATGATGCTCATGTTGCCATGCTTCTCGGTGCTGCCAAGATCCTCAAACAACATGAAAATGAGATACGAGTATGATTTTTGACATTTATTTGGGGGGTCCTTTACTTCATATAATTTATACATAAAGAACTTGCTGTTTTACTTTTTTTTTTTTTTTTAAATGTTTTGTTGAAGTATTGCTCTTCAAATAATTTAGAATATGGAGAGTTACACTGCTTCCAGTTTGCCATCTCGACAAGAACATAAGATTTGACTCCTCTAAAATGATTAGTTTCCCTTAAAGAGAAAAGTGAGACATTTCAGCCTTTAATGAGAAAGTCAATAGAATAGGTAAATTTTAACAAATTCATGATTTGTTATGCATGTACTTCTAATACCAACAGTTGATTTTTTTGTTAGCCATTGAGATTCCCTTACTTTTTCATCCAAGATTGTGACTCTTCTGATGGTTATGTACTTTTTTGCTGTTTAAAATTTCTGCCTTTTCATTTTTATTGTAATCATGTCAAAGTCAAACATTGACAAACTGCTACCAGCTATGACTGCTCATTATGCCAACTTTGTATGTAACAAACTTTCAATCATCCTATCATCCGGCTTGCAACTTTAGTCTTAAAAACATAATGCATCTGTGTGTAACAAAAACATAATCTAGAAGAAGACTGGAAAAGAAATGGAAAAGGAAAATAGTTGGCCACTATATCATCTACTATCCCAAGACAGATACTTCAGCTTACTACTTTTTTTATTAATTGTGCTGTTCTATTGTTTTAGTCCTCTTATGGATCCTTGATATCATTCCTTAATTTGTCTCTATAGGGAACTGTTGTTCTTGTTTTTCAACCAGCAGAAGAAGGAGCTGGAGGGGCTAAGAAAATTTTAGATGCTGGAGTCTTGGAAAATATCTCTGCCATATTTGGATTGCATATTGCACCTACCTATCCTATAGGTGAAGTGGCCTCTAGGTCAGGACCCATATTTGCAGGAAGCGGCTTCTTTGAAGCAACAATAAATGGCAGGGGAGGCCATGCAGCTATCCCTCAGCACTCTATAGATCCAATATTGGCTGCTTCCAATGTGATTGTTAGCTTACAGCATATTGTTTCTCGTGAGGCCGATCCTCTGGACTCCCAGGTAAGCTTATTTCATTTCAATCTTTCCCTTCCTGCCATCGATACTCATGTATTCTTAGTTTATAAGCTTACCTTACTGTCCAAGAGCATTCAGTTTGTACCATATTTTGAATCCATGACTACCAGAGTGGCCAGCCTGTCTTGTATATGCTCACGTATGCTATGTGTGGGCATTAGAAAGAACTAAGGGAAGCAGGAAAGTATAAGCTGAGCCTTAGCCATCAAAACAATATCTTTACAAATTCTTTGTTTTTTCTTGCTTTCTTTCACTCACTCTTTTTTGTTATCTTCACATAATTTGATACCTTATGCTTTTTATCATTATACGAAGCATTAAATGCTTTGTATTCTTGTGGGTCTTGGACATAGATATGTTGCCAGAGAATAGAGATTCTCATAACTTATACAATAATTAGATGGAGGCACACTGCCTTGCCTACTCTTGTACATTGGAAAAACACTACAGTATAAACTGTTTAAATGATTATCGAATATGATGAAAGTCTTGTTTCCAGAAATAATTAATTGTTTATGAAGACAATCTTCTGTGTCTTCCTAACATAAAGAATATTGCACAGGTTGTGACTGTAGGAAAGTTTCAAGGAGGTGGTGCTTTCAATGTTATTCCAGACTCTGTCACAATTGGTGGCACCTTCCGAGCTTTTTCAAAAGAAAGCTTCATGCAACTTAGACAGCGGATTGAGCAGGTCCGTTGTGAAGAATAGATTTATTCATTTATACACTTCAAGTGGAACTAATCACCTTTTTTTTTTCTTTGATACTATTAACTCGCAATAATTTGTGTGTTGTAACAATGTGTTTTATTCTTATTTGTTGCTGTACAAATTGTTGATTGACAAATTCCAAATAGATGCATGGATTTTGGATTTGGTTCCCTATGAGTTTTTCATATGATAGGGTCATGGTGGAGACACAGATCCTGTGCATAACAAAATTTGTTGGGCATTTTGCAAGGTCTTTGCATTTATCTCTCTTTATGTGAATTTGTTTGGTGAAAAAATTGCATGAGAGGATTCAAGTTCATGGATTAATGAAATTTAGGGAACTGAGTTCTTTTTCTTTTATTGCTACTGTGCTAGCAGATTCGTAAAATTACTGGCAGGTAAATCGGGTTAAAATCTTGTAGACTTTTTTTCTTATATTGTCAAACTTATTTGGTATGTGTTGCAACCAAAAAATGATTGTACTCTTCCCGAAGTTTTCACTGCAATCCTATTAGGAGCTAAGGCTGATTCATTTATGTAGGTTATCACTGGTCAAGCCGCTGTGCAGAGATGCAATGCAACGGTCAACTTTCTTGATGACGAGAAACCTTTCTTCCCCCCTACAGTAAACAATGGGGACTTGCATGAGTACTTTAAAAGTGTTGCTGGGAGTTTGCTTGGCGTGAATAATGTCAAGGAGATGCAACCATTGATGGGATCTGAGGACTTTGCATTCTATCAAGAGGTTTTTCCAGGATACTTCTTCCTTCTTGGAATGGAGAATGCCTCTAATGAACATCTTGAATCTCCACACTCTCCATATTTCAAAATCAATGAAGATGCACTTCCTTATGGAGCTGCACTTCATGCATCATTAGCAAGTAGTTATCTTCTCAAATTAAATCAGGACATACCAGTAGTGGGGGGGAAACATCACGATGAATTATAATTTATAACATAAGATTGTTGAAAGCCCTTGTTGGGTTATTTGTAGGTGCAATCACGGCGTAGTGGGGGCATTGGTTGGTTACATCCTTAGTTGTAAATGTATTGCATTCAAATTAAAATAAATCCATAGTGCTTCCACATTATAACCGCTAACCCTGCTTGTCTAGGGGGCAAATCAAATGGGAAAAAGAACAGACAACTTTTTATTTTGATATTTTCTACAATTTCAAAGTCACTCAACTATTATCGAATTCTACTCTAAGTTGAAATAGAATAGCAAGATACAGTACAATGAGGTATTTCCTTTGCAAGTATTGGAGGATAGTGTGATGATGGGAATCCCAAAACATTGAAACATCTGTTTTCAGCTATGCTAAATTTGCATGCTACTCGAATGAAATGCGGTTTGGATTCAATGTCCAAGACTTCTAAATCCCGGGAGAGCAAAGTAGTTTCTGAAATAAACTAGCATGCTGCCATCAGCACTGTAAAGATTCACCCCAGAAGCCAGGTAGTTATATGAAAAATATTCTTGAAGAAATCCTGGTTGATGTCATATGTTCCTAAGGTATTCAGATGAATACCACCTTTTGATTAGTCCACAAATGTCCGGAAATAGCGGTCCTCAACATCAAGGCCGTGTTTAGGAACTTTAGGAACTTAGGCAAATTTTTAAAGAAACATAATATGATATAAATTATTTCTCAAACTATTTTTATTTTTTATTTTTTATGACTTTTTAAATTAAACTCTTTTTTTTATGAATAGTAAGACATTTATCAAGAGTCCTGTATATTGAGATCGAATGAATTTTTTATCTTTTATCTTTTATTTTTAGTTTTTAAAACCAAATTTTTACTTTCTATTTGATTTTTTTTTCTATTATTACAAAATATAAGAATAAAATAAAAAAATCACTACATAATATAAACAAAATATTTTTTTTAAAAAAACATGATATCAATTAAGGTATAAAAAATATGAAAAAGAGATACAGAAACAATAAGAGTGTTGAATAAATGTTATTTTTAATTAAAATAACTGATAAGTCATACATCAATATTTCTAGTCCTTAATGTAAAATAAAAACGATCTCTAATATTAATAATCATGTTCCTAATTAATGATATAATTTCTTATAATAAGTTACAAATTCAATTTTCAATTATATATATGATTTTGGTATTTATTTTTTCACCTCTAATTGTTAATTAAGACAAGTAGCTAACTTTTGATTAATTTTCCAATCATAGAATATCATTGTCCATTACAATTTGAAAAATAAGAATGGATTCAAGAAAAAACTTACATATTAATAAGTAAAAAAAAAACAAAGTATTCCATTGTTGGGAAGTTTTATAGTATGTAAGAGAGATAAATATTGTAAACAACTTTATTTTTATATATGTAAAAAATTATTTCTGGATTCAAATTCATGATCAACATGTCACTAAAATATAACTTTGTCATTAAGTAATGGCTCGCAATCCTTAACTGCCTTACACACTAACTACCTTAGGTCAACATATTCCGTTAAGTATAGTACTGTTTTTGATTCGAGTATTCTAAGGTTGACCTCTGGTGGCATGTTTTGTTTCAGCGTTATCAAATGGAAGCATAAAGCTATACCATGACCATGATATGTAACGGAAGATAATGCTCAAATTTCGGGAGAGGAACGCAGGACTCAGATAGGATGAATAATCATTCGTTTGAGAGATCAAGCAATCCATTTGCTTCGAGTCTTATTTCAGCATCATCCCTACTCACCTTCCCCGTTCAGGAAACAGACCAACAACTACTTATAGCAGCATGTTTGGATATAATTCTCAATAGGATGTCATCTGAATTTTCCAAAGCTGTAAATATTATGAAAAAACACACATATTAAGGGTGAGTTTGGCGGCACGAAAAAGAATTGAAAAAAAATATTTTAATTAATGTAAAGAGAAAGAGATGTAAGATTTTGTAGCAAACAAAGGCTAAACTTTGAAGCAAAAAGAAAAGGATACCGTGCGTCTGCAAGGCATTTCCAAAATTCAAACACACATTTAGTAATTTTCATAAAAAACCCTGTGAAATGGCCCAACATGACAAAAAATTATAAGATTAATACCAAAAAAAACATTAAATATTAGTACATAATTAACAACTGACCTTTCTTCAAAAAAAAAAAACATAAAATTAACAACTAACCACTAACAATACTAATAAGACAGGAATGAAATAATTACTATAATCTTCGATACTAATAATTAACAATAACAATTACTATACTTTTCAAAAAGAATTTTTGGGAAAATAACTTGGAAATATTATATTATTATGTTCGATACAAATTTTGAATGAATATTCTTCAGCAAATTGTTGATTTAAAAAAATATAAAATGTTGATGTCTATATTTTACATTAGAAAAGTTTTTTAAAGTGATTCTGTGGGGGGGGGGGGGGGAACTGTAAAGAAACAAACCTATCTACAGAGTTGCTAATCCCTCCAACTCCAACAGTGAAGCTGCCATTGCAGGGGCAGAGTGAAGCTGCGAAATGATGAGCATTTCAAATCTAAGCAACATTCTGCTGCCACTGCACATCCGAAGGTTTGGGCTTTCTCTATCCACTCTCTCTTGCCCTCTCGCCGAAGACGTGGACCCCACTCCCAATTCCTATCCCCAGACGTGGCCAAACCCTGGAACTGGTGTGCGAGTCCCTTGCTTTCAAAGGCAAGGGCCTCTGCAAGGTCACCTAAACCGGCTTCGTTGTCCTCTGCGACCGCGCCCTCCCCGGCGAACACTTCATCGGCCGCGTCACCCGCAAAAAGGGCAATTACGCTGAGGTCACTCACCTCTTCTCTTTCCATTTCCATTCACAAACACCTTTCTCTTTCTCATATAATTCACTAAACACAGGTAACTAAGGTCAAGACCAGAACTCCTCCTCGTGACACTGTCCATGCTCCTTGTGTCTACTCTCCTTATTGCGGCGGCTGCAAGACGCAAAACTTGTCCTACGAGGCTCAGCTCAGAGCCAAGGAGGAGCAGGTTCGCGACCTGTTGATTCACGTCGGAAGGTTTTCTCGCGAACAACTCAAACTGCACGGGGTTATGAAGCCCATTGTTCCTTGTGATATTCAATTTCATTATAGAAATAAGGTTATGAGATGCTGTCTGTGCTACTTCTTTTTTTAACCCGATATCGCCCCCGAGGAGGTCAATAGATGGCTTTTGTTGTGTGTTTTTTCATGCTCTGTGTATGCAGATGGAATTCTCGTTTGGTCCCCGAAGATGGTTGCCTAAAGAATCACTGCAAGACAGACGTGCTGATGATGATGTTGGTAACAATGAAAATTATGCGCTGGGATTGCATGCTCCTGGTTTTTTTTTTTGATAAGATTCTAAATGTTGACAACTGCTTACTGCAATCTCATCCTACTAATAAGGTATGCACTGTTATTCCACAGCTTTATCCACGGCAGTTAGTTTTATTTGATTGGTTGTCATATCTTGGAAGCTTATTCAATCACTTCTGTTTTTACTTGGAAATCTGAATAGGTACTTACAGCTGTCCAAGAATGTTGGAGAGATCCACAACGTGGTTTTTCTCCCTACAGTGTTCATTCACACAAGGGATTTCTTAAGCATTTGATGCTGAGAACCGGAAGGTATATAAGTTATATCTTTCGATCCCTCAATTCTTTTAGGTAGATATGGATACTGTAGTTCTTGTAACTATACTCTCGGTCTTGGATGACTGCTCCAACATTGCATTGGACCTGGGTACATTCTACAACAAATTTTCTAAAAACTAGTGTATGGGTTCAGAAATAGCAATTAGGAGGGTGGAATAGCAATTTATTTCATTTTGCAGCAAACCGACTAACTTGGTAGCAAAACTTGGCGTTTTGCATGGCCAGGCTCATACTCTGAGAGTTAAAGAGTGTTTATAATTATTTGTGCACATAAATTTTGTACACTTGTAGTTGTACACTTGTACCTTTCGTACATTCTTATATCTTTGAATTTGAAGGATACCTTTTTTTTTTTTTTTTTTTTCATATCAATATTAATATATGAGTTTTGTTCCAGGGATCTAACAACTGATCAGCCTGAAGTTATGGTCAACTTTGTGACCTCTTCCTACAAGCCAGAGCTGTTGAAGTTTCTAGTTGATAAAGTTTCTGTATTTCCTGAAGTGGTTGGTACTTAAGTTTTTTAATTACTTTTTTTTCTCCTTATAAATGTGCTTCTTCCTTAACTTTCCAAACTGTATGTACATATTGGTTTTAATACCATTGAAGTTTCTTCTTTGCATGAATGATAGGTAAGTGTCGTTAATAATGTAAATACTTCTATTGGTAACACATCTGTTGGGGAGGAAGAATACACTTTGTATGGGAAATCTAGCATTACAGAGACCTTAAGAGGGTGTACATTCCAAATATCAGCCAACTCTTTCTTTCAAACATACTTATCAGGTTTGCAATAAGCCCAAAAATTTTGGCATTCTCTTTAGACCCTGTCCCATATTTTATTTCTTAAATTTAGTCATGGTCATCTCTCAAGAAAAAAAATCATTTTTATTTTCCCTTTTAGGCAGAGGTTTTATATAAGCTTATAGAAGATTGTGCTGGAGTCACGGCGGCTCAGAAATTGTCCTTGACCTGTTTTGTGGAACAGGCACAATAGGTCTGACGCTTGCAAGCAGGTAATCTTTGATCTCCATCTGGTTTTATTATTTTAGGATAAACTGTGAAACAATGAGATTAATTTCTTGTCTTTCAATTTTGAACAGTGTTAGACATGTTTATGGCTATGAAGTAGTTCCTCAAGCCATCACAGATGCTCATCTTAATGCCAAGATAAATGGAATAAAAAATGCAACATTTGTCCAGGGAGATCTCAATAAAATTGATGAGAATTTTGGGAAGAATTTTCCTAAACCTGACATTGTCATTTCAGGTTTCGTTGCTCTAAGTTTCCTTATTCCTACTTATTCTTTTTCGTTATATTTATATCTCTTAATTAATTTGGCTTGTGCTAAAAGCTATTTACTTGAATATAATCTTAATCAGGAGTACATATGGAGATATTCTTCTACCAATTGGATTTGCCACAGTTATTCACCTTGTTTTTCAATCACTTGAATTTCGTTTGGTTAAATCAAGTGGATAAGTGTCATGCTTTCTGTACTGATTTGTATACAATTGAGAGGAACTTGCTACATTTGACTTCTTGTATGGAGAAATGTGCTAATTAGTAATTTAAACTGGTATTTTAAAATGTGCGCTTCAAGATTGCAACATACAGTTTCCATGTCAAGAAAACAAACTTAGCTCCATTTTAGGTATTAACATGCTGATCATTTATTTTGTTGACACTGGCTGAAGATTATAATTCACAATATTGGTTGTCTTTTTGTGTGACCCAATGCATTAAACTTCTCACCATTGTAAACTTAATGCAGATCCCAATCGCCCAGGAATGCACATGAAGTTGATTAAGTTCCTGCTAAATCTTAGGGCACCTTGCATAGTGTATGTCTCTTGTAATCCTGCCACATGTGCACGTGACCTTGATTATCTTTGTCATGGTGTGGTATGTGTCATTTTATTTTATTTTATTGGGCTTTGGGATTCAATTATTTGAGCTGTTAAAGGTTTTGTGCAGGCGGAACAGAATATAAAAGGATGTTACAAGTTAATAAGCCTACAGCCAGTTGACATGTTCCCACACACACCTCATATTGAGTGTGTTTGCCTTCTGGAGCTTCAGTAATCTGTGATAAATTAAAACGTTCCATTTCAAGGTCAGGCATTAGTTCATTTTCTTTGCTACATTTGGAACTACTTGGGAGTTTGCACCTTGGATGTCTGATGAATTTTTAGTGACTATTTTGTTTGAAATATCTAAATATATCAATTGGTTCAATTTATTTGAACTAGATTTGGTAAAAAGACAAAGCAATTATCATAAACCTATATATTGATTTGTTGTCAAATATAGATTCCATTTGTAATTACTCTAAATGAAATGAATAAAAATTGCAGAATTCAGTGGATAACTGGACTTGTTCAGCTGGCTTAACTGAGTTGTATCGATTGGCCCATGGTGTCTATGAGAAACTGCTATAAAAATTACCATTTCTCATATTCTCCGTTTCTAATATATTAATGCAGTCATAGGTTATAGCCTTATATATAGGCCATCTCTGTAACATTACCTATTCCTTGATTTGTATAATGCTTTACAGGCCACTGATAGTATGAGTTGAAGTTGTGAGTGATAAACAATCCACACTAATTCAAATTATGTTTCTATACAATTGTACTGTGGTTTGTTTACTTTTTTTTTTTTTTTTCCTTCCTTTCCTTTATTTCTCTGTTTCTGATATGGCTTTCAGGGGATTACAAGGTTAATACAAGATGCAAGTCAAGGTTGGGTCTTCAAGGTGATAGATAGGAAAACTCATACTTTTATGCTGCAAAGTGTGCCTAATGCTTTGCCTACCCAAAACTACTGCATCAGTGTACAAATTATAAAATCATTATGAATGGTGAGCATGCAGGGATCACATTGTTGCAACCTTGCAAAAGTTTCTCATACATTTCCATTCATGCGGAGCCCCCCAAAAGGTTTTGGATTCATGCTTGGCAACCTCCAAATGTGGATTATTGTTGCGTGTTGATCCCACTTCATATGATATGACAAGTTGATCATGAAATAGATCATATGCTACACTTGTCAGATCCTTATGTACTTGAGGTGGAAGTGCAAGTACATCTTGAAACATTAGATGTTTAACTGGTTGAGTAAACAGTATTCAGCGTGCATATAAATAGATCATATTCTTCTTTTCATTTCTTTATCTTTAGAAAGACTAAGTGCTATTTTTGTGGCTGTATTGACTGGGGTACGCTTTCAAGTAATTTTGCATGGTGTATTTGTACCGTTATTAGTCCTGTGAAAAGAGGGAAAGAGACCAAGAATGACATTGGAAGAAGTTATGAAGAGGGATCTCATGGTGAATAATTTATTTAGGGATTTTTTCTTTAACCAAAGCCTAATGGTGTTGTGTGATCCAAGTAGCTGATTTTACCTAATGAGATAATACTTTTGTTGTTGTAGTTGTACTTTTATTCTAGCCTGTTTTCCCTGAGATAAAAGGGTACTAATCAAACCGAAAGCGGGCAAGAAATCTTGCTGGTACAAACAGAAATTTGTACGCTAAACAAGACTTGTATGTTTCGCAATACTCAGCCTATCATAGAATGTATCATAATGAAGACTTAGGACAAGATTGGGGTTTCTATATTCCGAAAATACCTATTATAAATTAATAAGATAAAATGGTTATAGATGCTTTGATAGTGTCCAGGTTTTAGGTTGCAAGGCATATTATTCAAATGTTTCCTTTCTTGTATTTACCTCAGAGTTTGGATTGCTGATCTAGAACTCATCCACAATGAAACACTTGGAACATAGTTTTTTTATTTATTTATTATTATAAAGCATGTCAAGCGTGGCATATAACCATGATAAGAAATGAAATGTTAAAGCCCATATACCAGGAAAGAACATGATCATCTGGACACTTGAAGTCAGCATTGTATTTATATACATACTTGGAATGCAATAGTTTGTGTATGTATGGGAGTAGTAAAATTTGGCTAGAGAAGAATGACAAAGTAAAATAACTGTAACGGTAATGAACAATGATGAATAATATTCCTTCAACTAGAAAGAGAAAACAAAAGAAAACGACACAGATGATGGTGTGGGCCTGGTGTCGTGTGCACGTGGGGGTCAACATCATCATCTCCCCCCATTATAGGGTGGATTAAAAAAAACTCACTCAGTGCCATAAAAGAAAGGGGGAAGCTTTTTGCGACCATGACAATTCATGGTTGATGTAAATCCTTTCATTCAACGATGGTGATCACACTCACACCACTTTTCCCTTTTCCTATCTGATCTTTGGTCAACATGTTTGTTTCATTTCTGTACCAAGAACTTAGTTATTTATTATAGTATGCATGAGAAATTATTAGGATTCGAAATTATTTTGATTTTCACAAATCTTCACATAAGATATAATTAAGTCTTATTAATACTTTCTCTTTAATTAAAAACTTGAATATACGTTAAGATTAGTCAGAATTACAAACACATGATAGTTCTAGACTACTGAAACAAAGATATATGGAAGATCTGGCAATGGGCCACCTCTGTTTAGTTGACATTATTCGAGAAGAGAGCAACTTCATACACCATTAGTAATTTCTAATACATCATTATTTTTTTAAAAATACCAAAACTGCCCTTGCTGGTTGTGGACGGGTATATACCTGAGCGGAGCAGCATTTGATCACCATTTCATACATCTCTTTCATAAGCATTGGTGATTTTCCGTTCGTCCCAGTTGCAGTTGATACGCATTGGTGATTTTGGTGCCGGAGTCGTGGTTGTCGGAGCTGTTGGTGGTTGGCGGAGCCGCGAAGACGCGGCTGAACTGTGCAAGGTAAGTGGAGGCAGAGTGGATCGTACGGATTCGATAATCCGTATGGGTTATACAGATTGGTGAATCCGTATAACCCATACGGATTAAGTAATCCGTATGGATTGGGTTTGCTGAATTTGACTGTTTTCTAAATGTTGGAAATATGTATTTGTATAAAATTGAGTTTATTTTGATAAATTTGTTGTATTGAATGAATATATTGATTTAATTGTTGTGTAAACATAACAATAAATAAAATAAAACAATATGAATGCAAATAAACATAACTTAGCAGAATGTTTCATGCT
>PYAF01003105.1:47988-67589 GCA_007407185.1 Glycine tomentella
CAATACCATATAATCATCAATGCATGGATAACTAAACAATCACATACACTTGAAAATTGTTGTTCCTAATTACTTCAAAATCATGCCATCATCAATAATTGGATACCTGTTGTCTTCAATTCTTTTCATATTTTCATTCTACTAAATTCAATGAAAGGAAATACATGACCATTACCACATACACTAATCAACATGTATGACTAACAAAATACAAAATCATCTTCCTAATATTTTAAAAACCATGTCATCATCAACATTTGCATAACCATAGATAAATCATATTCCTAATTATTTTAAAAAAGCATGTTTTCCAAAAATGTAGCCTGATACAGATTACATGATCCGTAAACCCCATACGGATTGGACACTCCGTATGGGGTTTACGGATTACCGAATCCGTATCATGCCAACGCTCCCATGGACGTAACAGACCAAGAAAAAACCAGAGAGGGAAGAAGAAACTTACCTCAACGCCCTCGTCACCAGCCGCGGACCACGCCCCCACCCAATGCCACCACCAAAGCCTCACCGAGAATGGATGCCGGATGAAATGAGGGAGACGAAAAGGTAGCAGTGAACAGTGAGTGAGAGAACGGAAATGGACCGGTTTTTTTATTTTAAAAAGCTAAGGGCAGAATGAGAAATGCACTGTAATTGAATGGTGTAGGAGAAATTACTAATGGTGTATGAAGTTGCTCTCATTCGAGAATTGAAGTCAATGAAGGCTTTGAGAATAATTAAGACTAATAACATAACTTGGGCCATAGAAGGTTATGGGTTTACATGAATTGGGGCAGAAGCCTATATCCTAATGGTCCATATAATGACCACTGCATGTGTAACGTGTTCAGTTTCTTCAATTCTTCTCCATCGTCTTCTTAATGTGTCTTTAGCGATCCCCCCACTTTTCCAATTTTCTCGGGTGTTGATTAACAAAGCGGAACAATCAACTTATTGATATTGGAAGACTCAAATGATTCTTCCGATGTATAATTTTTGGGTCCGATGAAATTCATTTAATTATTGTAGCATAATAACGGACCGGGTTTAATTAATTTTACAACTATTACAGAAAACGATCACATCTCTTTTTTACTGTAACTTGATTAGGAAAAGCACTAAACGTAGTCCATCATAGCGTTATCCATGAGCCAAGTCAATGTTGTACAGTAACACATAATACAAATTTATAAGTGTTAAAGATATACAAGTCAATATTGTGCCGTTCCAGTCGTCCCTCGACTTACTCAGGACTTGGAGTCTCTTCGTGTTTATGCGTTTGAGACTAAAAGACTCTGTACCTTTTCAGTTGTACACGGACTAGTTCAGGATTTTGAGCCTCTTTGTGTTTGTGTTTATGTATTTGAGACTAGTGGACTGCGTACCAATCTAATTGTATACTGACCAGTTCAGAACCTTGAGTCTCTGTGTGTTTCAGTCATACACCGACCAACTCAAAACATTGAGCCGCTTACGCACTTAAAGTTGTCTGTTCTAGTCATACGCGGACCGATTCGAAACTTTGGGTTATCCCTGGTTGTGGTCGGTGGCCGATCAGAAGAATATTGCTACCATTATAACACTCCTATAACCCCTCTCTAAGGTCGTAATAATTATTAAAGAAATACCATTACAAGACACCTTTAATAGAGAATGAGTATATGGGTGACCATTATCATTTTGGAAAGAGAGACCCTCTGAATAAGAATCCCTCAATCCAAGCTAAGGAGAGAGATTACATTAGTTTCAGTTAAATACTTTTGGATTAAGCCTCTTAAATATTAGGTGATACTTAATTACAATAACAATCATATAAATTAAAAGGCCATCCTTGTGTGCTTTCTACATATGAAGTTTTTGAGAGAGTTGATAATTATGATATATAATAATAATCGTCTCATTGGTGTTCGAGTCAAGGCTTCAAACTAGTATTTTACTAGTCATGCTGTGGGGTTCATCATCTTTATTCAATTCTTTAATTAATTTCAATTTTGCTCAACCATGTATAACCGTCAGTTTGTCATAAGTTTCCATCCTGACGTAGCTGTTGAGAAGACTGTACGTCTGCCAAAGCTAGCTTTGTAACTATAGGAAAATGAGTAGCATCCACCCAATGGGGTCCATGGGATGAATGGAAGAGTGAAAAAGTTATAAAATGTAATACAGTAATTAATATGGTGAGTAAGTGAAAGTAAAAGAAACCACTTAATCCCATTGTCCGGAGGCTCCACGTTATGTGCAGATAAGGAGGAAGGATATTATACGCAACCTTACTCTTGTATATGCAAAAAGGTTGTTTTCGAATTCGAACCCTGAGAAAATAAGTGAAAGCAAAAGAAACATTGAGGAAAAAATAAATGGAAGAGAAAATAAGTGTATTGTTAATAACTCAAAATTATAGTAACTGTGTTCGTATGGGCTGCAGATTGAATACGATATATACCTATCATGTTAGATCAATTTAAGTACTCGATCCTTATCTTTGTTTTTTAAAATAGTAACATCAATCCTAGTGAGTAGTGTAATTCTTGATACTTAAAAAAGCAGGTCTCATCATATTTTTAACCATTTTTTGTTGTCTCATACTGAGAGATTAAACTTACAGTTTCACGGTTAAAAACACTAGTATGAAATTGTGATAAATGGATAAATTCTCCCAGCTTTCTTACAATGAAAACTCATCCTGTTTGGTCATTTTAAATTTCTGTAAAATATATATTATATTTTCGAACGAAACAACAAGGGAGTTAGAATTTTATGAATAAATAATTGTAGTAAGTACGTAGTTATTTGAACTTTATCTAAGTAAAAAGTTTCTTCCACTTCATGATTCATGTTATAACTCTCCTATTTTGAAATTTGTAGATGAAAATTAACTTAGGAATGTGATATGAGATGAAGAAGAAATATGCAAAACGAAACATCCACATCAAACATTAGAAGATTGAAATTATATAGTGTATAGTATAGGATAGGATAATAATAATGTGAAGGATGGATGGTGGTTGGATGAGATGTTCTGGTCCCCACCCCAGTTATAATACAACTCCCTTGTTTTTTCACCTTTTTGATTTGCTATGTGGACGATGTCTATCTAATCAGAACTTGAACCAATGAAAATTCGCCATGTCAAAACAAGAGCGTTTAGTTCACGTGTGACCTGTTATTATTGAAGGTTGTGGCTAGTGGGGCCTACATTATAAATTAAGATTCTAACTTGGGGACCATAAGCTATTGAGCCGAACTGAGTCGAGTCGAGTCGAGCCGAGCCGGTTCGAGCCGACAAGCAAACAGCTCACGTCCTATAATCTTGGGCTGGGCATGCATAATCTGAGTGTAGGCCCAAAGTGGGGCCCACCAATTTGTCAATGCCTCAATGGACGAGCTATGGAAGTTTCTCCATTCAGTCGTTCACGCTTCAAAGTTCAAACACATTTTCCATTTTTTCCATTTTTCAATTGTTTAGGAAATTACTATGAATAACGTTTAAAATTAAATTGATAGCAAAGTTTGTAATTTTATCTGCTTAATATGAGTATAACTATGAAGAAGAAAAAATTAGAGACATCATCGGGATGGAATATTGTAACCATATTGGACCGAAACGTTATTATTATGGGAGAAGAAAACAAGACTACATCATCATCGGGAAGGTTATAATCGTTAAAATGAGTTCGGTATTCAATTCTAGATAAATTTAAATACCGGGTCAATTTTTTGAACAATTCCTACCCACCTACTTTCCTACTTACTAGAATGTAGGTTACGTTAGATTTATTTTGCTTTTCTAGATCGTGAGGTAAGTTTACAATATTCTTCGAATATGAAAGTTTGACTCTCACCATAAGATTAAGATACAACTAAGTTATAGAAAATAAAGAAATCTCCAATATGACTGGCAAAGCACCAATAATATATAGGTTTAAATATAATTTTGATTTTTTATTTTATTTAATTTGTAATTTTGATCATAATTTTAAAATAGAGACATTTGGTTTCTCTATTTTAAAAAAAATTATAATTTTAGTTCTCTTATTTCAAAATAGAGTTATTGATTTTTTATTTTAAAAAATTCATAATTTTAGTCATTATATTTTAAAAATATATGCAATTTTGATCAAATTTTCAATGTTATCTATGTTTTATTTCTTACATGATAATTAATTAAAACATTTTTTTATGATACCTTAAATGAATATGTTAAATATAGGATTCAATTAAATAAAAAAAAAGAAAAAAATGTAGATAAAATTAAGAATTTGACTAAAATTATAAATTTGTAAAACAAGAGGACCAAATGTCTCTAGATTCAAATATGAGATTAAAATCAATGATTTCTTAAAATAGAAGAATTAAATGTCTCTATTTTAAAATGCAGGAATCAAAATTACGAATTAAACAAAATAGAAAGACTAAAATTGCATTTAAACTTAACATGTATTGAGATCGTTAGTAGAGACTAATATAGGACAAAATGATGAACTTTTTGTTTTTGGTTAAACCACCATAATTAAAATCTTTGACTCTTCAATAGGACCTGAGATAACCTACAAACTTTGGTCCTTTAACTTTATTATGAGACTTTGGAGATTGAACTTAGATTCTTCCTCACAAGTTCAATAAGTGTTGCCAACTAAATATACTCATTGAGTGTCAAAATGATTAACTAATAACAAATAAAATCTATCATATTAAGTTAACCTATAAAAGGTTAATTTATAAGGTAAAACTTAGAAAAAAGTAATTTTAGGACACTTGTTATAATTATCAATAATACTTTTATAGTGTACGAATCTAATTGTCATTCAACATTTTAATGATAACTTATATTTCCAGTCAAGGACACAAAGTTGCCGCCAAAAATGAATTTTGTTGTATTAATGTAAAATCTATTCTCAAACACCTTAATTTTCCAAATGTGTTATAACTTATAATCTATGCTGCTTTTTTTATATGTAAAAATCAAACATAAATAAGAGAGATTTATAATAATTTATATTTACTATTATATCAATTGAGATAGATTCCCTTAATTTTATCTATGATAGATTTGTCTAACTTATAATTTAACCTACAATATTTTGATATGACTTTGGTATACAAACAACATTTTTATAATTTACGAATAGAATCTAGCTCATTTGATAAAATATGATAAGTTGTTGTAAATCTTAGTGTTTGACTATTTCTTTTGAATAAAAAAACAATATTTTTTTATTATTTAAATAGCTATATGTACAAAATGATATATATGCTATCAAATTTAAAGTTTAAACTTGTATTAATTTATTTATTCTCCTACAAAATCTGTGTTACCATTTTTGTACTGGATGGTGAAGGTGAGTAGAGAAACATAGGAGTTGACATGATAAGAGAAAGAGATGCTATGGGAACCCATTCACTGAGCTGTAATGATGGATGGGGCGCATGTGAGGAGCTGGCTATAGCTATATGCCTCATCAGAACTCAGACCCTCACCCTCACTGTCTCCGTGGGAACAATGAAACCAACTCAACTCCTAATAAAGTTCAAAGATAAACTAAAACGTCACCAGACAATTTGGCATACCCAACTTGCTTTCTCTTTCTCTATCTCCTAATTTGACCGTCTTTGCTACCCTGCCACCACGTTTCGTGTTCCATTATATGCTTAAGAATAATAGTATGCTGGATACATTTTTCTCACGCTCACTTTTTAACAACTTTATTTTCTCTCTCTCTCTCTCTCTCTCTCTCTCTCTCTCTATCGTATTACTCCCTCATTTCATTTCATACCTTTTCTCTTCCTATCTCTTGTCTTATTATAAAAGTTATTCTAAGATCTTTGCGTCGAAATAGTGTTACATTATTGTTGATTACCTAAAAGAAATAATCCTATTCAAACATATTTGTAAGCCAGATCCTTTCCATGCCCAATTGTGTATTGCATATTTTTCTTAATAACAACTGTTTCTCTTATATCACACTTCTTTATTACACAATTCACCTATTACAGGAAATTTCAATTGTTATATACAAGAATCGACATGTTACTATTTCAAGTGAAATTGAATTTGGATTTCTTAAGTAAAATTTCAATTCATGAATCAAAAAGAAAAACATAATTGAAAAATGAGATTTTACTAAATATGATCGCAGAGATTTGATAAATACTTTGTACCTACCTATGATATGACAAAAAAAAAAAAAAAAAACACATTTGGTCAAGGGATTAGAGAAGATGAAATTGGGGTTTCCTATCCTTAATACAACTGGTAAAGCATTTACATAAAAAGCAGAGCATGGATGCAGAGGAGTCCTATATAATATATGCAAGTAAAACTCATAAATTTGACTCATCCAGTTCACTAAGTTTTCGATGTAGAGCATTTCAAATTGCAAAAAGTTGAATCTTACATCAGTACTGTGCTTCTGATTTAATCAGTAGATTCCTCAAAGAATTTACCACCCCGACTTAAACAATTACGCTAGTAGAAAGTGAAAAACATCACAAGGCTATGATTAAAACTATGATTAACAAAAATCTTTGAAAAGAGAGTGATGCTGTAACAGATGCTCTCACTTTCACTGTAACTTTACAGTGCGCATGGAATATCCATAAGCAACCAAAAAGAGGTCAGAGCTTTCCCCACTTAAAAAGAATAAAAAAGATAATAAAATATTCAATCAGCTGAGATTCAAAATTTTCATGCTCCCCGTCTGCAAAAATATAGTCTTACACACCCATTAGCCTTATCTTTTCCAAAAACCATTGTACTGCTCAAAAACTGTTAAAGCATATTATATACCCTCTCCTTTTTCTTTCCTCACAATACATGATCAATGTCTATTTATTATACAATTTCCTGACATAATTGTTCAAGTTCCAATATTTTTTTTATTTTATTGTAAAAGCTTATACCTTTTGTTCTTCCAATCTATATAAGCTTCCATTCAACAAACAAACACACACTGCATCATCAGTACCGGTATTCCATGGCATCTGAAGGTACAACCTTTATTCTCCCATCTGTTTGTTAAACGTATCTGGTCAATGTTTTCAAGCACATAACCAAACTTAAAGTCATTGTGTTACTGTTCATAACGAAACAGTACATAAAATTCAGTTGCCCCATCTGACATAAGCTTCGGTTGTTTTCTTTCTCTCTATCTCAATCTCCATCCTACTGAATTGAACAAGGCAGTTAATGCAACTACCAGATTGTACGAAACAGCAGATGCATCTTCTTCTGTTCAGTTACTGACTCAAGCAAGGATTCTTCTCATCCTGTTGGCTCTTGGGTTAGTGTTGTAGTTTTGGAAGCACCTGGATCTAGCGTTGGTAAGCCCTTCATCACATTATCTATATATGTACCTAAACATATATATTATTGGTTTCCTCTAGTCACCTGTAGGCAATCCTGTTCCACACACTATCTGTAACTAAATATATATAATAATATAGTTTGGAAATATATATGTTTTGGCCTATATATGTATGTTTCTAATATAGTCTTCAATATGATATATAGGTAATTAAGAAGGATCAGTTTGTCATTCAGCTTTCAATTGGATCTCTTTTAGTTTCACTTCATCAGTGATTGTTGTCAAAGTAGTATCATCAATGGATGGTCTAAGTTGGGATGCCTCATCACAACTTGTTGCTAACACACCGGTCTTGTGGAGCACTCAGCCTCAAGACCTTGAAGGAGAGTATCATCATTCCATGCCCCACCTAAGTTCAAGTGTTCTGAATAATCAAACAGGCTATGCATATCCCAGTTCTGAAAAGGTGAGGGGCATGGTTCAGTTATCCACTACTTCTGAGATAATGAGTATGATGCAAAACACAAATCTGCCACAAAGAATTACAGCAACCATGCCTGTGAAATCAGGAGCAGCTGGAGCCAGTTGGGAAGAGGCTTTAGCATCCCAATCATGCCCGTCCCTTTCGGTGAATATGAACCAAACTAGCAATTATATAGCAGATCTCAACATGGCCCACCAGCAACAACAACACCTTATCAATGGCACACAAAACGGCAAGGCTACTACCTGCTCTCTTGATCAGTCACTTGATTGCTTGTTTTCAGCTACTAATAATAGCAACACAGACGCGTCTGTCGAAGATGATGGGATTTCCATGATTCTATCTGACTGCAGAAACCTATGGAATAACTTCAGTTATGGAAGTGCAGCTTCCTCTGGTGAATCTGAGAGCAATGCTTCCATTAATGCTAGAAACAGTGACATGCCGTATTCATCAGTCAGTGAGCTGGATGAATCAGTCTCTCAAAGTTTCTCTGATCAATATCTCAGTCAAGGAAGAGTCATAGATTCTGAAGTTATTTGCACAAAAAGGAGCAGTAGTTCGTGCTTCAGCATCGCTCAGAATTCTTCTGCCACTGAAGGTGGTTTTAGGCTTATCTCAGAGACTTCACCAAAGTCCAAGAGACCCAGATGGAATCATAAGCATCCTGGTTCATCAAATATCAACTTCCAGCAGCCAAATTCATCTGTGACACCTTCCTTTGAAGAACCTGATCCTGAGACCATAGCACAAATGAAGGAAATGATATATAGGGCTGCAGCTTTTAGGCCAGTGAACTTGGGCGTTGAAGCGGTGGAAAAGCCCAAAAGGAAGAATGTTAGGATATCAACTGATCCACAGACTGTGGCTGCCAGGCAAAGAAGGGAGAGAATAAGTGAGAGGATTAGGGTTTTGCAAAAGATTGTGCCTGGTGGAAGCAAGATGGACACTGCATCAATGCTTGATGAAGCTGCAAACTACCTCAAGTTTCTCAGATCACAAGTCAAAGCATTAGAAAATCTAGGCAACAAGTTTGACACAATGAATTGTCCTACCACTAACATAGCCTTCTCTTTCAACCCTTCTTTTCCCATACAAACACCTTTCCCCATCCAAAACCGTAGCAGCCACATCCAATATTCCAAGGGTTGAAAACTTGACATGATTATTATCATGAAAGAAAAGATGTAAAAAGGGATATGAGAACCTATAACCTCTAATTTTATTCCATCCAGTGACTATGATAAACATATGCTCATGTCCTAGCCAAAACTGCAATTTTGTTCATTAGTAGCCATTCATGTAATTTTCTTCTCAGAATATCTACAGTGAGACTTGTTTAAAATTCTCATTAATGATCTAGTTGCTATTTTTATTATGGGCTTGCACGAGTGAGTGAATAAGGTACTTTTGGTTACACTAATGCTTTTGATGCTTCCACGGCAATTACATTTTATTACTTTCACGAACGAAGATGGTTATAGTAAAAAAGTGGTGAAAGTAATGCAAAATGAGTTACATAACCTTTTAGCTCACAGAAAGGTCTAGCAATTATAACACCCATGATTAAGATCAAGGGCTAGAAAGTGATTTCCACTTTAAGTTCGTGTTAAAATAGTTTAATTCAATCTATGTACTTAAATTGTTTTATTCTTGGCAATCTTCAAGAGTTATTTTTTTAATAAGAATTTTGTTAATTAGCTAACCTATGTGAGAGACATTCTCTTAAGAGTAGTGAACTGAGTCAGTGGTCCGGTCTCCTTGATTCAACCCAAAGCGTGCTCTTGAAAATCATTCTAAACTCGTTGCTCAGCACGTGTATATTCTTCTTTTTTGGCAGGGGTGTTTGTCATAAGCAATATACAAATAAAAGTTCTGTGTCTTGTTCAAAAGTTCCGAATAGAAGTTCTTGAATATTAGTGTAACTAATGATATTGTTAATGATGATGAATATGATAACGACGGCTACAACGAAACATGATGTGGCTAGAACATGGATTATTTTAATTTGGCTCGAATATCTTGGCTAAGCACATGCCTCTTTGATACTGTATCTGCATGTGGCATTTTCCAGTACATATGAAACCCTTTCGGCCTTTCGTCTGTCATGCTTTAGAATTATTCCCACTTTTTGTTCACCATTCGTCGATCATCAGCATATAATATCTCCCACTAATTTTTCTTTTGATCCCAAGTTTAAGATAAAACTAGTTTTTTTAGTTGTATTATATGAAGTAAACAATTATTTTTATATGATTAAAATTTACAATGCATAAATGGTTTAACATAAAGTTATATATTAAAATTAAAATTAATAATAAATAAATATCTTTGAATGTATAAACTATATATATATTTTAAACTTATAGTGGACAATGTAAATTGTAAACTAGTATTATTAGGCAAAGATGAAATTATTAAATTAACACTCACGTTAGTTAGGTAAAATATCCATAGGGTATTGATTTCATGATTTAAAATCCTTGTCATTATCCATTTGTTTGAAAAAAAGTAGAAGAAAATGAGGGAGAAAAAGATCGGATAAAAATGCTAAATTTTTAATGCTTGTTTGAGAACTGAGACGGAAGTGGGGAGATTTATATATATATATATATATATATATATATATATATATATAAAAGAAGTAAAACTTTATAATTTTATACTATTTAATAATTTTTTATTGGATAAGTATTTTACAAAATCCACTGTTAGATTAAAAGCTTATATCATGTAGATCACATGTTTCAAATTTCACAAAAATTCGAAATCATTTGAAGCCTAATTGATATATATATAAATTAACGGTATATGTACTTCTAAAATATGTAAAAATTAGATTATTTGATTACATTCTAAATGATTTCAAATTTTTGTGAAATTTGAGACATGTGATCTATATGATATAAGCTTTCAATCTAACGGTGAATTTTGTAAAATACTTATCCAGTAAAAAGTTATTGAATGGTGTAAAACTATAAAGTTTTACACCGGTATAAAAGGATTTTCTCATATATATATATATATATAAATCCAATAGTTATTATATATGTTATCATTCCAGTTTTATAAATCTATAATATTAATTTGAGAAGCATGATCACTTAGAAACTTACAAAGTTGTGATCCTTGGGGACTATGATTTGCGACATAAGTACAATCCAGACCATGCCAAGAGTAGGCTACAGGGCCGCATGGATCACCTTGCCAATCTCTTGTCACTTTATAAACCGACTTGATGGTTGTAATCACATTAACTTGTTTTTTTTTATGCAATTAAAAATTTTGTTTAGTTTAGAAAGCGTATATTATAGTGAAAACCGAGAAATGGATTTGAATATGAGAAATCATAATTTTTCGTAGCCTACCATCTCCATGGTACGTATCTGATTGCTGGAAGTCTTTAAGTCTATAAATTTCAATGGCATTGATGATGGGAGGTAGGTTTGAATTCTCGGTCATCACAAGTGAATATTAAATTTTTCCCCCTCTAGCTGGTGCCTATACCGCCATATATAGTGTCGGCTTTGTGGAACGGTGGAGACAATTTTTGATACCATGGCCTTCCATTCTGGGTTATGTTGAATTCTCTTGTCTGATTCTTCTCTAACACTTCAACCTCAGTGAAATGCATGTAAACATAGTATAACTCAGTTTGATCTTGTGGCTCCCAGCTTATTACCACTAGCATTAATTCACTGGTGTAACTGCGGTGCTCATGACAATTGCTGGTGGTTTGAAATCGATCTGGCTTATAGAATCAACAGAAATAGAAACATCTAACTGTGTGCAATCATTGTTGTTGCCATAGGTAAACCAGAAAAGATCATATACATCATACTTGTACCTGTGAGAAAATCAAACAAAGTCCAACATATATAATCAATCTTTTAATGCAAAGGATTTAATCCAAAAAGTATTAGTTCACCTGTAGGCTTGGTTTGAACGTAAATCCCACCGGTTGTAAGTTTCCAGCGATCCAAATCGAGTGACATAAGTATCATTTTTCAAAGTCCTCAATTCTATAGCTGATATAAATGGTGTCCCATGGCCTGTGTTAACCAGACAGAGTTGTACGTAATCCAGTGAAGGAACATGTATGATCTTATTGAATTGGTCAAAGGGATGCATTGTATATTGTCACTGTAGCCCACCGGTTAGCCCCAAGAAGAAGATCAAACTGTGGTAATATATTTAGGCCATCATAATTTCCGTACAAAAAACTTGACCGGATCAAATAAGTAGAGCTTCTTGTAATGTTTATTTTGTAGCAGTTCCTTAGTCCTTCTGGGAAGCTTCTGACATACCACGCTTGTTTCTGATAGCCATTTTTGAGTTCAGATGCTATTGTCCTACTTACCCGTATTTATGAAATTTGCATCTGAAGTGTAATTTATGCCTGTTGTCGACTCAGTATAGTTCATATCAAGAGTTCTGCAATCTATGCTGATGAATCCTACTATTGGATAATTTTCGCTTTAATACTTGGCCTAAATCCCTATGCACTGAAAATAAGATTTTTTGACTTGGACCCAATTTTCAAGGTGCTGACCTCGGTCCACAGGATGCTGAAATCCCTAAACTTAATTCTTTTTATAAATAAGTCATTTATAGATGGAGGCTGTAGAATGAACAATTCTCATTTGAGAGCTGAGAGGAGGCAGCAGTCCTAAGAGCATCTTTAGTGGTAGATCTCAAATTGAGATCTTAGACCACTTTTTGATGGACCCCATATTATCACGTAGGATTGAAGATCTTTTAAGATCTGTACCATTTTTCCTTTATTGGTAGATCCCAAACTGAGATCTTAGATAATTTTAATGGGTCCCACATGGACTCCACTTTTAAATATTTTAAATTTAATTAAATTAATTAAGTAATTAATTTTAATTAATAAAACATGAAAAAAATATATGTATATTAATAAAACATATAATTAATTTTAACTTTTAATTTAATTTTATTTTTTTCATTTTTTTTCGTCCTATCACATAAAAAATTATTTTTTTTGAATTTCGTGCAGATCTTCAGGGTTCTTGTGGAAGATCTGGATCTTCACGTGGAGATCTGCTTTTTCTCTTTAGTGGTGGATCTTAGAAAAGAGAGATCTTCAGCTTAAGATCCTTGTCTAAGATCCCCCACTAAAGTTGCTCTAAGTGTTCTCCGAGAGGTTGAGAGAAACCCCTTGTAAAGTGATTTTCAACATACGTGGTGAAGGTTTGAGAGCATACCTGGTGAAAGGCTATAGAAGAGTGATTGTAACCATTATTGATAATAGTTGATTGATTCTGGACTTGGTCTCGTGGGTTTTCCTCTTCACGTTGAATAAGGTTTTCTCCCACGTAAAGCTATTTTGATTGTGTAATTTTTCTCCATCTCCGTTCTCGTGTTTTTTATCTGATTACGTTTATGCATTTTTGGTTTGATTGTGTTTGAGGGTATTGAGAGCGTACTCTGTTTTACCCAACACCTACACCATAAAAATGCATGGGAATTAAGGCTTCAGTGCAACTTTTAATGATATAATGAAGTTCATGGTTGAATTTGTTAACAAACCTGATTGGTACTGAGCTTGAATCAGAACGGCAAGAACTAGACTTACTAGCAAAACAACATGGAAACTCATCGACATTCCCATTTCTAATCACCTTCTGCTTTTGAAGTAGATCGAATATGACAAATATGATGAGATTGCCCTGCTGCGACTTATACTACAAAAGGATTTGTGTTTTGGCGACGTGGTCAATTTTCAACATGGAGATAAGTCTAACCATGAGTTTTTGTATTGCTGCTAGAGCAGTATGAACAAGTTTGTATTTTTCAATTTTGGTTCTGGTAAGCGCAAATTTATATAAACGAAGAAAATGAAATCTTAAAAGAATTAAAATTAAAAAAATACAAACATACATGAACTAAAAATGAATTAAAAAACTTACCTTAATCAAAATCGGTAAATTGTCAACTTGTAAGGACTAAAATTAGAAAAATAACTTATAGTAAAAAAAAAACTCTATTTAAGCCATAAAACAATCCAAATTAGAGCTACACATTCATTTCAAATTAGGAATATATAATTGTCATTGTCATATTTGCAAGTCCCAAGGATGTTAATCCCCAATAAATATCAAAGATAGAAAAGTAAACACTAGTATATCTAATGTTTTATGCATCATACCAATCTTTCAAAATTTGAGGCCACAAAATAGTATATTAAAAGTCTAATTCATCATTCATCACTATATTAATTCCTTAAAAGAGTTTCTTGAAAATTTAATTCTTCAAAAATTTAATTTATTACGCTTGTCAATCTTGTAAGTTGTAACAGGCAACTATTCCAGATACGCATAACCTACCAAGCGCCAAAACACCTAAATTCCTATCTAAGTAATCTAGTCAAGATCAAGAAGAAACCTATCAACGTATCCGGTGCACGGTTTACACCCTAATCACCTCCTAGCCTTATATCATAATTACTATATTGAGCGTCAAACTCGTTAATTACTATCAGAAAAGGTAAGTGAAAGAGATATTATTTTTTTGGTGAATGGTAAGTGAAAGAGATGAACACAGTAAGCATGGAAATCGAAGGAAATAGATTCTCTGAGAGAGATCAAAGCTTCATTAATTTTCTATATGGAAGTGTACTGTGAAAGACATGATATATGTCCTCTTTACAATCTTGAGAAAACCCCACTAACTCAAAGCTAATTAATCATAAGTCATAACTGTTGGCCTAACTAACTTTACAAATCTAGTTACGAGATGGTTATCAATAGACAATGTGATAGTTACTAATACCAATTCCTCGGAGCACGAGATCCCACCCAAGATAACAATCATCCTGTTGGTAACCGACTGAAGACATGTGAGAAGCACATGTTCCATAGTCTTGGGCCAGTAAGGAACAATGTTCATTCACTTATTACGAGCACAATGCACAAAGTAAAAATAGCTTATTTTATACAAGGAAAAAATTTATAACACTGATTTTCATTCCTCTTATATATATAATTTTACTCTGTTCGCACACTGCACTACAATCACCACACCCAAGCAGAGTCACAGGGAAGATAAGTGGACCAGTGTTGCATATATATATATATATATATATATATATATATATATACACACACACACACACACAAAGCATCACTGGGAAAAAGTACGGGCAACGTAAAGCACCTACTGACCAACATCTTATATACGCAACATCACTTTGCTTGATCCCATTCTGGAATTGCACGAGGAAGACTACTTACATAACTTACCATTTTTGAACACACTTTAATTTGTCATTTATTACAACATTTTTTTATATTCTTCTTATCGTTTACCTGGGCAGGGTGAGTTCCGTGTCCAGATTCATCATTCATGGAGATTGGTTCAACTGAATCTCTTAGATTCATGGAGACTGGTTCAGCTGATGAACCTCTTGTTAGTAGATCGGGATCAATGTGTCTAGTTCGAGCTAATTCGGTTGCTAAAGCGTCCTTTAGTTCAGTCACTATCATTTTCATGATTGGCCTTTCGTTGGGCTTTGGAGAAAGACAAGTCATTGCTAGTTTTACAACTTTCCAAGCTGAGTTACTATCAAACTCTCCTCTTAACCTTCAACAATGGCCTTGATATCCCCTTTCGCAATCAATGAGCTAACCCTTTCACTTATGTGAATATTTACTTGAGTCCTCACTATCACGGATTCACTTGTGATTATCTCCAAAAGCACAACACCGAAGCTATAAACATCACTCTTCTCTGTTAATCTGTTGAATATGCAGTAACTGCCGGACAAAAAAGCATGTAACTCAATTCATTTTCTGTACGTCGTCAGAATTTGTTAGTCGCACATTTCTTATTTTAACGAGCCCATCATATATATTTAATATAATTAGATTATCTCTTTAATTTAATTTAGCTTTCCTGTGTTTACCTGCAGAATCAAGTTTTAATTAATGTTTTATTACTTTCTCTATGTGTTCTTTTCTGTTCTCTAAAAGTCAGTCATATGACTTACAATTATCCAATAAGAAAAGTTCCACATCTTTCAGAATACAAACCAAGTTTTGAAATTGATTAGCACAATTTTTTAAGAAGAAATTAATTTTATTTGGGGAAATAACCAGAAAGATGTTCTTGTAAGTTACCATTAGCCATGTACTCATATATGAGGCCCTTATTGGTTCCTTCATTACAATAACCAACAAGGGAGGTCAGATTTCTATGATGAACTCATTAGAAGCTTAACCTGGAAATCAAAATTACAACCATGTTTAACCATATATATTTATTCTTGACCTGAGAAACCTAGTGTAAAGAGATAAATAACATACTTCAGCTTGGAATTGTTGGCAACCATGAACAGATGACGGGGAAAGCATTTTCACTGCAACTGGAGCGTCATCAATATTGCCCAAATATACTGTTCCGAACCCACCTTTACCAACAATTGTATTGAAGTTGTTTGTGATTCTAAGGACATCAGAGTATGAAAATATTTGTTTTCTGAATTGATGCAATGAATCATCTTGTTCTGAGAATTCCCGTGACATCTCACTTTGATCTTTTTCAACCATCAGAGCTGTTTGGTATCATACGATATTTTTGAACACTAACAGGTCAATATTGAATTTGTTTGGAAGATTTTAAATTAAAAAATGAATTTTCTATGATTGTAGCATCACCTTTGGATTTTCTGTTTTTAAGATTCCACACTATAGCTGCAACTACCAGAAGAACTAAACCCCCACGAACTAATAGTACTATGGGAAGAATATTTTTCCCTTTCTTCTCGTTGCATTGACCAGATTGACATAGATATGGATTTTGGCCCACACTAACATGGAATTCACAGAAGATTTATGTTTTAACTCATTAAACCAAGTCATTGATAATTTCAGTAGATACTTCAATTTATTTTGCCGAGATATTCAGTGGATCAACAACTAACAACTGCCTATGGAAAATAATAGGTGACACCATTATTTAACATTTGAACCAACATAAAGAATTCCAGATTCAATTTTGTGATAAGTCATGGGAATGAAGGTCTACAGAGAGGAGGGGGAGTTTGGGGGGGGGGGGGGGGGGGGGGGGGGGGGGGGGGGGGGGGGGGGGGGGGGGGGGGGGGGGGGGGGGGGGGGGGGGGGGGGGGGGGGGGGGAATAATTTGGTGTAATCAATGATCAGATGAATACTGAATTAAAAACTCGAAACAAAAAGTAGCAAGTGTGATTAAGACAACTGCAAAATATTGGACAAAGATTAAGAAGATTTATGTAAAAAGACTAAACAAAAACCAATTGTAATCATCTAAATAAATAACGATACAGAGGATCACAGCTCTTTCATTAACTGACGAAGCAACTTACAAGATCTTCAAGTGTTGTAATAGAGACAGAAATTCGGGAATTTCACCGTTTGAGCTATTGTTTGATAAATCCCTCGAAAACAAATAAATTTCCCTTTTAATTATGTTTAAATCTTGACACATGTACCAAACCACATCTTGACACTTAAGTGCTTAACAAAAAGAATAAAAAGATTTAGAATTAGTAGTTTTTTCTGATCTCATCATTTATCAGACCAGTTGAAAGAAAAAATCTCACAACTTCTCCAACTTGGTGAGCTTTGATATTGAAGGGTCTATCTTTCCTAACAATCTACTTGAAGATAAGTTCCTGTTTTGCACAACCAATGTTATCATTCCAGTTTTGTAAAGCAATACTATTGAATTATTGATATGAAAAGCATGACTTACAAAGTCGTGATTCTTGGGGAGCCATTGCGACCATAAATACAATTTAGACCATCCCACAAGTAGGCTACAGGGGCACATGGATCACCTTGCCAATCTCTTGTCACCACATAAACTTACTTGATAGTTGTAATTGCATAAACTATTTTATTTATTTATTTTGAAATTAAATTTTTTTGTAAAGAGTAGCTTAGATCACGTATATTAGTGTAAAACAGAGAAATGGATTTTGACTTACGAGAAATCATATTCTTTCTTGGCATACCATCTCCTTGGAATGTATCTGATTGCTGGAACTCTAATACTCTGTAAATTTCAATAGCATTGATGATGGGAGGCAGGGTTGAATTCTGGGTCATCTCAAGTGAAAATTGAATTTCTTTCCAACTGGTGGCTGACGGGGTATATATAGTGGTGGCACTCAGGTTTTGTGGTGAAAATTTTTGATACCATAGCTCTCCATTCTGGGTGATGCTGAATTCTCTTGTCTGATTCTTTGCTAACAATTGAATCTTCATGAAGTGCATGTAAACATAGAATTGGTTGCTTTGATCTTCTTGTTAGAAAATTAGTATGATAATCCTGGATAAATTCAAAGAATCGTGTTCGTACACTTTCCGAACAAAGTATTTCGACCCTATTCTTGCTTGGTTCACGAAATCCTTGTTGGGATAATTCTTTGAAGAACAATCTGCTTCTGGCAATAGAGAACAGATCAGGAATGTAGAGAGAAAGTATGATTTTCGTATATATTAAATCTGAGGCCAAATGACTCCTTATATAGGAGTTTTCCAAACAATGTAACTCTTGGCGATAAACCATCGTAACCGTTGGTTATCGGAGCGGTTGGGAGTAGTTATTTTTCTAACCTTTCCCAAGAGCGGTTATAAGTAGTTACTATTTTGAATTGTTAACCGCCTCTTATTCATAACTCATAGAGTTTAAACAAAACTCCAACAATCCCCTGGATCCCAGCCAGGGGCGCTGCCTCTTGGAACCCCGCACCGTAATCGCGGTCAATTATGCGTTTGGCTCAACAAGCGTGCACTCCGCACTACCCTAACTTGTTTCCAAAGCTTAACGCGTAATCGCATTGGCCTATAGTAAATCACATTACTACTAAAATCCATTGATGACACTAAAATCACCAACACTTCTGGCTCCTCCATTTTTATTACCAATGGAGCACTAGCATTTACTGGTGCAACTGCGGTGCTCAAGACAATTGCTGGCGGTTTGTAAGAGTTCTGGCTTATAGAATCAGCAGGAATAGAAACACTTAACTGTGTCCAGTCATTTTTGTCGTTGGGGGTATACCAGAAACGATCATAATCATCATAGTTGTACCTGTGAGAAAATTAAAATAAGTCCAATAGAATCGATCAATCAATCAATCGTTGTTTCTCAGCTAGCTCCGGATTTTCTCGAGGGTATCAGCACGTACTACTGACTAGTAAGACATTATATTGTCTCTTTAATTTTGAAGCTCAAAACTGGCCACTTAACATGGCAGCAGTTTGTCCTACAAGTCCAGTAGAAGGCGATCAATGTGGAATATGCTGTACCATTTATTACATGCCATAACTATGAAGAGTTATTACTGTGCCTTTTTTCTTTTGTTTCTTGTTATTTTTATTTAGCCCTTATAATATACTTATTTTTTTCATTTTGTCCTTGTAATATTTGAATAATTTGCTCTTAGTCCCTAGCATTTTTTTAAAAGGGACTAACTCAAAATGAACAAAATATTAGAGACCACGACAAAAAATAGATATATTACAAGGATTAAAACAAAATAATAAGGACTAAAATAAAATAAAAAATAGAAGGACAATTTTTTTTTTAAAAATTATACGTTTACAAGGACCAAAACCAAAATGATGATATATTATAAGGACCAAAAATATAATTCAAATCATTAATATATTATAAGTAAGATTAAATATAATATGCAGTCAATTAAATAAGATAAATATAATATGCAGTCAATTAAATAAGGTATAATTGAGAAAAAATAATGGCTCTATATTTCAATTTCTTTATTTTAAAATATATTTTAT
>PYAF01003105.1:75220-91044 GCA_007407185.1 Glycine tomentella
TTATAAACTAGCTGAAAGGTTATAAGTAAACTAAAATTTATACTTTAAACCTGTAAGCTACGAAAATGGGATTATTTCAATAATTGATTATTGTTATAATTTATTATAATCAAAATTATTATTTTTTTGGTATAATCAAAATCAAGATCAGCTTAAAATTGGTTTGAAAATAATTAAATTTTTTATGCAACAAAAAAAAAAAATCAGATTTTACATAATAAAAGAGTACGAAAATAGCTGAAAGGAAAAAATAAGCTACAGATTGTCAGCTTCATAAAAATAACTTTGCTTTTTAGAAGTTTTTTTTTTTCTAAACTTAAGTTAGGATCTAAACATTTAGATTATTATAAAAACAACTTTAAAAAAATAAAAATAAATAAAATAAAAACAGCTGAAATCTCTGTCCCAAACATACTCCACTTCGACTATTCGTGTTAATTATATGAATAGATGAAGAATTATGATAAGTAAATATCCCTTTTTCCTTTTCATGAAAACAAGAACTCATCATGTACGGCAATCTGAAATCTCTAATTAATTAATCAACAGTCAGGTTAGTGAAACATCACACTTTGAGATTAGTGATGATTATATGTAAAGATTCAATCTTGCATCGCTTATCTTGATAAGATATTAAAAATACCTAACAAACTAGTTTGCTAGATATAAATTAAATGAGGGAGAGGGATACATGAATGAGCAGGAAATCAAATAAGAAGACAAAGAAACAAATATGCTACCACTGCATATTGCAGTAGTGATAATTAGAAAACATAAGTATATGCTCAACCCACCGTGTTTAAGACAAAGTGTTTTGACTGGTTCTGTTGCCTCGGGCTCAGTTGTTTCTCAGCGCGCGGCTGCTATGATAATATGCCAGGTTCAGATATTATTGTACCGTATGTTTTGGTGGTGCATCGATGAAAAACCCATGCATTTAACATATGCTAACAGTTTGTCGAACGCGTACATGCAGCACAAGTCAATGTGGAATATGTTGTATCGGTAGATTCCATACAAGAAACAGACTACGACTATAGACTTCCTCAGATTGTGATTGCGGCGACCGGCGGGACAAAACAAAAGCAATACCTTGGATCCTTTGCTTCCAGCGTACGTCCACAACCACAGACTTATACTTCCCGTTCCCCAAAATATTATCTTACCACTTATTATTATTCTTGAAAATTAAAACGATATTTCGTGTCTCAATTTGACAAATGATAAATTAATATGTAAAAGGTTATATATATAATATGGGACTTGTTAAGTAATGTTATAAAAATATTGGTTAAGAAATTAAAAGCACAAAGTATTTATAGTGGAAATCATACAAAAGCGTAAAAAAAATTATGAACAATACAATTTTATACATCCCAATATTTTTTTTTTTCATTTTAGTAAACTTAATCAATGTCTCAAATGTACTAGTTAGCCTTTGACATACAATATAGGTGTTTTATTGTACCTAAAGGGTAAATATCTTAGTCATGCAAAAAATCAGTTTCATATTGTAGGTAATTACTTTCTCCGTTCCTATCTATAATACTCAATTATGTATATCTAATTTATTAAGATTAAGAAAAATGATTAAGTTAGTTGACAATAATAAATTTGTCTTGAATTTATGACTTTTTTAAACATTATCTTTGTTATTAATATTCTTCTCTTTCTTCTAATTATTTGTCTCAATATTTTTTCTCTTCTTTTAATTAGGAGTATTCTGGTATAAAAATAATTCATGTAAGGTACATTATTAATATTGACTATATTATTATTTGGTATTGATTAAATATCAAATAGTTGGCCTGAAGTGATCATTAAGATTTTTTAATGAAAATTAATCATCAACAAAACTTATGAATAGGACTAGAAATGAGTCGAGTTAAATTGAGCTCAATTCAGCTCGACTCAACTTGTTAATATTTAGTTCTGCTCAAAACTATAATCTAGTTCAACATGATTTTTTTTTTAGCTCGTGAACAACTCAATTCAGCTTGTTAGTTCAAATGACATGAACCAAAAGTCAAATTTTTTAATTCTATACATTTAAAAATTTTCAATTTATTAGTGTTACATAAAACAGTTGTTTAATTCTTTAAAAGAATAAACTAAAAATATTCTATTAACTTTGTAAGATCACAAGCTATGACAATAAAAAAAAATATAATAACAACCAAAGTCTACATAAATAATCCAATCAATTATATATATTTAATATATATATATATATATATATATATATATATATTGAGTCAATTCATGAATTAAACGAGTCAAATTATACAAAGCTGAAGTTTGACTATTTTGTTTAACACACTCAATTTTTAATTCAAATTCAGCTCATTTGATTTATGAACCAAGTTCAATGAGTTGATAATTAAATTGAGTTTTGAATTAGATCAAGTGTATTTGTAAAAGAAAATTGAAAAAGTGAAATATCTGAATGTACATATATAATGTATTTAAAATGAGGTATTAATTAAGGGAGAGTAAAATTAAAGTTATTATATCAGAAAATTTTAAAAATAAAATTAGAAAAAATATCATGTAACATAGATTAAAATTTATACGCTATTTTTATTAGTTTATCCTATCATCAAAACTTTTAGTTAATAAAAAAAATCTAACTCATCAGGAAAAAAAACTCTAACTAAACACCTGTAGTTAATACTTTTTTATCGAATAAATTTGGTTATTTTTACTGATAAGTTTAGTTTAGTTTAGTTTTTAAGCTACACAATTGATTTGTCAAACATATAGAAACTAAACTTGACTGTATAGAAATAAGCTAAAGACTAATAGTAATAAGTATAAGTATATATGATGAGATAAGAGAAGTAAAACAAAAAAAGATTAAATAAAAAGTAAGTATTTATTGACTTATGCTTATTACTATTATTGACTTAATTTCATTTTTATTTTTTAAGTTTGAATTAATGAATTGTGTGTAATTTTGGATCTTCAAATTCTTTCCAAACTAATTAAATATTTCTATATTTAAAATTAAACAATGTGGTCCTTATATGTCAATTTTTTTTAATATTTAAACCCCATAAAGTCTCTTTTCTACTTAATTAATTTATAAATTGAATTAAATTAAACCTTCTTTTTCTCATAACTCATCAATTAAAACGCCAAATTTCTAATTACTTAGGGTTGAGTGAACTTATAGAGGTAAAGAATACCGGTTGAAAAATTAAATAAAGAATACTGAATTCAGAACCTAGAGCAGATGTAAGAATATTGGCTTCTAAGAGGTGAGAATACTTAATAGGCCTGTGAAGTTATTTTTGTATAACGATGGTGAAAGGACTTAATTAGAAAACAAATTTAAGTTCAAGAACCTAAGCAATAAATAGTTGAAGAACTTAATTAAAATTTAAAAAATATTTCAAGAACCTACAAATTAATTTACCCTAATTTAAAACCAAAGCAGTCATGAGATAGGTTTAGAAATTTGGAAGTTTTAGTACAAAAGCCAGATATAGACTCTTTTTTTTCTTCAAGAGGTGAAGTCAAACTTCAATATCAGGACTTACAACAATTTGCACACACTTCTCAAATAGTACACTAAATTTAATTTAAAGCAATAAATAAATAAATAATTTATTTTTTAAAATATCAAATTACGTTAATTCATCGCATATGAACTCAATTTTTTTATACCAAATATGAACTCAAGGTAAAAATAACTTATTTTATAAATTTGAGAAAAATGATTATGCATTAATAATGTAAAAAAATTACATAATCATTTAATCACAAGTCTATACTTCCAAATTGGATTATTGGACATATTTATATAAATTTTAATTTTATTTCAGGTGTTGCAATTTTAGTTTTTAGTTAATTTAATTTAAATTTCTGTAATTTTTTATTTGTAGGTAAATTATTTTAATTAAATGTTTAGTTTTAATTATTACATTTTTTCGTATTATGAATTCTATTATTAGTCTTATATTATATATTAAAATATTTTTAATTAAATTTAAAATAAGTATAAAAAATAACCTATACTTAAGTAGGCATTATATTTTTTATTATATTAGTTAATAGTAATATAATAGTTAAAATAAATCATCTAATATAAAATTATTAAAAAAATACATATCAAAACATGAAAAATTAATTTTTTCAACTTATGATTTCTTCTGAAAAATAAAAACTTTTCTCCTATCATTTATTTTTCCTCCACGTGTATAGAAAAGTCTATTGTATGCAAGGGCGTTTATCAAATCGCATTGACCAAATGAGCTTGACAATTTAAATCAAATTAATTAATTTGATTCAATTAGTTATTTTATAAATTTGAATCAAATAAATTATAATTAATTTTATTTTTAAATAAAACCACCATAAGAAAACTGCATATTCAAAATTATTAAAAAAAAAAAAAAATCTCAGCGAAACTCCTCATCTTCAATGGCGCGCGCACACCGAAGCTCCTCCCTCATTTCAAATTCTAAATTCAACCTTATCCTTCCAACAACACCCGCACCTCCCACCACCAAAACAATCTACATATGTCCTTCACATTCTCACCAAATAATTACATTGTTTTTATAAATTTTATCCAAGGAAAAATAAATAACATTGATTTCCTCATTTCCATTACTCTTTATGTATTTCTTACACGCTTTCGCACACTCCACTACATATACAATCACCACACCCAAACACAGTATACGGAGATCAACATGTGGGCAAGTGTTGCATTTATATACAAGCATAGCTGGGGAAAAGTACGAGCAAAGTAATTAAAGCACACCTACCACTTCTCTTTATCTCATTCTGGAATTGCACATAAGGAAGAGCACTAATTACGTAACTTATATCCATATATATCTTTGAGAACACTTTTATGAGTTGTTTATTACAACATTATTTATTATTCTTATCGTTTACCTCGGCATGGTGAGTTCCATGTCCAGATTCGTGGTGACTGGTTCAGCTGAATCTCTAATTAGACTGGCATCAATGTGTTCCGTTCGAGCTAATTCGGTTGGTAAAGTCTCCATTAGTTCAGTCACTACTATCTTCATGATTGGCCTTTCGTTGGGCTTTGGAGAAATACAAGCCATTGCTAATTTTATAACTTTCCAAGCTGAATTACTATCAAAATCTCCTCCTAACCTTGAGTCAACAATGGCCTTGATATCCTCTTTAGCAATCAAGGAGCTAACCCATTCACTTATGTGAATATTTTCTGGACTCCTCGCTATAATCACGGGTTGACTTGTGATTATCTCCAAAAGAACAACACCGAAGCTATAAACATCACTCTTCTCTGTTACTCTATTGGATATACAGTAACTACAAGACAAAAGCGTCACTCAATTCATCTTCTGTACGTCGTCAGAATTTGTTATTAGCACAATTCATCATATTTAATATAAATATATTATCTATTTAATTTAATAGGTTTAATTTTACGTGGTCTAATTTGCCAAGCCTATAACTTTTAAAGCTAATGTGAGTTTAATGAGTGAATACTGATATATTTACCTATTTAGAGATTATGATAACCCTAATTGAATACTAATATATAAGAAATTAATTAGTTATGCTTTTCAATATACCCAAACAAATACAATCTCCATTCTTCACATCAAAAAGAGAAATACAAAATTAATTCCTAGACTTTGGAAAAAAATCTGTAAGTAATATTCTCAATGAAATAATTAAACATTTATAATCAATTCTATCTAATAATAATCTTAGACAAACTATTGCTCACATGAAAATAAAATTTTTATTATCACATATTGTAAGTCTTCAACAAAAAAAAAAATTATCACTATGTTGTTCTTTGACAAACCTGTTTGTGTCTTTCTTTAAGTTGAGTATAATTCATAGATTAACAATGGGTAGTGTTATGGCAATAACCATTTGGGCCTGGCTATTGGCCCAATTATTATTAAAGAAACGTGGACTTAATTAACTTCTAGAACTAGACGTGGGTATGACCCTGTCTATCAAAGGCAGTTGGCAACGTGCATATTGGGGCCGGAAATCTCGGAAGTCGTTCGTATGATAACTGCAAGGTAACATGCCTATAAATACTTGTTATTGGCAGCAATAAGGTACACATTCATTCTAACTCTTTCTCTCCTTCAATTACACAGAGTACACACCCCACGCCCATTGGTGTATTTCTGTGATCTTTTGCTCTAAGGTATCATTCCCCATTGATATCCTTGGACTAGCAGAGTTAGAGTGATCAAACAGCAATCACGTAGCATCTTCGGGCTATACAGTTGTGTTCTGGGAAACATACAGAACATTGGCGTCGTCTGTGGGAAACGATAAACTTCGAGTCCCACGCATTCAACAATGGTGAACACGAGAAACAGTCATTCTGTACCACATTTCGAGACAACAAACAGAGAGATTTTCATACCGGAGAATCAGAACGTGATGCGAAGAGAAGGAGTCCATGTAACAGAAGCTATTTCCGACGGAGCCTCCTCTCTTGCTCAGACAGAGCAAGGAAGGACTCAACCGGCGCGAAGGATGAGCCAGGAAGGAGAACTCAGCAGCAATGTCCTCAATTCGATTCTAAGCCGAATTGAGAACATGGAGAAGAGATAAAACCTTCAGAGGCAAGAGGATATCCGGATTATTACACGTCAGATGGAAGAACGAAACGAGGAATAGAGACGTGCCGAGATACAACGCATGGCACAATTGGAACATAAATAGCAGAAGATAGTGGAGCAAGTACAGACTTCAAACCGTATAGAGGGAATGCCACCCTTTGTACCAGACCTGCGGGAACATTTGAATCAGATAAGAAATACCGAGCAGGAAGGAGATCGGGCGCGGACTGAAGAACCATCACGAGAACGAGCCCGGATACAAGAGCCCGCACTAGACGGAGTGAACAGAAATGAGACTTCGTCCAACCGAATCGATGTCGACGGAAATCAGTATACTCAAGTAGGGACTGATGCAAACCAGATACGTCGGGTAGATAAAGACGAAACCCATCGGGCAAATCAGACACCAGTGGAACAAGACAGGCCCGGGGAAATGGTCATACGTGGCAGAGGAGGACCCGTGTATCGTCGGAAGTATAGCCGGGGACAACAGAACAATAGTCCATTTGTAGACGAAATTGTGAGTGCTCGATACCTGGAGGATTTTGATGGGTCAATTTTGTCAAAATACGATGGAACACAGGATCCCCAGGTACATATTGATGAGTTCGACATGCAAATGTGTGTCTGGGGGATTGAAGAGCCCATCATATCAAGGATTTTTGCTACGACACTGACTGGACCAGTGCAAACATGGTTCCACACATTGCCGCCGCATTCGATTAGAAACTTTGAAGATTTCGGACAGAAATTCTTGTTGAATTTCGCAACTAGCAAAAAACAACCAAAGTCGAAGTTTACTTTAGGAAGAATAAGGCAGCTACCCGGCGAAACTCTGCAGAGCTATCTGGACCGATTCAAAGAAGCAGCGTTACAGGTGCACGGGCTCGAGGAAAAGGTCCACGTTTATCTTATCTCAGCCGGGCTGAATGTTTCCTCATGTTTTGCTAAATCTATTTATAAAGACCCAGTGAAGTCGTTAACAGAGTTCAGTGCCCGGGCAAAGAAGTATCTGGAGCTCGAGCAGATGGAAATTACGAATAATCCAAGACGAGGGAAGGAGCGGAATGATAGAAGAAGTCCGCCCCCGAAGAATAGGGGCCAGTCAGAAAGTCGAGCCCGGAACAACGACATGAAGTCCAGATCGGGGAGGTATGAGAATAAATACGACAAATACACTCCTTTGAACGTCTCCCGTTCACAAATCTGGAAGGAAGTGGCTCTCACGGAGATGAAGAAAGTAGAACGACCGCGCCCAAACTTCAACCGGGCAGGTTTAGATAAATCACGATATTGCGAGTTCCACAACGGGCCCGGACACACTACCGACCAGTGCTGGGACCTGCGGGACGCGATTGAAAAGTTTGTCCGAGAAGGGAGACTAAGACAATACGTGATCAGGACACAGGGGCGGAAGAATAAAAGGAAGGACAATGAGAACCGGTCAGACCAAAAAGATGAAAGAAAGAAAGCCCGGGAAGAAGACGATACGTTCCTGGAGCCAGAGTTCGAATGCAACGTCATCTTGGGAGCTATGGGGGGTGGTGGAGATACTGTCAATCAACGAAAAAAGTACTTGAAAGAGGTGTTATCTATCCGAGCACAGCCCAGGTTTAAGGCCCGGATAGAAGAACCAGAACCCCCACTCCTATACTTCACGAGGCAGGACATGGACGGAGTAGTACCCGGACATGAGGACGGATTGGTCATAACAGCAACGGTTGGAAACTGCCGAGTACGAAAGATGTTTGTGGATAATGGAAGCTCCGCCGACATAATTCTGTTGCACGCGTTCAAACAGATGAATTTAAACATAGAAGACTTGAAGCCATGCAAAACCACACTAACCGGATTCAATGGGGGGAATACGAACGTAATCGGGTCCATTCATTTACGGTTAACTTTAGGAACTAAGGAAGCTTTCAGATCTGAGAGGGTGGAATTCGTTGTGGCAGATTGTCAGTCCCAGTATAACATGATATTGGGAAGGCCCACTATCCACAAATGGGACATTCTGATGTCTACTAAGCATCAGAAACTCAAGTTCGTCGGCGGCAACGGACAGGTGGTCACAGTTTGTGGTGATCAAAAGGATTCTCGGCAGTGCTATTATGACACGATTTGAAAAAGCGAAGCCGAACACAGGCCAATACCCCGGGAATCAAACAGGCGTCAGGAAGTTCCGGGGTCGGGGACAAGTAAATTTGGTGGAATTGGACATGCGAATAGAGCCAGACGAATGGAGGCCGGAGCCGGTGGAAGAGGTGGAACGTGTGCAGATAGGCGAAGATGATGCCCAGGTTACCAATATTGGGCGAGCTATGGAGCCCGGATACAGAGTAGCCCTCATCGAATGCTTGAAAAGGAACCGAGACGTTTTTGCATGGAAGGCGTCAGAGATAGTCGGAATAGATCCGGTTTTCTGTTGCCACAAGTTGGCAATTTACCCAGGATCGAAGCCGGTAGAGCAAAAGAAGAGGAAGTTAGGGCCGGAAAGGACACATGCATTGCGGGCTCATATTGAAGAACTGCTACAAACAGGTTTCATACGGGAGATCCAATACACCACCTGTCTCTCCAATGTGGTAATGGTTCGTAAGCCGAACGGAAAATGGAGAGTCTGCACAGACTACACGGACCTGAATAAGACATGTCCGAAGGATGCATATCCCATGCCGAACATCGATCAATTAGTGGATAGTTCTTCTGGGTACAAGGTCTTATCATTCATGGACGCGTTTTCCGGGTACAATCAGATTGCAATGCATCCTGACGATCAGGAGAAAACGGCTTTTATTGGTGATAAAACAAACTATTGCTACAACGTAATGTCATTCGGACTCAAAAATGCGGGGGCCACGTATCAAAGGATGATGAACAGAGTGTTTGAATCCCAGCTCGGCCGTAATATTGAAGTATATATCGACGACATGATAGTCAAAATCGAAGAAATCAATAAGCATGTCGACGATCTGGAGGAAACGTTTGGCCATTTACGAAAGTTCAACATCCGTTTAAACCCCCTGAAGTGTACTTTCGAAGTCGGAGCCGGGAAATTCCTGGGATTCATGTTGACACATAGAGGCATAGAGGCCAACCCAGACAAATGTCGTGCCGTGCTGGACATGAAATTCCCGACTACTAAGAAGGAAATACAACAGCTGACAGGGAGAGTAGCTGCATTGACACGTTTCATGCCGAAGTCGGCAGAGAAGGCTCTGCCATTTTTCAAAATGTTAAAGAAGCAAGCTGTCATAGAATGGAATGCAGAATGCGAAGTCGCGTTTGCCAATATGAAGGAATCCCTGGCAAGCCCGCCGGTTTTATCGAGGCCGGAAGCAGGGGAAATTTTGGTGCTGTACTTATCGGTAGGAGAGGAGGCCATCAGCGCTGTCTTAGTACGAGAAGAAGAGGCAAAACAAAAACCAGTATACTTCGTAAGCCGGGCATTACGTGATTCCGAGCTGCGATATCAGAAGTTAGAAAAGTTAGCGTTCGCCTTAATCGTGGCCGCCAAAAAACTGCGTCCCTATTTCCAAAGTCACACCATCATAGTCCGGACAAATCAGCCTATTCGCCAAGTGCTTCATAAGCCGGATCTGGCCGGTCAGATGACCAACTGGGCAATACAATTATCCGAATTCGACTTGAAGTTTGAGTCCCGTCACGCCATTAAGTCGCAAGCGTTAGCGGATTTCGTGTGGGAACTTACTCCTCATGTTCCGGAAACAGGGAGTTGGTGGACATTGTTCATAGACGGGTCATCCAACAAGAAAGGAAGTGGCGCCGGGATCATAATTGAAAACCCAGATGGAGTGGCAACGGAATTCTCGTTACAATTAAATTTCCCGACCTCGAATAATCAGGCCGAATACGAGGTACTTATCGCCGGCCTAATACAAGCAAGGGAACAGGCGGCGGAGAAGGTGAAAGTGTACACGGATTCGCAACTGGTCGCGGCACAAATTGAAGGCCGTTATCAGGTGTAGGGACCCCTATTAACAAAATACGTAGGTCGAGTAAAAGAAATCATTGCCGGGTTTGACGAGGTGAAGGTCAACCATATTCCCAGAGAAGATAACGCTAGAGCCGACATCTTGTCGAAATTAGCAAGTACTAAAAGTCCGGGGAATAACCGCACCGTTGTCCAGCAACAAATAGTGCAACCTTCATGTATAATGATGATCACCACGGACCAAGATTGGAGGCGCCCGATAGTTGAGTATTTGGACAAAGGAACTTTGCCGGAAGATGAGCTAGAAGCCCGGAAGCTAATTAGAACGGCCTCCATGTTCACAGTAATCGACGATAATTTGTACCGAAAAGGGTTACACAGTCCCCTATTAGTTTGTGTAGCTCCGGGTCGAGTCGACTATGTGTTGTCCGAAATACATGAAGGTATCAACGGACAACACATGGGGGCGAGAGCCTTAGCAAGGAAAGCACTTCGGGCTGGATATTACTGGCCGACCATGGGAGCAGATGCAGTAAAACATGTAAAGAGATGCGGCAACTGTCAAATGCACGCATCTCGAATTCTGTCGCCGCCCGAGGCACTACAATCCATCTCGGCGCCATGGCCTTTTTTCAAATGGGGGATGGATTTATTGGGCCCATTCAAGCCGGCAGAAGGGCAAATGAAATGGTTGATAGTTGCAGTAGACTACTTTACTAAATGGATAGAGGTGGCGCCGCTAGCCACAATCACTTCTGCCCGGGTACAAAGATTCTTCGAAAGAAACATCATCTCGAGATTCGGAATTCCCAGAGAGGTCATTACCGATAACGGAACACAATTCACAGACAGAGGATTCAAAGAAATGATGGAGGGATTCCAGATCCGACACCGATTCGCGTCGGTAGAGCATCCGCAATCTAATGGGCAAGCAGAGGCCGCAAATAAAACAATCTTAGAAGCTTTACGGAAGAGGATGCACGACGCCGGGCCCAATTGGGTGGAGCAGCTATACTACGTGCTTTGGGGAATCCGGACCACTGTCCAATCATCAATGGGAGAGACCCCATTCCGAATGACGTATGGAAGCGAAGCTATGATACCAGTCGAGGTCGGACAACAATCATGGCGACGAACTCGGGTATTACGAGAAGGGGAAGAAGCAAACAATGAAGTCCTGGCACTGGAATCAGCATTCATCAATGAAGTCCGAATAGCAGCTCACGCCAGAGAACTTCAGATAAAACAGCAGATGGCTCGCACGTACAACAAAAAAGTGGTCTCACGACAATTCGAGGCGGCCGAATTAGTATTGCGACGAGCCGACATTGGAAATAAGAACACCCGAGACGGAAAATTTGCATCTAACTGGGAGGGTCCATATCGGATAACTCATAAGCTCGATAAAGGAGCTTATATGTTGGAAACATTGGAAGGAAAGCCGATCAAAAGAACGTGGAACGCCGACAAACTTAAGAGATACTACAGCTAATATGCTACACAATTCTGTGATCGGGGGTACGAACTTGGAAGTTAGATTCTCGAAGTGCGTATGGTCTTCTGTCATGGAAAATGCACCATTTGCATTCTATTTTCTTTTGATGAGGGTACAAACTCGGGAGTTACACCCGGGCACATATGATCCTCTTCCATTGAAAATGTTTTTTTTAAGTAGAGAATAAATCCGAAAGTTATGTCCCCGGAATGGATTGTTTCTATGAATTATGCCGTTGTAAAATTTTAAGTGCGATATTGTTACAGTGTAACACAATGGCTGAGTTTAAATAACAAAGATATTCAGTATCTTGATGTTCCTTACGGATAAATGTCATAGTCCTTTTTAAAAACATGGCTCGACTAGATTTAAAAACTTTGAACGATACGCTGACCGATTCCGATCAAACCGGAAGAAGTGGAGTTATTCATGGTTAAAATCTAAGTCTAAAGACTAACGAATATAATATTTGGTCTTTGAAACCAAAAGTGTGTGCGCGCAATATCCTATAAACCGAGTAAGAATGACTTGGATATAGAAGCTATTTAAAGTAAGAACAATATTACCAAAGTAGATGTGCCAAATATTGTTTAAACGCATGTTCTAAGCCCCTCGGCCTAACATTAACATGAAAATAAAACGTATACAAGTAAAACCGGCATTCCGGCCCTTCATTCCTTGTTGACGGGCTCGACGTCGGTAACAGATGGTTGCGGGTCGGTAACAGGAGGTTGATCATGTGCAGAAGAGTCGGTAGCCGGGGCAGCAGGAGTTTCGTCGGCCGAGGCAGCAGGAGTTTCGTCGGCTTGGACAGGTTCATTAACCGCCGCCACTGAAGAGGTTTCAGCCCCGGTAGGAGGGACCCACTGGCCATCATCGACATAAGCCATGTAATGCATCCCGGTAGTAGACAATTCCACTCCCGGGTTCAAATATTGGAGCTACTCGACGGCGTTGGTGAAACCCTCCTCGGCAGCGGTTTAAAGGGTGGTCCTCATGGCCGCGAGCTTATCTTCATAAAATTGGATTTGCTCTTCGCGGTCAAGCTTTAAAGAGGGTTTCTCCTGCTCGGCAACCTCCAGAGAGCCCTGAGCACGACCTAATTCGCTCCGCAGAGAAGCAGAAGCAGCTTGGGACGCGAGCAACTCCTCTTTTAGCTACCGGTTTTCTGCAACAAGCTGAGCCCGGACCTTCTCGAACTCGGCTTTGGTCGAAAGAAGCTCCTCATAGGCCTTCTTTTTCTCTTCCAACGCGACGCCGTACCTGTTATACGAAAACACTAAGTGAAAAATCATGAATAAAAATCATTAAGTTTGTGATAAAGATGTATACCTCTCCCGCACCGCAACAAGTGCCCGAGCCAGAGATGCTGACCGGAAGGCATATTCCTCAACCCGGACAATCTCGGCTAACTCTTCGCCCACGGGGGGACCGGGATTGAGCATGTAAGAGGGAGGCTTGGTCAGTCTTATCAGCTCTTCGCTCACCCCCTTTTTCCAAACGTTACCCGGAACCACCCGAGGATCAGAACATCCAGGACCAGTAGGAGGACCGGTGCGTCGCTGAGACGTTGCCACAGTCAAATCCACGGTTGCCACCTCCGGATTCGGGTTAGCAGTAATCGGAGGACGGGGGGTCGCGGTTTGAGTAGGCACGACGGGCCCGCTTGGAGTCACCTTGGCCCTTTTCTCCTCAGCATCTATCATGGTTCGGTATGATGAAGGAGGGCGTTTGCGTGACTTATTTTGAGCAACAGGCTGCTCGGCAGCCAACCCTTTACCTTTATCTCCAGCAGCTTTTGGGTTAGGAGCAGCATCAGATTTATCTTTAGGGGCGGGAGTCGACTGAGGTCCCATGTCGGCTACAATATAAAAGAAGGAAAGCGTTAAAGGCAATACACTATGTATTATACACAACTAAAAAAGTGGAACAAACCATGTCGATGACCGATATAATTGGCTATGATAGGTTGGCCATGTGTATCTACATGTTCGGAGATAACAAAAACAGACGAAGCATCGGAGTTGGACAACTCCTCCTCGGCGAATCGGTAGTTTGACCGATCCTGTTTATAATGATCCTCAGACCAGTAAAGGGGAAATGACCACTCTACTTCGGAGGACTCGGGGCCGGATAAAAAGAACGGTTGCCAACCATGTTCAGCGACCACTTTAAAGTATTTATCCTTAAAACCCGGGAAAGAGTCTGTGAAGGGTTTAAATAATTTTCTCTTACTTTGACTTCGGAAGGATATCCATCCTTTCCGATTAGGGGGTTCCCTACCCGTCCTAGGAGTATGAGGGAAGAAATAGTAAAAGAAAAGGGGAACAGTGCAAGGAATCTCTAAGTCTTCACAAAATAACTCAAAGGCACAGATAAAACCCCAACTATTTGGGTGAAGTTGGGAAGGGGCTACTCGTAGATGAGTTAAAACCTCGACTTCAAAAGGAGAAAAAGGAAAAGTTATACCTATCTGGGTAACTACATCATGGTAAAAGAAGAAAAAATTGGGATCGTTGCCCTCCCTCCGAGCAAAAACGGGCTCACCCGAAAGAGGAGCCCGAATAACAAAACCATCCTGTTTCCTTACGGGAGTGGACACTATGCTAGGCAGACTAAGAGTAGACAAAGTCTGAATGACTTCATGAGTCACCCAACTAAACTTGGATGCCAGAGCCAGAGCCACCTCCGATTGAGACTCAGCAGAGATAGAGTCGTCCACAGATTCCAAGGCAACATCCATTACACCTACATAAACGAAGGAGAAAAACAAAAATTAGTAAACGTACCTGGGTTTAAGGCTCCATAATTAGGAAAATTTGAGGTCGGGACCTCGCTGTCACCAACATGGTTACGCGGGGTAGGGACCTCGTCGCCGCCGACCCGGCTGCGAGGTTTTAACTGAGGTTTTTTGGTAGAAGACAATATGGGGTTATGCCGACAACATCTCAAAATCGAATCAGCAATGTCGTCGGAGCCAAGTTGACTAAAGGATACGACCTCCGAAACACAATTAATGCAAGCATCATATCTGACTTCCATTATTTCATCCGAAGATGAGGATGAAACCGTCTCCGGTGACGAAGAGGCCTCATCTGATGAAGAGGAGAGACCGGTATCGGGATTGAAACGACGACAAGGAAGACCTAAGGAAGGATTTTTTGGGCTACTAGTGTTAGTGGGCCCAGGGAAGAGAGAGCCCAAAACAGGAGAAGCCCTAGAACGGGTCAGGTCTGGTTTGGGGGTAAGAACGGCAGAGTTTGGAAGAGGGGAGAGAACATCCGTGGGGTTAGAACCACCACGTGGAGACGGTGGAGAGGAGCGCTTGGTTTGCCTTTCCTAGAGGAGGAAGACCCCCCGGCATGGCTGCGAAGGGGATCGCTTTCACTTTCCCCCGCCAGAAGGGGAAGACCAAACAACAACCAGGCGGCTCTAGGGCCAACGCGCTTCCGCAACTCCACCTCTTCCTCGGGGGACATTTTCATGATGAACAGAGACGAAATATGACCCAATGCAACCCACAAAAAAGAATATAGAGGATGATACAACCCTAATCACTAATGCAAGGGTAAGTGATATGCGTCCAGCATATGGTCCTTTCCAAGCTTTTCAAAGCCAAAATCATGGATAAACAGCTTAGAATTGCATTTAATCATGATAGTTGTCGATGATTTCGTTCTTTCCAAGTGTCATGCTAATTTGAACCTAATTGTAGCAGGAAAACACCTCAATCCAAGCATTTTGGGAAGTTTTAGAGACCCACGCCTCCAGC
>PYAF01003105.1:111660-154804 GCA_007407185.1 Glycine tomentella
AATTGGACAAAGACAATAACTTATAAACTAGCTGAAAGCTTATAAGTAAACTAAACTTTATACGTTAAACCTGTAAGCTACGAAAATGGGATTATTTCAATAACTGATTATTGTTATAATTTATTATAACCAAAATTATTATTTTTTGGTATAATCAAAATCAAGATCAGCTTAAAATTGGTTTGAAAATAATTAAATTTTTTATGCAACAAAAAAAAAAAAGATTTTACATAATAAAAGAGTACGAAAATAGCTGAAAGGAAAAAATAAGCTATAAATTGTCAGCTTCATAAAAATAACTTTGCCTTTTAGAAGATTTTTTTTTTCTAAACTTAAGTTAGGATCTAAACATTTAGATTATTTTAAAAACAAATTTAAAAAAATAAAAATAAATAAAATAAAAACAGCTGAAATCTCTGTCCCAAACATACTCCATTTCGACTATTCGTGTTAATTATATGAATAGATGAAGAATTATGATAAGTTAATATCCCTTTTTCCTTTTCATGAAAACAGGAACTCATCATGTACGGCAATCTGAAATCTCTAATTAATTAATCAACTGTCCGGTTAGTGAAACATCACACTTTGAGATTAGTGATGATTATATGTAAAGATTCAATCTTGCATCGCTTATCTTGATAAGATATTAAAAATACCTAACAAACTAGTGTGCTAGATATAAATTAAATGAGGGAGAGGGATACATGAATGAGCAGGAAATCAAATAAGAAGACAAAAGAAACAAATATGCTACCACTGCATACTGCAGTAGTGATAAGAAAACATAAGTATATGCTCAACCCACCGTGATTTTGACTGGTTCTGTTGCCCCAGGCTCAGTTGTTTCTCAGCTAGCGCGCGGCTGCTATGATAATATGCCAGGTTCAGATATTATTGTACCGTATGTTTTGGTGGTGGATCGATGAAAAACCCATGCATTTAACATATGCTAACAGTTTGTCGAACGCGTACATGCAGCACAAGTCAATGTGGAATATGTTGTATCGGTAGATTCCATACAAGAAACAGACTACGACTATAGACTTCCTCATATTGTGATTGCGGCCACAACCACAGACTTATACTTCCCGTTCCCCAAAATATACCTTACCACTTATTATTATTCTTGAAAACTAAAAACATATTTCGTGTCTCAATTTGACAAATGAGAAATTAATATGTAAAAGGTTATATATATAATATGGGACTTGTTAAGTAATGTTATAAAAATATTGGTTAAGAAATTAAAAGGACATAGTATTTATAGTGGAAATCATACAAAAGCGTAAAAAAATTATGAATAATGCAATTTTACACATCCCAATAATTTATTTATTTTTAATTATCATTTTAGTAAACTTAATCAATGTCTCAAATGTACTAGCTAGTTAGCCTTTGACATACAATATAGGTGTTTTATTGTACCTAAAGGGTAAATATCTTAGTCATGCAAAAAATCAGTTTCATATAGTAGGTAATTACTTTTTTCGTTCCTATCTATAATACTCAATTATGTATATTTAATTTATTAAGATTAAGAAAAATTACTAAGTTAGTTGACAATAATAAATTTGTCTTGAATTTATGACTTTTTTTAAAATTATCTTTGTTATTAATATTTTTCTCTTTCCTCTAATTATTTGCCTCAATATTTTTTCTCTTCTTTTAATTAGAGTATTCTAGTATAAAATAATCCATGTAAGGGACATTATTAATATTGGCAATATTATTATTTGATATTGATTAAATATCAAGTAGTTGATCCGAGTGATACTGAACTTGATTCACTTAAGCAAGGTACCGAGTTTGAGTTTCGTGGATAAAAAAAACATGGCAGGGAGGAAAATTTTCATTAAAAGTGATCAATTACATTTTTCAATGAAAATTAATCATCAACTTTTTAATTCGAATGACATGAACCAAAAGTCAAATTTTTTAATACTATACATTTAAAAATTTCAATTTATTAGTAGATTTTACATAAAAAGGTTGCTTATTTTTTTAAAAGAATAAATTAAACATATTCTATTAACTTTGTAAGACCACAAGATATATGACAATAAAAAAATATAATAACAATTAAAATATGCATAAATAATTCAATCAATTATATACATTATATATATATATATATGTATTGAGTCGATTCATGAATCAAACAAATCGAATTATACAAAGTTCAAATTTAACTAATTTGTTTAACACACTCAATTTTTAATTCAAGTTTAGCTCATTTGATTTATGAATCAAGTTGAACGAGTTGATAATTGAATTGAGTTTTCCACCGGTAGTAAAATTCCAATGATCCAAATTCAGTGACGTAAATATGATTTGTGGAAGTTCTCAATTCTATGGCTGATATAAATGGAGTCCCATGACCTGTGTTAACCAGACAGATTTGTACGTAATCCAGTGAAGGTACGTACATGATCTCCTTCTTTCGGTCAACAGATGCATCATATATAGCCACTGTGCCCCACCGGCTAGCTCCAAGAAGAAGATCAAACCGTGGTAACATATCAAGGCCATCATAATTTCCGCAAAAAAAAGTAGCCCGGATCAGATAATTAGTGCCCTTCGTGATGTTTATTTTGTAGCAGTTCTTCATTCCTTCCGGAAAGCTTCTGACACTCTCATATGGTCGTTCATACTTATTTCTGACTTCAGGTACAATTGTCGCACTCACACCAGTATTTATGAAATTTGCATCTGAAGTATGGATAATCTAAAAAAATTATATTGTTATTCAATTATAAAATAGGTTAAATTTACTTTTAATGTTTTGTCTTATTATTTTTTATACTTTAGTCTTTTATTTTATTTTTAAATTTAATTTAGTCCTTTATATTTTGAACCACTTTAAAACATAAAAGGACTATTTTTTTTTTAAGAAATAAGGGATCAATCTGAATAAAAAAGAGATAAATGATCTAAAGTAAAATTTAACCTATAAAATATTAAGTATGATAAGATTGTTTATTTTTACAGTAATAATTTCAAAATTTAATATAAGATAATTTTTAATTGGTTAATTATGTAAAATTATAAAAATTAAACTTGTTTTATACATACGTCGTGTTATTTATTTTCTTAAAAAAATGATGTCATATATCTGCATTGATCTTATTATTGCCTTGAGTATTAACCGGGTATATATCTAAGTTCATCACCCCTTGTTGACTATTGACTAGTATCATCCAATGGCAATTTTGCTTCGCATTCAATTGAATAAAAGCTGAAAACTACCAACGGAACCGAAGTCAGCAGAAACTCTCAATTTTAACTAATTTTTCTCATTTCATTAATTTCCGTTCCTATCAAAAACTCTGGTTAAAACAAGAACTCTGTATAGTCACCAATGCACAAGGTATCTCGTAAAAACATGTATTATTGATTTATTGGTGACTATATGAGCAATGCTAATAATTGACTCTCTAATATATTTTCACTATTAATTAACATTTATTGAAAATAAAAAATTTTGATGGTTCTAATTTTAAATTAGGAGAGTACTGAAATGAAACCCATTAAAAAATTAGCCAATAAAAAATGTTAGAAAAATATTTTTTTTATAGAGTGAAATTTTAAGTGAGTTGAGTTTTTTTTATAAATTATTCACTAACAAAGTACTCACATCGGATGCGTTAAAATCAAACTCACATTTTTTTATAATATATTAATTAATTTCTTACAAACTGAACTGACTTTTTTTTTATTGAAAAAATATTAATTACTAGCATTTCTGTTGTTACCATTATCTAATTAAATTCATATAAAAAAGGCCATAATTAATTTTAGGCTTAGGAAGTAACAAGCAAAAGAGTAAATAAGAACTAGTTGAAGGATCAAGTTAGTAGTTTGTTCAGCGCCCAATTTCCAAGTCATACCACTTGGTAGGATGTGTTTTCATGAAGCCAACTCCAGAAGTACTCCAGAACTAACCATATAATTTGTACTCGAGTATTGTGAGCCTTCAGTTTTCAACCATGGTTGTTTTAGTTTTAGATTCCAAGTCTATAGTCAAGAATGGAGATTATAGGCGCCAATTGATTGTCAGGCATCATTGTGACATTGCCAAGTTGAATCAATATATGACCCAATCAAATTTATGAATACTTTCAACTTGTGATATGCTCGTAAGTTAGAAAATATATGACCCAATCAAGGTAAGTTAGAAAATAAAATCAAAACATTCGTGATATAGTGAATTTAAGTTTTATCTATCATTTTATATGTAAAAGACTGTAACATGTGATTTGTATATGCTTTCCAAGTCAATAGAAGTAAGGAATGAGTCATAATTTATCAATAATTGCTCATAAATGTTATAATCCTTGATTATTCTTTTGTTGTCCTATTCTAAGTTAATTTGTGCAGTTACATAACAGGAATTCAACAAAACAAGTTGACTGGAGAAAGCTCTGGTGCCACCAGCACTAATGTCACGCTTCCAGCATCAACATGTACACAGATGTCAATCATGTCATGATTTTAGACTTTGAAACATAAATTAAGAAATAATAAATATAATATTTTATGATTATTTTTATCAAGCTTACAAAGTCATCTAAGGCTTAAGTAATTTAAAATTATGAGAAGAATAAGATATTAAATATTTTTCCATCGTATTCTAATAGAATTTCACTAGATACTTCGATCCAAAGCAAATTTAGATTAAAAAAAATGTTTACATATGTAAAAACAAATATTAGATAAGAAATTATGTAAAAAAAAAAAGAAGCCTTTTGGTCAGAAGCAGACCATCAAGTTGTGGAAATGTATAGGGAAATTAATACCTTTGAATGATCAAGTTGCAAGTTGAAACAGTTTCTTGCGCGTCCACTTCCAAGTCCTTGCCAGTTGCCACACTCGAGACGATGCGTTTCCTGCGGCGAGAAAACAAGCAACAATTCTTTTTGTCTAAATTACAAAAAAATAATAAAAAAATATAGTTGAGAAGAAATAATCAATAAGTAAATAAAATGAATTTAATTTATAATAAAGTAAATAAAATATATTTTCATATTAATATGTCAAAATGTAGTTATATTAAAACAAAATTCATATTAGCTTTTCATATAATATATTATATATATAACTTTACTTTTACCTTTAATCTTGTTGCGGACTCGACAAGTATATCGGTTGTACAAGTAATAAGTGATAAGAAAGGGATTTGTCGTTCTCAACGAGGATTGTTTGATCAAATAAACTATAATTTTGACCGATAAGTTGGATATCAAAACAAAGAAGAATAATGTTGTAGTTGTTGTTGTGTGAATCGATTAAATGAGATTAGAACTAAATGCAACATAAATTAATATCAAAAGCAAATTAGAGAATAACAATGTGTATGGAAATGTAGTTAGGGCAACTCACACTCAATGTGCCTCTCTATGAAATGATATTGAGTACTATATTCTATTATCCAAGCTATTCAACTAATGTGTTCTTCTTATATTGACTAAGCTTTGATGTCTCTTCCACTTAGTTCTTTAACTCATCATCCAACCCTAATCTCTTAGTGATCTTAAGCAAGTTAAGCATTAAGCAAACACATAAACAAGTTAAGTTGCAAGCACCCACCCCTATTCCTAGGTAGTGTTAGCAAGTTACCACACTTAGGTCTGAAACTAAAGCCCCAATATGTCTATTGTGAACTTAAGCTCTAAGCTTTTACCTAGGTTAGCTAAGTCTAGGCAAGAGAAGGAAAGAGAAATACAAAGTGCAGTAAAATAGCTTGTAATAAATGAATAATAGCATTCAATACATCCCAAAGAGATTTACATTAAGTGCTTTGGCCCTAACTACAATAAATGCTCAGCCAAACCTCATAATGGGTGGTTGAGGTACAATAATGAACATGCTCAGCTGGGGTAGAGAAGAAGAAGAGGAAGAAGGAATCCCCACTTTGGTCTTCAACCTCCCAAGCCCTAGCTAAGTGATCCCAGGCTTCTAAAACCCTAGTGTAGTGTTTCTCTCCCTCCAAATTCGTGTCTTGAAGGCTGAGGTTTAAGGTATTTATAGAATAGTAGATGAAACTCCCAAATTGCCCTTGAAAAGCTTCAGAAAACACAAACAACAGAGTTCCACGCCTGGGGCGTGACTTCCCACGCCTGGAGCGTGGCATTCCAGACAAAATGGAAGAAGGAGGCTACTTCCCACGCTGGCGGCGTGGGTTTCCACGCTGGAGGCGTGGCTTGGCAGAGGATTTAGCACTTGGAGACACTTTCCCACGCCTGGGGCGTGGACTTCCAGACAGAATTGCAAAATGAGGCTTCTACCCACGCTTGAGGCGTGGGACTTCAAGCTGGGGACGTGGGTGACCTGAGCTTCCGAAATTGGCTTGAATTGAGTGCTTTCATGCTACAAATATGTTTAAATTAGCACAACAATTGACAACAAGGAGTTCATCAATATCTCTCAAGATTATATGCATTTCTAAGCTGTTTATCAATGATTTTGGGCTTTTAGAAGCTTGAAGAGGACCATATGCTGGATGCATATCAAATCTCGTTCATTTTAAATTATGTGCAATTTGATTTTTATTTTTTAAGTCAATTAATTATTTGTATGTTAAAAATATGGCTCGTTCTTCAATTTTCTTTTATTGAAAGCTTCCAAATTTTCATTTTATATCTAAATATCTGACAATATGTAATGAAGTCGTGATGTAAAATAATTTAAAATTTGTGTTTTTTTAAAAAAATTGAATGACTTAATAATAATAATAAATTACACTGACTCTTCCTTCCTGTAATTTTTTTGAAATGCCATACATGCCCATGTCTTTTGAACGTTATAGCAACTTACTGTGAGGGATAGACACTTTCTTGAGTAACAAAAGGTATCACAGCATAACGTATTTCAAACAATCAAACAGAGTTATTATAGGAGAAGACAATAATAGAAAAACAGAAAAGGCTTTAAAGAAATTATAAGCACTTAATTTGCTCTAGCTACTAAGTGGTAGGATATTATTTCTTTAATTATTTTCTTGTCCCGGAATCACTGGAGTCTCAACCAGTCAATAGTCATCGTCTTTTTGTTGCGTGGCATTTATCGGTGGTACATCATATTCCACATTGATCGCCTTCTACTATAGTGTCTCAGTAGTACGTGCTGCTACTCTCGACAATATCCGGAGCTAGCTGGGAAACAACGACTGAGCCCGAATCTCTCCATCGCAGCAACAAAACCTCTGTCTACAAAGGAGGACCACGGACACGGTACGTTGTGACTTTACTCTTACAGATATAGGTTGAGTTGGGGATATGTTTTGTTCATAACTTCATATAGATACGATATAACTGCAGTGTAGGGGTTTAGACCATTTTTTCATTATGATTTTTGTCCAATCCATTTTGAAATAATTCATTTTAGTGTAATTTTAATGAAGCACGCAAGTGCATCAGTGACAAGGTCGTGAACAGGACAGGAATTACTAAGTAAGCAAGTGGAGGTTCAAACTGCCTTGCAAGGAAGGATGAATGATTACACTAAAATGGAAGGGGACCCAAAATTAAAAAAATAAAAAACTGGTTATGCTTAACCATTTTGATATTGACCAAGAGATATATTGCCAAAACACAATTCCTTTCGAAAGTCACAACAGGGCAATCTCCTATTAATTTGTCTTCCTATTTCAAAGGCAGAAGGTGATGAGAAATGGCAATGCCAACGAGTTTCCTCATTGTCTTTCTAGGAGGTCTAGTTCTGATTCAAGCTCTGGACCAATCAGGTTTGATGACAAAACATGCATGAACTTCATTATATCATTATTTAGTCAAAGTTTAGCTGAAACCTCAAGTCCCATGCATATATATGCGTCTATATGTTTGAGGATTCACCAGCATAGATTCCGGAGCACCTGAGGTGTGAGCTATACTGAGTCCACAACAGGAATAGATTACAGAATTTTGCTGATACTTTTTTTCCCCAGTAACTATAAACTTTTGCTCATTGATCTTGAAATATATCTGGTCCACGGATTCAATGCACTTCTAAGATTAAACATCAACATGCTTTGTGTCATAAATCTCCTCCTATACATATACAGTCTGGTATAATTATAAATTCCCCAACCACTCTATACGATTTTCTCCAGTAAATTCCTTATCCATTTCTTCTAACACAAAATATCTGCTTATAGCATAATTAATATCTGCTTATATGCTATAGCAATTAGTGGTCATCTCTTTCTGAAATTTCATGGATGGAAAATGGAGATGCCATTGGGCTTGGAGCTGCACCTTGTGGTGTGTCCTTGCATATACCGTTTCAGAAATTACTGGAGAGTCCATAGTTATGGCCACAGAGAAGAACTCTATGCATCATAAACAAGGAAGAAGGAAACTAGATGATGTAACTGGTGAGGATTTTCTCCTACTGCTCTGAGCTTGCATCAAAATTCTCTGACAATTTATACGTACTTAAATACTAAAGGAAAAAAAAAACTTTTAACAGGTTAAAGAAAAGTACTAAAATCTTTATTATTATTAAATTCTTCTGATGTCAGCTTGTGTTGATTCTAGGTTCTATTTGCATTGACTGTGGGATAGCAGAAGGCCTTGACTATACTGATGACAAAACTCAGATTCATTACACTTCAGATGCACAGTTCATTGGCACTGGAACAAGCAAAAGCATATCCCTCAAGTTCATTTCTGACACACCCCAAAGAACTTTCAGAAATGTAAGAAGCTTCCCTGAGGGGAAAAAGAATTGCTACTCGCTACGACATCCAGAAGGAAGAAATACTATTTACTTGATAAGAGCTTCGTTCATGTATGGGAACTATGATGACTTGAATAAGCTGCCACAATTTGATCTCTATATTGGGGTTAATTTATGGGACTCTGATGTTTGACAATGCCACTCATGTGGTAATCAAGGAGATTTTACATGTGCCATCCTTGGATGAATTATATGTTTGTTTATTGAACACTGATAAAGGAACTCCTTTTATATCAGCACTGGAGGTGAGGCACTTTGATCATTCCAGTTACAGAACAACCTCTGAACTCTTATCCCTCTATAGACGTTTTGACATTGGCTCAACAACCAACGAAATAGTGAGGTGAGTTAGTTACTTATTAGCAAAGCCTGTCAGAACTTATAAATCTGTTACATATGTAAGCCATTTCACGGATATTAAACGAAGTTTAATTTGTATACAAGACATGGGAATTTAACTTCTGTTTGTCTAGATAATAATTGAATTTAGCTTCATTTTGTTTTGGTTTTTATGTTGTTTGATGACATGTAGGTATGGCAAAGATGTTTACGATCGAATGTGGTATCCATACAACTTACCTGATTCTACACCACTCAATACTTCCTTCACCGTCGACTCCTTGAACCATACTGCATATCACTTACCATCAGCAGTAATGGAAACTGCTGTGAGGCCGACAAATAAAAATGATTCTCTGGAATTTGAATTTGACACTGGAGAACCTACTTCAGAGTCTTATGTTTACATGCACTTTGCTGAAATCGAAGTGCTTAATGAAAATGAAAGCAGGGCATTCGACATTACAATGAATGGAAAATTATGGGCTGAATATGTAACACCCAAGTATTTGCAGTCAAATACAATAGATAATAATCAGTCCATTAGGGAAGTAAGCTCAAGTTCTCTATGCACAAGAAACCAAATTCCACCCATCCACCCATTTTAAATGCAATGGAGATTTACATTGTTAAAGAATTCTTGCATTCTCCTACAAACCAAGGTGATGGTTAGTTGTTTCTTGCCCACTTTTTGCATTTTGCATTTGTTTTTTGTTTTTTAAATAACTGTCAGAAAGTTAAAAACGTATAAATCATTCATGTTCCTTCACTTACTATCATTTATCCATAACATTGGTATCATAGCCCTCCCCATTGTAATACCTTGAATTTTAAACATGTGATTAAGCCTAGATTAAGCTATGATTAAGAGTTAGAATCCAGCATTACAATCCTTAAATGAAAGCTTGAGGAAAAGAGTTGAAAAACAGATTCGAACAAGTGGTGCGACCCGCGTGGTGTCTGACGCTATCCGCGTGGGAGGCTTAAACCAGAGTAATACTGGCGGCCTTCTCACGCTATCAACGTGGACATGGCGCTAACAGCACGAGTTGTTCGAACCTGTGGCGCGACCAGCGCGGGATATGGCGCGATCAGTGCGGGAAGCTTGAATCAGGCCAATCCTTACGGTCAGTTCACGCGATCCGCGTGGATGTGGCGCTGATGGCGCAGATTATTCGAATCATGGCGCGATCCGCGCGGGACCTTCGTTTCAGTTTTATAAATAGTTCATTTCTGGACGAAAATGAGAAGAGAAAGAGAGGAAGAGAGAGAGAACGACCATTGATGACTTGTGGAGCTTCATATCTTCTCCATTTCTCATCTAAACACCTCTGACCCAAATTAGAAAGTGTTCAGAGCCTCGAGATAAGCTAGAGGTCCAGCTTTATTCTCGACAAGAGGCGGTAAACGGCGAGATCGCGATTTCTAAGAGAGTCCTTGGAATCGAAGAATCAGAGACGAAGGAGGCTTTGATTGAGCGAGCTACCTTAGGGAAAGTGATTCCCTGGTGTGTCTGGACTACACAGAGGTAAGAAACTCGAGCCTTAGCCGTTGATTCTGTGTTTGGGTTTTTGGTTGGTTTTGAATACCTTGAGAGGTGTTTTTGGAGGTGTTAGAGCCGTTATTAGACTTGGACTCTGTAGAGTTTTATGCTCAGAGGGTTGTTTTGATGAAGTTAGAGCCTTGAGTCATCATTATTGATGAAGTTTGATTTTGGCTCTGAGTATGTATGAGCAGTGATAAAAGGCTGGTTATATGGCTAGTATGAATCTTAGAGCAGTTGACAAAGTTACTCATGAGATAGTCTAGATGTTGTTTGTAAGCTGGAATTGGTGATAATGAGAGTTCTGGAATTGATTTGTATAAGCAGGAATATGCTTTGATCAGAGTCATGGTAGAGACTCTGGAGTCTTGTGTAGGCTGAGTAGGATCCTTTCTGAGGGTCTGAGAATCACTTGTGAAGTGATGGTTATGAGCTATGTGGAAGGAATTGTGGTTTCCATTCGATATAATGGCTTAGAACCGTTACTGATACCTTGTGTTTTGGGTTCTGTAGGACGTGAGCTTGATAGTGCTAGTGGTGGTGACTACGAGGTCGGGAGAGCCGGTATTTTGTCTAGAGCAGGTAAGCTCTTGGTTCTTGTTTGTGCATCCTTTGCTGAGTTCCACCATTATCTTATTATGGTGATGGTTCTGTGTAATGATATACATATATGTGAAAATTGTGTATTGTTTGATTGATTGCTGAATGTTGTGTTGTACCTTGTAAAAAGGAAATTGATGTGCAATGATATGTGATGCTTGTTCTGTGAGCTATCCCAGAGATGGGTGATCGATATGTATGGCTATGCTTTGCTTAGCTTATGATCTGCATGATTGATTGTTGTATCCTATTGTATTAGGATAGATGACATGTGATTGAGTAAGTCCTGATGTGAGATGTTCCTGTGATATAAACGTAGCCTCCCAAATGGAGATGTTCCTATATCTACAGACGTAGCATCCTCGGGCAATTGTATTGAGATAGGATGGAAATGTTCCTGCGATATAGATGTAGCCTCCTGGAAAGATGTTCCTATATCAGCAGATGTAGCCTCCTTATAAAGAGATGTTCCCGTTATATAGATGTAGCCTCCAGGTGGAGATGTTCCTATATATACGGATGTAACCTCTGATAGATGCATTGAGATGCTGCTATGAGATGTTTCCTAGTATATAGATATAGCCTCCTGGTTGGAGATGTTCCTATATATCTAGATGTAGCCTCAGCGGGATAGTGTTGGATATGACGAATGGCTGTATGCCATGAGTTTAGCCTGATTGTGGTCAGGTAGATGTGCATTGATTGTGCATGAGTATTGATGAGTGATTCACTGATTGTGGTCAGATGAACACATATTGATGATGACTGATTTAATGATGCTCTGATGTTGATGTGGATTGTTTTGATATACTATTTTCATGTATATGTGTATGAAAGTGAACCAGGGGAAGGAAATACCTTCAAGGGTCCTGAGTTTACTGGAATTTTATATCTCACCCCTTGTGTGGGGCATATGTTTTGCAGATGAATCCTCAGGAGGAGCTGATAGATCCCAAGGCAAGAAGCCTGTGCAGGGATAGTTGTACTTTGAGAAATCTTAGGCATAGATGATTTGAGCTTGTAGCTCTGATGTTTGGTATTCTGCCTTTGGTTTATTTGGTTGTACCCTGAGGGGATGTATTTGTACAGTTTTGTAATTAAACAGAGACTATATATATATCCACCATATTATATGTACAGTATTATGATAGTGACCTTTGATGATCTCACTTTTTAGTTATGCTTCCAAACTGCTGAAACTCTGATTATTATATGTGTATTGGCTGTTTATGTTTGGTAATGACCCTGATGTTTGAGGGGGCGTTACACCCATGATCTAGAGTACAACCATTGCCATTGTCATTCTAAGGAAAAAAGTTGAATTTAATTACTAGATGTGTGAGCATTGATCGCACATGATGCCCAAAAGGTTCTTGTATTAAGGAATATTAGTTCAAAATTCTGGAAAAGCCAGTTAACGAAAATAACAGACATTAACATTATATGCTTGTGAGAATTGTAGTTAAGGCTATCATGGATATCAAATCGCATTACATGTTGACATCATCGGTGGGTAAATCCTGGCAAGGAGATCCTTGCGCACCATCGAAATACTCTTGGAATGGACTCAACTGCAGCAATAATGGATATAATTCACCCACAATAACTGCATTGTAAGTTTTATTTTCCAAAATTCAAATCTGCATTCATTAAATAAAGGCAGACCAACACTTGACCGACTTAATTGAACTGCATGCAGATATCTGGCCTCCAGTGGATTAGGTGGCACAATAAAATTGCATCATTTTTGGAGCTCAAATTCTTAGAATCCTTGTGAGTATTAATTTGGTAATATGACTAAATTCTAATCCTTCCGAAAAAGAAGGGGGTGAAAAACAGAGAATATTAAATGGATCCTGTTGGAATACAAGTGAGGTGAAGTCCACATCGGGTAGAATTAAAATATTTATCATCATATAAGTGAGAAGAAGACTCATAAACCTGGGTCTTAAGATTTTGGATTAAGGTGTGATGTCAGATTCCCTTATATAATTGCTCATGACTCATTGATGAAAATCTTCCCAAGTCTAGAATAATTTTAATTTAACAAAAAAACAATGCCTTGATTTTCAGGGATTTATCAAACAATAGCTTAACAGGACCTCTACCTGATTTTTCACAACTGCAACACTTAAAGGCTCTGTAAGTTATTGAGATTTCAGTATCTGATATTTGTCAGTGGAAATAATACTAGCCATCTGATATGTGCTATCTTCAGCAATTTATCAGGGAACAGACTTTCAGGTGAAATTCCTTCACTTCTCAAGGAAATATCAAATAATGGTTCACTTTTGCTGAGGTTTGTTTTCGTTTGAATCATGGTGTTAATAAGTTACTCACTGACCTCAGCTTCACAGCTCTGTACCTACTTTTTCTTGTAACTTCTTTATTTTGCTTTCCTTCTTCAAACTCTTAAAAAAATTGATATGACCATAGTGTGGATGGAAATCCGGATCTCTGCCTGGTGGGCCCATGTGAAGAGGACAAAATGAATATTGCCCCACTTGTTGCAGGCATTCTTTCAGTTGTAGTCTTTTTCATTGTATTGTGTATTGTGCTGAATATCATTTGGAGAAGGAGATGCAACAGAAAACCAGGTCTGATAATAGATATACTTGTCTTGCTTTGAAACTAAATTTAGGGTCTCAGCCATTGACTTTTCAATATGCAATGAACTGAATGCCTTATATACAAAGACCAAACTAACATTTTGCAATTCAATTGATTAAGAAATAGAGTAATTAATAAAAATGAAAAAAGTCACATACATGTAAATTACAATATATAATGAATGGACATGACTTTCTGAAAATCATTAATTTTGATTACTTTGTTTAGCATCAAAGCAAGCTGTGAGATTAAATGAAGAGGTTGTGCTGAAGACAAACAATACACAGTTCACTTACTCTCAGATATCGACTATTACCAATAACTTCAACAAAATGATTGGGAAGGGAGGATGTGGAATTGTTTATCTTGGTTCCTTGCAGGATGGCACACAGGTTGCTGTCAAAATGCTCTTGCCAAAATGTCCTCAGGGATCACAACAGTTTCAGACTGAGGCATGCTTCTCACCATAGAAATTTAAGATGATATATTTAGAATTTAAAGAAATGTTATAGCTAAAATACACGTTCCACATATTTGCAGGCTCAACTCTTAATGCGTGTGCATCACAAGAACTTAGCTTCCTTTGTCGGATACTGTAATGAAGTTGGACACACAGGCATCATCTACGAATATATGGCTTATGGGAACTTGGAAGAGTATCTTTCAGTTGTATTAATTTGTTATCCTGTATTAATTTCATGCTTGTATACATACTTGATTAAGGACTATATACTCAAGTAAAGTAGAAATCATAGTCTACTTTGTGTCTTAATAGATGCAAGGAGAGAACCATTGAGTTGGAGACAGAGGATTCAGATAGCAGTTGATGCTGCTCAAGGTTAGCAGTGACACCGACTGGGTTAATTACGGAGTCTATTCCTCACTTTTCTATGACTAAAATGGTACTGAATTACTGCACTGAAACCTATATGTTTAGGTATCAAGTACTTGCATCACGGCTGCAAGCCGCCAATAATCCATAGAGACATTAAGACTGCAAACATTTTGCTGAATGAGAAAATGCAAGCAAAAGTAGCTGATTTTGGTTTCTCAAAACTTTTCTCAGCTGAAAATGAAAGTCATGTATCGACTGTAGTTATTGGCACATTTGGATATCTTGATCCAGAGTAAGTTATGTCACTCAAACATGAGGCTGCTTCTTTTATTTACGAGGATTTAAGTTGAGCATATCTTTTTCAACCTATTTATGCTTATTAAAGTCATGATACCAATGAGTTCCCTTTTACAGATACTACACATCCAACAGGCTAACCGAGAAAAGCGACGTTTATAGTTTTGGCATTGTGTTTTGGAGCTAATTACTGGGCAGCCAGCAATAGTAAAAGGTCATCAGAACACTCACATTGCGCAATGGGTTAACAACTTTCTTGCAAAAGGAGATATACAACAAATTGTTGATCCAAGGTTGCGGGGAGATTTTGACTTTGGCTCTATGTGGAAGGCCTTGGAGGCATCAATAGCTTGTGTGCCTTCAATTTCTATCCAAAGGCCATCAATGAGTTACATTGTCGGTGAACTGAAAGATTCCTTAGAAATGGAAGCAGCTCGTGAAAAAGAAGGCATCAACTCGATTGAAATGAATGTTGTTGATCATGAAGCTTTGTGTGGCCCAGATGCAAGATATTGATCAAGAATGTGCTTTCTACTTTGTTTTTTTTTTTTCTCCATTTTGTTATATTTTATTTTCTCATTTGTTGTCCTACTATATATAGTCTTGTGGATTTACAAGAGAATAAATCCATTATCCATGTAAAGTAAAAAAAGGCTTATACAGTTGCTTTGAAAGAGGGACAAATACTCATTTAAGTTATTGAATGTGTTAATTTACAAAAAATTGGTCCTTAAATGAAAAATAACTCAAATTTAGTCTCCAAATGTGTCAAAAGTACTACATATTTTTTTTGTCATTAAATTTATGAGACCATTTTATTATCAAATTATAATATTCAAAGATTAATTTGATAATAAGTTATATTTTTTAGAGTCAATTTGATATTAAGTTACAAAATTTAAGGACAAATTTATTATTAAATTATCCATGTGATTAATTTGTCACATTTTTATTTATTTTGGGGACTAAATTTGAATATTTCATCTTTAGATGATCAATTTTTCTGCTGTTCACATGTTCAAAAATCAAAATAGATATTTATCCTAGAAAAAGAGGGACGTATCTTTTGTACATTTCTATAGGGTATAAAATAGGTGTAAAATATTTTTTTCTTCTTTATAAGTATGAAAGAAGAGGTGTGAAATATGTAACATGGTTAGACGGTGATATAAAATCATTTATATTGGTTGTGGATCAAAATTCAATCCGAAATGAAAAACGTCCAACTAAATTATCCGGTTTTTTTTCCAAAAGAAAAGGTACCGCTAACTCATCAATGGGAAATAACTCCAATGCATGCAGCTCTCTGGTGAGTAGTAACCAAGATTATTATGCTGCCTCCTAAGCACAAATTTTCAACAACTTTCCTCATCGACCACCAGGCCACCACCGTAGTAAATAAAGAAACAACGTTAACAGACACGAGACGAGAGTGTGTAATTAGTAAGCAAAATCACGCGCAAGGTTAAAACGAATGGTCTCAGCTAAAGGGTCTCCACGTGTTCTCATTTAATAGCCATGCCAAACTTCAGTCCTCCTTCATCAATAGATCAGTGATAAAGGGTCATTTCAGTTACATATTAGTTCGACAATTCGACTTATAAATATAATACATACACAAGCAGAAAACCTCAACAAGCTTATTGTTAATTGGCCCTACAAAGATGACTATCAATAGCACAGACACTTCTTTTGCTCTTAGCATTTGTCTTCTTGGCATGGGGCAATGCACAAAATACCCTTGTGCCAGCAATCATAACATTTGGTGACTCAGCTATGGATGTTGGGAACAATGATTATCTGCCCACCCTTTTCAAGGCTAACTACCCTCCTTATGGAAGGGACTTTAGCAACCATCAACCCACTGGGAGGTTCTGCAATGGGAAACTAGCTACTGATATTACTGGTGAGGAAATAACATCAAGCTTGGAACTTATTTAGCTTGGAGAGAAATAGTGCACATGTATTCATGTATTCATATATATAATTTTTATTCTTGTTGAAATGATGTTTCCTTTTGCAGCTGAAACACTGGGTTTTAAGAGTTATGCACCTGCATATCTTAGCCCTCAGGCATCAGGGAAGAATCTTCTTGTTGGAGCAACCTTTGCTTCAGCTGCCTCTGGTTATGATGAAAAGGCTGCTACTTTGAATGTAAGTTTGGAATGAACAGTAGCCGCCCCCCCCCCCCCCCAAAACAAACACACACACACACACACAAACTCACATATCTTCGAAAATTAATGGTTATTTAACTTTGTTTTTTTGCAGCATGCGATTCCATTGTCCCAACAGTTAAAATATTACAAGGAAAACCAAGGCAAGCTGGCCAAGGTAGTTGGAAGTAAAAAAGCAGCATTAATTATTAAGAAAAGCACTCTACATATTGAGTGCTGGCAGCAGTGACTTTGTGCAAAACTATTACGTCAATCCTTTGATCAACAAAGCCTTCACTCCTGATCAGTATTCTGCATACCTTGTGGGTGCATTTTCAAGCTTTGTTAAAGTATGCTGTTATTGTTACTCTACAAACTATATCTATTAATTGGAATAATAAGTCACAGCTCATAAGCATCACGAAGTAATCTATATAACTTCACCAAAGCTCCGAAAGAAGAAAGACCTATAAAAGTGGTTTATTTTGAACATAGGACTTGTATAAATCGGGAGCTAGGAAAGTTGGAGTGACTTCACTCCCACCTCTGGGTTGCCTACCTGCTGCAAGAACACTATTTGGTTTCCATGAGAAAGGTTGTGTCTCGAGGATCAACAATGATACCCAAGGATTTAACAAGAAAATCAAATCAGCCGCAGCAAATCTCCAAAAGCAACTTCCTGGTCTTAAGATTTTAGTCTTCGATATTTTCCAACCACTTTATGACCTTGTTCAGTCCCCTTCAAAATTTGGTAAGCAATACTTTGGCTAGAATAAAATGACATGGCTTTCATCTCTGTGTAAAAGGGTGCTATTTATTTTTCTAAACTGTCTTGTGATATATTCAATCAATAGGTTTTGCGGAGGCAAGGAAAGGTTGCTGTGGTACTGGGATAGTGGAGACAACATCTTTCTTGTGCAATCCAAAATCATTAGGAACTTGTTCTAATGCAACCCAATATGTGTTTTGGGACAGTGTCCATCCTTCAAAAGCTGCTGACCAAGTTTTAGCCGATGAATTGATTGTACAAGGCATAGCCCTTATCACTTAAAGGCTCATGAGGCCATAAACGTTCTGTGGACCACTATTCATTATGCACAAATTTGTTATTTCTACAGGCCGTAAAAGCCTGCTGTATTTTAGTGTTTAATAAAATCTTAGGAAATGTCATTTTAACTCGCTTCGGAGTACACTGGTTATATTAATTGGGTTTTTTTTAATCCTTATTCCAAAATTTAGCCATGGTTATTATGAAAATCAAGGAACATGCCTACGGAATCACCTAAAAAAGAGAATATAAAGCATTATAAATCAGAAGAACAGAATAGACATAAACACTAAAATTAGATTTTAATATTTTCTTATTACAATGATATCATCGATTAGCTACGAATTGACGTCAACTTATAGGCTATTGATCCTAACAATTAGTTGTGATGTTATTCAATGCTAAGCGCATATTAGGCAAATATTAACAATTTGTGAGCAATGATATATTATACCAGAACAGTTACGAAAGTCATAAAAAATGATGTGGCTCATGATTCTCGCATTGCAAATTCACCTAATCTTAAAACGTGTTAGCTGGTTAATCATGTCACCCATATAAGGCCTGACATTGTGCCACGTCCCACTTCGTAAACCAATTGCGAGAAAAAAATTGTGACAAATATCATTTTCCAAGATAAAAAATGTTGTACAGTGGTAATATGAACTAATATAATATTGAAGTATGCCTATGATTGAAAATGCATTCTTATTTGAAGTATGCCTATGACTGAAAATGCATTCTTATTTCATACACGGATGGTGTCTGAACTAACCTAACGGCTAATTTACATTGTCTACTGTACCACCTATATTTCTAATGCATGATATTCACAGTTCAAAAGGGTAAAATCTTTGCATATTGATAATAAGTTACAATAAACTAACTACATGATGCTGATCTTCTACGTCTTTGATGTGTAGCACTCACGCCAGAATCTTTTAAAGCTTCTGCATATTTCTCCAAATTATTGTTTTCCAAGCCTAAGGAATCTGAAAAGGAACCTTTTTTTCGTGCACTGAATTTATTTGAGCTTCTCATGACACAACTATCTGAATTTCTCCTATCACCTTCCTTCACACTCGTCAAACTAGAGAAATCAAAGGAAGTTCTAGAGGTGGCAATGGGAGTTGCAAACTCACTCCTAAGACCCTCAGTTCTGGTTGACGTGCTCAAACAAAGAGGATCTCTATCTTCGTATCCAGGTTTTTCTTGTGATGAAACATGACTATGATGATGACTACTACCTTTACCTTGTATCAGTTGCCTGAGCTTGCCAAAAAGTTTGGTCGGGTTTGTGTTAGTTCTGGCAGCAGATGAATTATCAACAGAAGAAAAATCATCACACTCTCCAAAGTCAGTGATAGAAGAAGCCTGTGAGGAGGACCATTGGTCTATATCAAAGTCCACAATGTTCCCTGGTCCATTAGCATTTGCATATTCAAGTATAAGCTGCTTGGCTTTCTTCTCAGACGTAGGGCTTAAGCTTCTGCTTAAGTCCTTTGCAACTGTTTTACCTGGTGGGGCTTGATAATTTCTTAGTTCATATCGCAAGCAAGCATTTATCCACCGCAGATATACTAATTCTTCAAGATCTGAACATCGATCAAACTGAAATTGCTCAATTTCCTTCATCAAGCGCATATTTTCTTGTTTAAGACACTCATTTTCTTGCTTCACAGCATCTGCCTGCACCCCAAAAGCATAAGCTAAAAATATACTGTTAACAAGCAGTGACTAAACTAAAGGAAAAGAGTACGTGACTATAATCTCCCTACCTCTGGGTCTTCCAGAAATGCATTTGCAAGGATCTGGGTAGAATCCAATCTTCGAGCTAAGTCAGAATTTTCTATCTGCAATCTTAAATTAGATTTCCTCAACTCTTCTGCTTCAGACTGAAGATCCTTTAGCTTTTGCATCTTTATTTGAATATCTTGATCATAAGCAGCATCTTTGCATTCTTGGTCTTGCAACCTGGAAACTTTCTGTTTAAGAGTTATGATCTGCTCCCTATTCTGCTCAGCTTCATGCCTAATTTTCTTATTGAGCAATTCGACTTGCGCTTTTGCAGTCTCAAGCTCAGTCAACAGTTTTGCATGATCAGCAACCTGTTCCTTTAATCTCCAATTCTCAGACTGTAAGGTCTTAACCTTTAGATTGAAGATCTTTACCTCCATGGTACTTGCTTTCAATCTATTTTGGAGCTCCATCACTGCTGTTTCTTGCTCTCTAAGACCACAGTAATCAAGCAGTTGAACCTCAAGACTTTGTTCCCTGTCTTGAAGCATTCTAATCATGTTCCTGAGTTGACTTACCTCTTGCTCATAGTCATCCTTCTCTGGACCAGAATATGCTATAGAAGATCCTACTTTTAACCATGGTGCTCCCATATCTTCTTTAAAACAATTTCTGATAACAGTGGCTCCAAAGTCTACGTCCTTAACAAGATCATTAAATTCAGGTAGGAGGAACTCATCTTTATCTCCATTTTGTGTACTGTCAGGAGAGAGAGAAATAGGAGATTTGTCACTTATCACCTTGTTGATGCATGTTTCTTCCTGCATTAAAAGGAAATTTAATAACCCTATCTTATTTTTTATTTTTCTATAAAAAAATCTTAGATTTTTTTCCAAATTTATGATTTTGCTAATAGCTAGTAGCCAAAGAACAACATGAAGAGAAAAGCTATACAATTATCTGTTTACTCAAAAAGTATCTTACACAACGACTATAACAGAGAAGGTTTGAATGTTTGAACTCAATTGGCTGACCAAATATTTTCTGAACTCCTTACTTTAGTTTATTTTACTTATTTTCCTAATACAATTTTCTTATTTCTCTTTTGTAGAATCCTTTCTCAAATTGACAGAGATGTCTCTCTCAATCTCTTCCTCTTATTTATAGACAACATGCCTTATTCAAACTATTTTAGTCCATTAACCTAACTAACTAATGGCTATGGGTACCTACTATCTAACACACTACTAATTCACTAAAAGAATTACACTTCCTAGATATTTGCTTTTCTTTTTGTCCGAAACCCTTGATGTCTAGAAGTTACATAAATTCCAACTTATAGAATAAAGCTTGGTGGACCCATTTGAGAGGGACAAGGCTCTCTTAGCACCTATTTTTTTTCCATTACTAAAATAATTACAGTTCCTAGATAGTCAAGTTTTACGTGGATAATAATGAATCAACATTAAATACTAATTAAAATAACAGCTTTAAAAAAATCAGAAAAATACTATATTCTCTTGTAACAGAGTACATACTTGTGCAACAAAAGAAACTTACAGAACATAGAAAATTTCCCTCTGAAATGGCGTTGCAAGTACTTAATGCTGCCCCTATACCTCCCCCTAAATTAACTTCATTCTCATGATCTGAGAAAGACCAAAAATGAAAAAGACACTTAGGTTCACCATCAAGGAAACAAATGGACAAAAGGAGAGATAAAATATTGGTGAGAGGCAAAAACAAACCGAAAGAACACCCCTTGCGTGACTTGGAGTGCTTGATTCTTCTGGTTCTGAGGCGTGAGTAGATAAATCCAGCAAATGAAAGAGCCAAAGCTAAACCAAATTTTAGTAGAACAGGCTTCACACCCTTTTCCTCTCTGATCATCATCGTCACAATTAATCTAATTTCCCTTTGATCCTTGAAGAGAGAGAAAAATCACATAGTTTTCCTCCATCATCATCTTCATCCAACTCAAACCCACGGAAAAAGCACAAGATTCATTAATGGTTTATGCCTAGAAACACAACAAAGTCATAGATAAGCAAAGAGAGTCAAAGTCCACATATTTATTAGGAAAGTCATACAATTTTACCAGAAGCCATTCACTCATTCGAATCACATGAAAATCAAATCATGCGAGACCTACTTGTACCTAGCTGGTTAGTTTGATTGATTCTACACATACGCTAAAGTCAAATTAAATAAATAAGCAAAACTAATAAATAACTATCAAAAGTCAAAACTAAATGTCTCAAAGGGAACATGAATAAGCAAGACATAAAAAATAAGCTGTAAAGGAAGATAAATACTCAAAACCCAACACAAATTAACATGAGAAGGCAACAACTCAGGTGTGCAATACAGAAAAATCTGAATTTGGAGATTTACTTAAATAGGATTGACGTTGTCTTTTGGCAAGTAGCTTGGGTTGCGTGTCAGGTTGTCCCTCTCATGGCCAAAAAAACAATTGGGCATAAACGAATTCTTTGAAAAAATGATGTCTTTATAGTCTATACCAGCAAACGTTGGCCACTGATTCTTGTCGTGTGTAGTAATGGTGATGGCAACGTGGACGGTGAGTCATGTCAGAGAGAGAAACAGAGTTGAAATTAAATAAATTGGAATTATCAAGAGAAAGAAACTAAGAAAGGAATAAAAATTAAGATTCGATTCGATTCTGATTCCACCGAGTTAACAGCGAAACCATTGTAAATTAGAAAAAGAAACGGCAAGATAACACACAAATAAAGACGTGTTTTTGCCACAGCAGTTTAATTTTAGTAATAGAGGCCGTCGTTGTTATTTATTTTTCTTTTTAATTCCAACCAGTTGTGTTTTAGTTTAAGTAGATGGAAAACAACAATTTCATCTACGAAAGTAAAATAAAAATAAAATGATATATTTGTAGATAGTAAATTCTAGGTTAGATTATCATTTTGGGTTGTAAATAAATAAAACTAAAATGTATTTGAGATAATATATATATATATATATATATATATATATATAAATGGTGAGATGCATTTAAGATATTTAAAGAATAAAAAAAAAGACACTAGATTAAAAAATTAAATGTTTAAATTAAAAAAGTAAAAAAATGGTCGGTTCATAAATCCCGGATATTAAAGATATCTTTGGAATGATCTTGTAGTTTCTACATGCTAAGATGACGAGGTCGATTCATATTTTTTTTTCTTTTGTTACATTTTGCTCAAAAATTAAAAGAAGATAATATATCAAATTATTCACAAGAGCTAATATGATCATCTTTTAGAGGGATCCCACCAAAGGAAACCTAGTGAGAGTCATCAATTCTAACTACCATTCATGTATTATTCATACTAGATTTGACCAAATTTTTATCCTACCTCCTCTTAATTTTGGATAAAATGGATGTATACAAAGGAAACCTATTTAAGCACTCTAATAAGCTATTTGACCTACTTCTATTCTTAAGTTTGAAAGAGAAAAAATACAAATTTTAAACCAACACAAGTTGAAATATTTTGATGAGGTAAAAAAATTTGACTCGATCCAATTTGTGTACACCCAAACTAATAGATCCTAAAATGAGAAAAAAATGTATAATAAATAATATGATATAAAAAATAAAAAGTGCAAAAAGTGTTCACATTATATAAAATGTCCATAGGTAATAACATCTTTTAAAAAAATGTTCACACTTAGTTATAGGCAGGATTGCGAAATCTGATCGATCATACCGATTGGACCAGGACATAATGACTTATCGGGTTAATTTTACTATTGAGTTGGTTATGTAGTTGATTAAAGATAATTCAATCAAATTTGACCAATTTTTTTAAAAATAATTTTAGATTTTTTATAAAAATTAAATTTTAAATTATTATCAATTATTTAAAATTTTGAAATATAAATAAATTTTTTATTTAAATAATATTAATTATATATTTATAATATATATAATTTTAAATTTTTAATATATAATGAATCTGAATCAAACTAAACTGATTAATAATCAATCAGTTGGACTAATAATTCACTGTCTCGCCCATATAATAATCAAATTTCACAAGTATCATTATAGGCTTTTTTTGGCGCGGGTGTTATACGCTTCTACCCTACCTCATTCAGACAATCACACCTCTTACATTTTTTGGAGCAAATAAAAGTCCTCTTCCCGCTTCGCATTCGCATAAACCCCAGAAACAAAGGAGGAGGGTTTATGCAAAAGCAAGATTCTCTTCTCACTGTCCACATCATGACGACGAGGCTCCTTAGAACGATCTTCATCGTCCACAAGCTCCACCTCCGTAACCCCAAATGTGTTTTCCCATCTCTCCTTTCCTGCCACTCCTCCACGGCCACAAATTCCTCCGAGGCCCACGAACCGTCAAAGGAAACCACCACCACCACCACCAGTTGGAGCATGTACGGAAACGTCTACGAACGCCCAATTGCGCAGCGCGAGCAAAGCGACCACAGCGACGGAGACGAAAACCCTAGCAGCGGGAGAGCAGCAAAGAGTGCAGCAGTAGTGACGAAGATAAAGGGAAAGGGGAAGGTGAAAACTCAGTGGGTGTGCTGCAGTTGCGGCCACTCAACAGGAAAATGGTGGGGGCAATGCCCTGAATGCGAAATGGTTGGCACAATGAACGAGTTTCATGAGAGCAAATTGACTGACAGCGAGTCCAGAGGTGGGTTAAAAGTTTCCGAGAATGCAGTGGGCTTGTGGCTCCCGCCACGACCCGAAGAGTTGCGCCCCCTCAAATTGGAAGAGGTGAACCGAGGATTCAATTACCAGCAATGGAGAATAACTTTGTAAGTTCCTTTCTTTTTACTTTTTTCAAATTCAAAATTTGTCATTTGGGTTTTGTAAGTTTTGGATCATGTGGTAAATTGTAATTGCTGGTGTGGCTTTCTCTGGAGTAAGTAACAGAGGGTGGTGGTTTATTTAAATTTTGGGGGAGTAGTTAGGAGCAAGGGAAAAAAAATAATGCCTGATTTGTGGGTATTTATCAATCTTCTGTTTGTATGAAAATTTGTCATCTTTGAGAAGGAGTTAATTAGGAGGACTTTTTATACCATGCCTTGGTGTGTGTGTGAGAGCACATGCTCTTCTGGGCTTATACAAAAGATGTGCTGTGGTGCTTTTCCCAAATTTTATACTGTGCAGTTTGCTTTTATTTCAGGCCTGGTTCTTTTGGAAACGAAGTTTCTACAGTGCTTGGTGGAGGTCTTGTACCAGGTTCAGTCCAATTTCATTATTGACATTGATATGTCTGTGAGAATTCAACTATTGAAACTACTGATTTGTATTTTGCTTCTTATGTTTGCCTGGTCAAAGATATCAATGCTTTGTTTGACATTATGCGTGTGCTTTAAATCATAAAATTTAGTTATGCATTAGCTGCTAAAACTATATCAGTTACTTCTCAATTTTAGTTTACCTGCTATGATTGTGTGAATTAATTACAACTAATATTGTTGAAGGATCATGCATTGAGATTTTTTCTTTTGTGGGTGTCAGATTAGTTCAAAAGAGTTGCTGCTTTTGGTGATTGATCTTGGTGAATGAATCACTATTGAAACATTATTTCTGTCTTCCCCCCTATATGATCTTGAATATTGAATTTTCATAAAAATGCTTCCAGTTGATTGTCTGATAATTATATCTTTCTTAATTGCAAAAATTAAATATGGTTATCCATGGCTAACTTTATCTTTAATTGTTGTTTTGAAGGTTCTTTAACTTTAGTTGGTGGTGATCCTGGCATTGGGAAAAGTACACTGCTATTGCAGGTATGAATTAATTTTGGATGGTAAAACTGGATATAAAAGTTTGATGGTCAACTTTCTATGATGGTCTGGTCAACTGTCATTAATGCCTGATTTATTTGTGATGTTGAATTGGAAGATTGCAGCAATGATAGCAAATGAATGCAGTGATTATGAAGGACCTCCAGTTGTATATGTCTCTGGTGAAGAGGTTTGCTTTTATTGAGCCTCTTAATAGTTTTAAGAGTTAAATATATTTTTAGTCCCTGCAAATATGGTAATGTTCATCGTTAGTCCCTCAAAAAATAATCATCTTCTTTTGGTCTTCCATTAATGGAAATGTGCCATGTGTAGTCTCTATTTCCATAACCAAAAGGAGATGATTTCTATTATACTTTCTGATCATCTTCACATTGATCTGATAACTCCCGTATAACATAGAATAAGTTAGAAATTTAAATACAGTTCTGAACTTGACAATACATAAGGGCCTAAGGAGATTTTCGTAAACTAAAAATAATGTCCTCATATTCTTGCTTTTGATTTACAACTGTTCTTTAGAGTCTCTGAAACTTTTTTGATTTATTGTGCATTTGTTCTTTGCTATGTGACAGAGCCTTCAGCAAATTGGTATTAGAGCAGATCGCCTTGGGATTAAGTCCAATATTTATTTATATTCAAGTACTGATATAGAGGTACATTGTCTTGAATTTTACTGATTAGTTTTGCTTCTAGCATTTTTTTTATGTTAGTTTTGATCGTGAAGCTATTGTCTCAACACTATCAAGCAACATCACTTAAAACGTTATTCTTAATTGGCTATATTTGAACAATGTGTGATGAAATCTCAATAATAGTCCTTTTTTATTTTACTTCATAGTTGTCAATAATGCACTATATCTAGCAAAGAGGCCATATGCGGCTCCAAAGTTATAATAACAGTGCATTTTTTAATAGTGGTTGTTGTAGCTGCAATGACAGAGTGATCAAAAACTCATTGTTTTTCCCTCAAAATAGTGAAGTTTTTTGTGTTTTTTTGGGGGTTGGGGGTGGGGTGGGTAGGGTGTTAACTCCTTGGCAAATGCACCAATTCATCCAAGTAGTAATTAAAACAATAAATCAGAGTGTCAAGTCCACAGGGACTTTGACTATATTCAAAGTTTGTACATTTTTAATTTTAAACGAACAATGAATTAAATTTGATATTTGTCTAATACTAATGCATAAACATAAAATTCAACATAAATAAAGATAATTAAGTAGAGCACATTAAAGAGATAGAACACAAACACTCAGAGGAGTGAATTGTCTGTTGATGTTGAATTAGGTGACGTGTTGGATGTTTGGCCTACTAAAACTACTCTTGATGCAATGTTTGAGATTTTTCACCATTTAATGTTATCAAGTATTACCTTCATCCACTAACCTATCCTAACCATGATTCCCTCATGTGAAAGAGCCTAAATTACCTAATTTTGCTCCTAATCCCTTAAGAGCTACATCAATAATCTGCATTAAGAGTAGAGATGCATACTTTAGGCTAAATAATACCATCCTATCCCTATATATGGATTACCTAGATGTTCTTTTCAGGTTCTTAGGATGTAAACATTTTCCAATGCATAAACCCTATAACACTTCATGTGCATGGATGATCAGGTCACAAACATGATAATAAACTCAGAAAAGAACAATAATATCAAAATAACATTAAATAGATAATGAGAATCATTACATCAAGAGTATTTGATTGCTTAGCTCCCAACAATTGATGGTTTAGCCTCTCATTGTCATGGGAGTCTTACACATACAAAAAGGGAACAAGAGGAAAGGGAGAGAATGGAAGAGAATAGAGGAAAAGGGTCCCCAAGTGAGTGGATTTTCTCTCTATTTCGTGCCCTAGCTTTTGTTCTATTTGTCTCTCCTTTTTGCGCAGTGCTCCCCCCTTTTTATCTTCAAAAACACTGCAAATTAATGTTTTTCGAAAATGACTGTGCACTAAACTTGCAAGTGCGCGCTAAGTCTACATGTGCGTCCTAAGCGCACATGCAAAGTCTAACTATATTAAGTGACCGCACGCTAAGCCACCAGATGCACGCTTAGCGTGCATGCACAAGTTCTTCAACATCTTTCAGGCCTCCTACTGTGTCACTTATTAAAAAAAATAGAACCAAAACACTGTTAAATTTACTAAATTTAGCATCCACTAGATAAAATTCAGAAAAAACTAAATTCCAAACTTTTTAACTCTAAAGAAGCGTTAAAAGAGAGTAAATTAGATAATTGCTGTTATCTAGATATACAAATTACATATGCATGGCAATTATCATAGGGGCAAAGCTGTTATACCCCCTCTTTTTAGAATATTCAAAACCCCTAATTGAATGTAGTTTCCCACACTTTTTACTTATTGTGTGACACCCACACTGTTTGACTTCGACCAGCATGCAACCATGTCATGCAGTATTTCTGGTGACACCCACCCTCCATTATTTTCTCTTCTGCTCTGAAGTTTGAATCACCTCTGTTTTGAACTTTGAACCCTCAACCTCTTCTGTTCTTCTCTCTGAGCAACACCCACACTCATTATTGAATGTTTAAGATGTCTTGTATTTGAAATATGAATGTCTTTTTAGATTTTGTTTTGACTTGTTATTTACTTGTATGTTTTGCTTAAAAGCTATGACCTTTGATTGTTAATTATGAATATGCTGTGAATTTTCACTTTTTAAAAAAAAAATTGAGCATTTATATGTATATAATATGAATATAAAATTATAAATATAATTATTTAATCTATATATAAATAATTCAGCATAGAAATCATCCCACCATGTGCTATACCACTAAAGCCATTTTGGGTTTGACTGCTACGCCTTGCTATTTGAGACTGATAACTATGTTTTACTTTTTCTCCATGGTGTTAGGACATATTGACGAAGACTCATGGTCTATCCCCTCGTGCTCTGGTGGTTGATTCAATACAAACTGTTTACCTGAAAACTATAATAGGAAGTGCTGGAGGGATTATGCAGGTTTTGAGTCTACCTTACCCTCAAGAGACTTTACATTTTTCTTGGATGTTTTAACTATGCTTGACAGAGTACATATAGGTTTATGGTTTATTTCTCTTCTGTGTACAGTATATTGTAGTTATATTAGCTGTCAGCTGTTTGCCAGCTGTGCTGGGTTAGTTACTGCTTGTATTTTCTGTTGTAGGCAGATAGTAACTGCATCACATTCGCTGTACCCGATAAATACTGATCTCGGTCTTAGAGAATCAGAACTTTAATATGAAATTTCAGATTATCAGTTTTTCTCTCAATTTCTCTGATTCTTAGAATTATTTAATGTTGCACTATGCACATCCAATTATATTCTATTAAAATGATATGTCATGTGATGCTGTTTGGAATTTCTTTTTGGTATTTAATTAACTTCTTCCTTTTTCCATACTAACTCCATCTTCATAGTATTTATTCATTGTCAAATAGAGGACTTTTTTGGTCATTAAGATGCATGGTGTACTTTTCCTGTCACGCCTTCTTGCTTTTGTGTGCTCCTTTATCAAAAGTTGCTGTAGTCATGTGCTGATTCTGTGGTACATCATACATGGCTTTTATTGGTGTGTGACAGGTGAAGGAATGTACTGCAGCTTTGATGCGATTTGCAAAAACAACTAACATCTCAGTTTTTTTGGTGAGCACACCTCTATCAATTTTGTGAATTATATTTAAATGGAAATTTGATCTATTAAAGCACTATCATATGATTGCCCTGAAAAGGCAGATCATATGCTTACTGTTGCTTGTGTGGATTTCATTTGTAATTTATCTGTGGGCAGGTCTCTTATTGTGGCCTTTGAGTTGTTGGCATTAGTGTTTTTTTTTTTTTGTTTCATATTTCAGATTGGACATGTGACCAAGTCTGGAGACATAGCAGGGCCTCGTGTCTTGGAGCATATTGTTGATGTTGTTTTATATATGGAAGTTGGTACCTTGTTACACCCTTCTTTCTTTGGATAGCTGTTACTTGGTAAAGGCTGATGTGTGCCCATTGTCTAGTTTCAAGTTTCAATTACTTGGCATTTAATCTTTTTTGGGCTTCTTTTACCCTTTTTTTTAGAATTTTAGTAAATATAGAATCTTGTCTGTAAGGCATTGTATCATGGCATGGCAAGATATGGATAATTTGCCGAGGAGTATTTATTTCTAGATTTGCATTCTACTAAATCAAAATAATTTTTTAAAAAGGGTGGGAGAAAGATCTCCTGTTGATATCATGCTGTTGTGAACATCCATTTCAAATTGTACCGTATTTTCAGGGAGCAATGTTGATGTATTTGGACTTGACTCATCTAATGCGAAGGGACACACTTTAGAAGCTGAAGTGCTGTCACAACCACTGATTAGAAAATCAATGATTGAGATTTTAACAACAGAGTTTTTTTATGCATGTACTTGTATTTAATTACAATCTCCAGTGTTGATTAGAAAATTAACAGTCGTGAGTTGTGACTCCACTTTATCCTCTAAAGTGCAACCCCCTCACTTGAGAGGAGCCAAATCCAATGCATTTAACTTGGGAATTATGAAGGAAACTTGATAATATATTGTTCACTGCATCTTAGAATTTGGGCTTGGGGCATAACTCAACATCATCAACATCATCATCAACAGTACCTTTAACCCAAATTAATTGGGGTCGGTGGTAGATGAACCCAATGATAAATCGAAAATAGAACAATAATATCTCTAATCAATGTTTATATAAAGAGTTTATTTGTTAGATTTCTTTTATTTAAAGAGTTTATTTGTAATCATGAGTAAAAAGAGAATGATATTAACATTGACAATAGTTTTTTTTTTCCTTTCTGAAATCTGTTACAATATTACATTTCAACTAAATGTGTAATTTTATCTGTAACATTTTTTTTCTGCATAGTACTTGTATTTGGGTTGTTGGAATCACCGGATTTCATTTCAATATTCTCCATACTAATTGTTCATACTTCAAAATAATGCTCAGGGCGAGAAGTACTCTCCATATCGAATGCTTCGAGCTGTGAAAAATCGGTTTGGATCCACTGATGAGGTATGCTGTGACTATTGCCTATTACATTTAAGATCCACTGTCTTCCTTGGTTGTAACTATCTTGTTTCTACTAATACTTTAGAAGAACTGTGTTTGCGATACTCTTAATATATAAAGTGTGTACTAGCATTGATTTCTTGCTCTTTGCTTCTGGTTGTATCTATCTTGTTTCTACTAATACTTTAGAAGAACTGTGTTTGCGATACTCTTAATATATAAAGTGTGTACTATCATTGATTTCTTGCTCTTTTCTTCTGGTCTATCTCTGTTACTGTTAGTATCTTTATGTGATGCTTTGATTTTGAGAATGTGTGTGTGTGTGTGTGTTGCTGGGTGAAGGACTGAAACTATATATTCTCGTAAAGGATTTAACATGTTGACTTTTTATTATCACTCCATCTAACTAAATATAGAAGCTCCTTCTTTGTGTATATTTCATAATGTTATTTGATATTCTGTACTTTTTACCTTCTATAGTTGGGATTATCTGAGAAAATTGATGTTTGATCTATTGTCTTTTATTTACGTGATCAGCTTGCAGTTCTTGAGATGTCACAGTCAGGACTCCAGGTTGTTTCAAATGTCAGTGAAATGTTTCTCACTCAACAACACTCCGATTCAAATGTTTTAGCTGGGCTTGCTATTGCTGTAATAATGGATGGTTCAAGAACTTTTTTAATTGAAATCCAGGTAATTTTTTTGTATCATTGTATCAAAAGCTCTAAATCCATTGTGGATTTTCTTGTATATCCTACATCTTGAGGAACATCACCATTGCCCTTGTCATTAATTGTGAATATTTAAAGCAATTGCAAGTAGTGATGCATAAAATGAGCTTGGCTTCATTATTAGCTGATAAACAGCAGATTCTACATTTTGGATGGTGAGAAGCCTAACGATCTTTACTTATCATCTTGAGACTTTCTATTGGAAGTTATTGTGTTGAATCCTCAAAAGGCTCTAATCACATCATTGTGTTCATGTATCTATGATAGAGATCTGAGAATACACCTGAATTTTCATCATTCTGTATTGTGCTCATCTTTATTATTTATACTCCAATATCCTTTTAGAAAATTATTTTTATTCATTTTTAATTTTATTTTACAGGCACTTTGCATTGCACATTGCCCAGTTTCGAGTTCAGTATCTAATGGGATCAAGGCCAACAAAGCTACTATTATTAAATGTGTAAGCCATTCTTGATGATTCTTTAACATTATCCTTACTTTCATAATCACCCCATATAGTGATTTATTTCTCCTTTATCTTAATGAGAAAATGAATGAATGAAAGGAATGCTTGATGGGGATATGGATTCTCTTGTTTCAAATAAAATCTGCCACAATAAAATTTGTTAAATTGTGCATTGATTGTTGCATTATTTATTGAACTGTAGGTACTTATAAAGCAAACAGGCCTCCATCTTCAAGAAAATGTAAGCTGATTTATAAATAACTATGGTATATCCTTTTAACTTGTTCTTCTATCTCTATGAAATGCTTCTGAACAGGTTTCGATGTTCTGTTTCATCATATGCACATCACATAAATATTGATCTTTACACGTAACCGACTAAATAAAAAAAAGTGAGAATAAACAGAAGAATGCTAATGTTAAGTATAGGGGTGCCAACAAATATGAACCATTTTGGTGATGAGTATGTAGGTGGATGATCTAATTAACTATTGCACATTTAGCAAAGCTATGGTCCTAGGGAGCGGATTTCTCCACCACCACCAGTTTGGTGTTGAATTGCACTTCAATTAGCTCCTTAAAGTGAGGGGGGATATAAATATCTGATTTAAGCTTAAGAGGAAAGGGCCATGTGTACTTGGTATAAGCATCAATGCACATAAGCATGTAGTGATAGCCACAAGATTATGTAACAGGTGCTGGTCCACACAAATCACAGTATAGAAGCTAAAAAGATGAGATGTAAACTATAATGGATGCATGGGGGGAGTCTATGCACTTTACCAAGACAACATGCAGAACAAAAATCGACCATTGTTTTATAAAAGCGACAGCAATATTACAGTGGGAGAGCCACTTTTAAAGCCTCATAATGAGGATTTTAAAGTCTATAATGAAAAATAGTATATACTGTGTTGCCAAAGGGTGTATTAGAACCAATATTACATACTGAGTTGATAAAAGGTGAAGGGTATGAAGGTCCAGCAACTGGTGTAGTGGAGAATATATTACTGAAACTGTAGAGTCCATCTTTGCCAAGAGTACCTTGCAATAGAACCTCAGAAAATGTCTGAGTTTACTAGAATTCAAAATGTTGGGTGGAATTCAAAATAGACTGAATTATCTCTTGCAAACTGACTAACACTTATTAAATTCTTAGTGATGGAAAAATCAAGTAATAAATTCTTCCAACTCAAGTGGGGTGCATGGTTTATTGGGAAGAGAACACCTAGATGAGCCAATGAGAGAAATTGATAAACCTTGGCAATTTTCAAGGAGTGCTTGGTCTGAACCAGATAGAGGAATGTGTTCTATCAAGTTGGCAGGAATATTTATCACATGAAATGTAGCACCAAAATCAGGGTACCAATGGGAGGGTAGCTGAGCAGCTGAGAAATTGGCATTTGTTGGAAAGGCATGAGGCTGCCACTGTGAGGATGGGCATGGTCAGCTCCCTAATACCTGGAGAAGGACTGAAGAAGAGGGAGATTTGAATTGTTTGGGCCAGTAGCTGAGTTTGTCCATTGAGGAGGCCCAATCCAATTTGAGTGTGGCTATTGAGATGAACCACCCCAACGCCAAAGGAGTGTTGGGCCATTGGCTAGGCCAAGACCAAGTTGGGTGTGGCCCAATGACATGATGCTGGTAGCAAACACTTGCGTCAGGCCCATTCTTGTGGCAAATCTGACATTGGACTTGAGACTGGCCAGAAAAAACGTGCAACTATTCCATTGAAGTGCCCAAAACAGTTTCCCCGGTCACCACAAGGAGCTCAAGAGTGGTGGTAGTCGTAAGATTGATCAAACACAGGTAATTCCTGCAGGGTTGGTGCCTGAGAGATGTTATTGAGAGGGGTTCTGTGAGTGGTCAGCTTTCTTGCTCTTTTCGATCTTATTCAACCTCAAGAATATCACAAGGTTCAGATCTATACTCAATAATAGATGCAAGAGCTCTGTATTCCTCAAGGAGGTCTTCAAGAATTGCTTCTAGGTGATCATGATGTGGGAAAAAGGTTGGATGCACTATTTTCCTGATTGAAAACTGAATCTTGTCTAGAAGACGTGGCTTGGGTTGACTACAAGCACATGATACCATATCAGAGAAACAAAACGAGGGATCAGAGTCAAACGGAAAGAGAGAATTGAGATTCTGACAGAATTCCATTATATCTCATGTATAGCAATATTGGAGTTTATATAACATAGCTGTATTCCATATAATTCGTTGCTGAATGAGTAGATAACTGAGTCATAACAGAAAGCCCCATAGAAACTAAAACTGTCACATATGAATGTTAGATGAAATTATAATGCAAATGAAAATTATAACAAGTACATCTCTAATATGTATTTCCTCATCTTGCCATTGTAAACAGGCCGTGTTTTTGAATGTTGTTAGTGGAATGACAGTGACAGAGACTGCTGGAGATCTTGCAATAGCAGCTGCAATTTGCAGCAGGTTCATGTTCTAATTTATATGAAATGATGTTCATTCTTGTTGGTCTGAAAATGCCCAATGTAATATGGGGATTAAGAAGTTGTTAACCATTTTATGCTTCTTGTTTGGAGAAACGATTCTTGATAATACCAATGTTCAACAAGTTAAATGGGATTGGTAACACGAATGCTTTCTTTTATTCCAATACAATATTCTAGATTTATTATTTTTTGGTAGCATTTACTCATTATCTTGTCTTTTTTCTTGTTTCCAGTTTCTTGGAGTTCCCAATTCCAGAGGGGACTGCATTCATTGGTGAAATTGGCCTTGGTGGAGAGCTTCGCATGGTAAGCCTATTCTTTTTAATGTTAAATGTTGCTACTTGCTACTCATTATTAAGATGTTTGACAATCAATTAAAAGTTTTCAATAGCACAGCGATTTGCTGTTTATTATATTGAAGGGTTGAAAGATTTCAAATTTGCTTTGCATTTCAATCTATGAAAGCCTTTTGTTTAGTATTTTCGCTTCTAATGAATATATTTGGAGGAGGATCATTTTGGGAGGTTAGGGGTTGGGGTGCCAACATAGTTGGGATTTCAACCCTCATCTTCATCCTTCCTCTTTTCTTTAAAAACAAAAATCTATGAAAGCCTTTTGTTTGTGAAATTTTCAGATCAGTTGCCTGTGAGATTTCATGTGTTTTGACTTAATTGGCACTTTCAAATTTCTTAGTTACGAAAATGGTGCAAACGATTGTATTGTTGATCTTTGTTGTGGAGTGTAGAATTGAATTAACTGGTCGGTTTATAGTTCTGATAAGCGATAACATGATACGGCTAGTTTAAGTATTTTACTGCATCATCTTCACACTATGTATTAGGGGTTGCGAAAGGCTATGGACTTAATTTGCTATTAATTACTAAAGTTGACCCAAAAAGGCACTACAAGTGTACTCTCGCTGGCAGAAAACTAAATTAGGAGGAAATAACTTGTATGAAGCATCTAAGGAATGAGATCTAGTAAGAAGAGAGACAAAACAACACTTCTTGTGCTTAGGTCTAGGTTTCATCGTTATTAATAAATTATTTTGGTTATTGAAAACAAGGAAAGGAGAGGGAAAACAGATGTAATTGGATCTGTATAGAAAGGGGAATTGGCAATGCCAGGGGTTATGTGGTCTCTCAGTCTTCAAGCCTTGGGCCAAAGAAATTTTCTTTGGCTGGGAGCATTGCTCTTGCAATTCTGTGTTCTGAGTTTTCCTCGATCTCCCTTTGTTAGATGGGAATTGGCTCCTTTCGGTTGATTAGGTCAATGGGTTTGATTGCAACCATGCAACCTAGCGTAATTTCTAAGACATCATATCCATTTGTTTCAAGGGATCTTAAGCTTTAATACTTTGCATTTGATAAAAGTATGATAATTCAAAAGACACCTTTTTGTTGTTTTTTAAGAAAAACTCCTTGCTTTTGTATTCATAAGTTAAATGGATTGTTTTATAGCCTTAGCCTGGTTGTTTGTTTATTTTATGATGCAGGTTCCTAGAATTGATAAAAGGGTTAACACATTGGCGAAGTTGGGTTACAGAATGTGTGTAGTACCAAAGCAAGCTGAAAAACTTTTAGAAACCGAAGGTCTGGGAAAGATGAAAGTTGTAGGTTGCAAGAATCTGAAAGAGGTTATTAACGCTGTATTCAATAGAGATAATTAAGAGATGCTGGTGGTATTAAGCAGATCTCACTTTTGATATTTAAGATGTCATTCAAAAGTTTGTAAATATAGATGTACTCATTGTGGCTTAAATACTGCAAAAGATGTACTAGATTTGGATTTATCCAACGTCAATGATCAATCAGTTGATGTTACGTTAATTAAATTTGATCATTTAACTTGATCACCACATTTTAAAGGCATTTTAACTTGGTGTTATATTTGTGCTCTGTATATGCTCTGTTTAGTCTGCTATTTCTGAATGGTTCTGCCCATCTGTGGTTTGGTTTTCCGTTCTTTCCTCTCCTTCACCTGTGATATCTTTTGGATTCAAGAAGCTAGGCTGATGGGTTGAAGATAGTAACCTTGCCCACATCCGATCAGTTATCACTACTCTCTTCTCTCCCTCGTTTATCAGCTGCACGTTCAAAAACAGTATTCCTCTTTAAGGTGAACTAGTAATATAGTGCAAGAATAGCATCTTTACAAAAATGAAAACTTAAAACAATACAGAAAAAAATGTTCAATATTTACAGGTCCAATCAAGATAAAGGGAGAATTTCGGATAGGACTAACAACCAAACTGCAAGTAATTTTTTTGTGACACGTTTGAATTGAACCATTCTATTGTTGCATAGCAAATAGATTTGGTCAGAGTGCAAGAACTTACATGGAATGGAATGTAACAATTTCTGCCATTAACTGGGCCCACGGTGAAGCCTGTGTATCCTGCCATTGCACCATGTACAGCACTTTGGGCAAGGAGGGTGCAGTATACATTATCAGATGCATTACTTGGGATCGCACGGATCATGTAAGTAGGATCTGCGAGACAACTTTTTGATTGGCATCAATTTTTTGTTCTTTAATAAAAATATAGTTTTAAAAAGAGAGCTCACCTATGTACTTCAGATTTATAGCCATTTTTTGACGTTTTTCAAAGTGATCCTACAGCAAATAAATATTTAAATGTAAAAACAAAAATAGAAAATTCTGCAGCATGAAAATCTAGTAAATTAAATAAAGGCATTGTTCTATGAATTTCGATAGAATTCACAATTCCAAGTGTTGCCTAAGCAAATGAGATCGTATATGATCGTGATTCTTTATGCCTGCAACATTTCTACAATTGAAATAACTTCATTTATCTATGCTGCTACCTTGAAATTTTTCAATGAATTCAACATTATATCACAACTTCAAAACTGTCCACTTAAATAAGTTTAAGGTTACACAACAAAAACAACAAGCTAAATAAGCTAAACTTGCATAGTTTTTACCTTAATTTTCTGGGACAACCACAGGCCAACATCTGGAAATAATTTGTCTGCAGAAGCATCTGGCTTATTAACAATGGAGGGGTTGCCAGAGAGAAGCTCCTGACCTGCACCTTCAGCTATGACTATAACCATGTGGCCTTGTTCTTTGAGTCTTTTCTCAATGAACTCCAACAGTCCTCCTGGACCCTCCAGGTAAAAGGGTGATTCTGGAATCAAGCAACAATCCACATCACGGCTGGCAAGAGTTGCATACATGGCGATAAATCCTGCATGAAATGTCAATATTTGGTGACTGTAACAACTAATTCAAGACAGCAAGATTTCTTCTTGTTTTGCTCAGCAACAACTTTCATGATTAATGATAAATAATGAACAATTCAATATGACAAGTCTCCTATGGGAAACTCTAAGGAGGAAGATGTCATGAAAGAAAAAGTATGGAACTCTTAAAGTTGCAAATTATCCTCGGAATGAATGAAGCTTACCACTGTAACGCCCCATTAATTTTACAACACCAATTCCATTCTCCGCGCTTTCTGCTTCCACATGAGCAGAATTGATTGCTCGTTGTGCCTCTTCAACAGCAGTGTCGAAACCAATTGATTTGTCAATAACCTAAATCAAATACAGAATGACATTAAATACGTGACACTTTAAACTCAAATCTTTTTTTTTTTTTTTTTTCCTTTTTGAGTATGACGGCTTAAAAGTATAGCAATTTCCACATATACAATTTTACAACTAAAGCATCATTACTGGGATATCATTGTCAATAGTTTTTGGAATTCCGACCACTGCAACTTTCAGGCCACGCCGTCTAACTTCCTGCATAAATAACTTAATCTTGTGAGTACAAATTTAAATAGTGAAAATTATTATATCTACCAAACTTTTAGAGCATTTGTTATCAAGTTAGTTTGTCAGTAGATCATTATAACAAAATACAAAGTTATAGCAAACTGAATATCAGCACTCAAACCTGGTCTATTTATTACCTCAAAAATCATAGCTGCTTCATACTGAGTTCCATATCCTCCAAGTATGTAAACCTGATTAATTCCCCGGTCCTGAATGCTATCAACAATCTTTGAGGTGTCATGGCCTCCATATGATGTCCCAAGGATGCTTCCACCACGTTTGTGGATATCATTCACAACCTTTGGTGTCAAAGGAACTGTATTTCGAGAATAAAAACCTGGATATCCTCCCTACATTTAACCATTACTTTAATGATACAGTTTCACCATAAACTATCCAATACCCATCAAAAATTGCAAATAAAGCTCCTAATTTGTCACAGTTATAAATACATTACAGACACATACATAATAAGCGATGTTAATTGGTACATAAATGATACCTGTATTCCCAAAACTTTGTGCACCCCATACATATGATATAAGCCGCATACTATTTCTCTTATCACTGTATTTAGACCAGGACAAAGTCCACCGCACGTGACAATACAAGCGTGTACTTCCTCTGAATCAAAATATACCTGCCAAACATTCAAATCACTGTTGTTTTCCCATAAATTACATTTGTGAAATCAAGGTCTCAGTTTTGACACACAAGAAAGGTAAAACCTTCTGAGCAGGCCCAGCACGACGAAAATGGGTCCCTCTTGGACTATTTTTGTGTACAACTATCTGCACAAAGGAAACCAATTCGTATAAATAATTCTGAAACACTGCAAGAATGGTATAAATAGAAATAGAAACCTATGTATCTACAAAAAAGGTGAAACGTTACTAACCTGTTGTGCAATTGTATCATCCACATTCACGTAATACTGCCTGTGCAAGCAAAAATTAACCAACTTAATCCCCAATTGAGTTACTAGAATAATTCCAGCAGTGACTATACAGCATAGAGTAAACCAACAGATTGACTTACGCAACAACAGAATAGGAAGGATTGTCTTGCAACGGGTCAGGATATGTCTGCATGATTAAAAAAGGAATTATTATATTTTGAAAATCAAAACAAATAATATAACAATAAATTTTTTGATTTTTACTATAACTACCTTAAAAGTCACATATCTAACATGATTTCTTATTGATCAACCATACAAAAGTTATTACAATGACTACCTTAAAAATCATACCTAGCATGATCTTTAATTGATTGATAGTATAAGTGTTTACATGTCAGTGCATAGAACTTACATAAAAAGTAAACTGGTAATATAAAACATCCACTTAAACCAGAACATGAGTTCATTTGATTGCTGAATAATAGAGGGCGAGTAAGGGCCTTACTTGGAGGTGAGGGATGTAATCAGATAGATGAGGAACATCCTCAAGTACGAAGCCAGAAGCTGCTGTGGTGATTTTGTCATGGGGAGTAACAGAATCCAGCATGGTGCTGTTGGATACTGTAATACCACAATTCAATTTTGTAAGGTTTTCGTGGGACACGGAGGTTTCAGCTGCACACCTGAAATCCTAGCAAATATCAAGTAATACTACTATGTATGTATCGCAGGATAAAAACATTGGTAATGGCGCAAGGAATTAAATAGTAGTTAGTTATTCACGAGAGTATTTAATTTACAATAAAATATAAAGTAACAAGTGGATGGTATCTTTTCTATAGATAGAAATAGAATAAAAGAAATTGAAACTAGCTACCAGGGATGGACGGATATTACGTTAGAACCAACTGAGTCTCCAGAGCTAAATTATTGTCTGAGTGAGATCATAGTACAGTATTTGATTTCTATCTAATTTTTTGTTTAGGACCACCAATTTGGTTTTTTTTTTTCCGGAAAATACTTTATACTTATTTGTTAACTTATTCTCCAATTTACGTGAACCACCAACCAGAGAGTTTTCACCTTTATTTGAGACGAAGGGCCACCAATGAATGAATGAATGATCATGGATCAATAATTTATGAAATAAACTTAACGAAGTGTTGGCTGCTAATTTCTTAACCACAAATTAAAGTTACCAGCTGTCGTGGCTCTTTCTTTTCTTTTTCTCAACCTAAGTTAAATGGCTCTTCCATGAAAAAGAAGCTTATTTATTTTCCCCCAGTTTTTGTCAACTGCGTGGGCGGCAGCCAATTGGAAATATTTGTTTACATACACATCATGTAAGAGAAAAAGTAGTTATAAGAGTCAAATGTAAAGATTGAATTTTATTCGAGTGACGTGGGTTAATTGAAAGAATTTAATTTGGACCAAGATCTCGGACCATCCTAGACTCTCCCCCACTTCACCTTCTTCAAGACTTTCAGGGACATCTTTTATTCTTGGGAGTTGCTATTGGCTCTAATAGGTTTTGTTGATGACCCCTACAATCCCTTAAAGCTCAAAAATTACCTCTTCATGAAAAGCATTATGGAATCGTGATTCTCCTGCACAGGATTGCAAAAATTTTCAAAATGAAATTATGATTCCATTGTACATATATATTGTGCAGTGGAATCATAATTTTGTAATGTTTTTTAGGTGTAGGAAAAAATATACAATGGAATCAGTATTAAGTTGTGCAAGGGGGTTAAAACATGTCAATACAACATAAGTGTGATTCTTTCATATGATGTATAAGCAAATCCCATTTTCGTTATGCATTTTTTTAAAAAAAATACACAATAAAAATGTGATTCCATTATACACAATGTACAATAGAATCACACTTTCATTCAGTAAATTTTTTGAGAGAAAAAAATGTATCACGGAAGTTTGATTTCATTGTATATTGTTTATAACGAAATCATACTTTTGTTGTACATTTTTTCTTCAGAATTTTAAAAGTCTACATAAATGACATGTATTACATATAATTTAATAGAAATGTCAACTAATATTGAGGTTCACATCCATAAAAATAATGGAATACATATTTAATGTTTGTCATAAACAAAATATCTATTACATATTTCAAGAAAGGTCTACTACATATTAATAATAGATATTTCAATCCTCAAAAAAGTCTACCATATAGTGAGTGTAGAAAGTGAAGAGAGGAAAGAGAAAAGAGGAAAAATGAATGAAGAAAGAGAAAGAGGAAGAGGAGAATGAAGATAAGGGAGGTAGGGAAGGGTAGTTAGGTAATTGCCATTGAATGGTAGGGACCAAGAGCAATTTTGTTGGGGCCAATAGTAAAATCTTTCATTATTTGTCATGTTTGCCCCCTTCTAGCATATAATCTACACAAATCTTATGTTTTTAGCCCAACCAGGCTTGGTGGCCTCTGAGAGAGCGAGTCAAAATGACCTATTTTACTTTTTTAGTCTAACTTTATATAAATTCAAAACAAAATAAATAATTTTTTACAAATATCAAATCAAAATAGGCCAAGTAGAGTTTAGACCATGTTTCTTGAGTTTAGTCTGACCTGATTGGCCCATTGAACTGGTCAAAGTTGGACTAGTTCTATTTGGGTAAAAAAAAAAAAATAGTCCAACCTGGTCTTGTCTCATAAGTCAATTAGTTTAACCCATTTTGTCATCTCTACCCTTGATGACATAACAAGTTAATAATCTACCAACATCGTTGTTATGTCTCATAATATGTTACTTGATAACAAGGATTAAAACAAAAAAAAATATCCAAAACACTGAAAAAATCCTTTAATGAACTAAAAAAAATTGTATTTTATAAAGAATAAAAGGTTATTTAAGTCAATAAAAAATTAGAATATTTGTTATACTTCTATAAAAACTATAGTTTTTTCACAATTTCATTTTTGGGGGGAAAATACTTTTGGTGCGAGTCTCGCAATGTTTTTTTTTTTCTTTTCATATTTTAATCTCACCAAACAATAAAAAGATTATAAAACGTAACGTTATGAAAAATGGGAGTAGAGAATATAAGAAAAAGAGAACAACAAAGAGTGGAAGGACTAATCATTTCTGTAATAGACTTAACTTTTTTTACAAGAGAATAGACTTAACCTGTTTATGGGTGCAATGTGTAATTGAAGGTTACAATTGACTTAATAATATTAAGGAAAAACATAATTAATTATAATATACATAAAAGATGGACAACCACAATAATTATTCATAAAAAACACTTTATACAATAAAAAAACACTTTCTTTTCTTTTAAAATCTTTTCTCTTCTTTTCATCTATAAGAGTATAATTGGGTCGATTTAGTCTATTTTAAGATCCAAAATTATGAAAAAGTAATAAGTTTGGATTTCTTATTTTAAGATAAAAATTCCAAATCAAAACAATCCGATTAATGGTTTGAATCAAATAGTCACGTCAACTAATTAAAAAATATTATTATATGTGAAAAGTTAGAAGAAGAAGAAGAATCATCTAAACAAATATAATACGAAATAAATACCAAATATAATGCGAAAGAAGTACCTACCTATAGCATTTCATCACAATCACAAAAATGAAAGAACAAAAAAAAAAAAAAAACTAATTAGTTCAATTCAATTTAAAATGAAGGCGATAGGGGCGAGAAACAAACATATTGAGTTAGTGATTACGAATAAATTAGTTAATATAGATTTGCATAAAGGAAAATTTAATATTAGATGCTGCTTGAGTTAATTGATTTTGGAATTCATCTACTCAATATTTGAGTGCTGTAATCAAGTTAACCAAAACAAAATAAACCCGAACTGATCATCCAATTAAAACCAAAATGAAGTTAGATTGGGTAGTGACTTACACCTTCTATAACAAACTTGTGCATGGGCACTAGCATTACTAATTAATGGTCCGTTCTAATTATTTATAATAATATGAGCTTAAAAGCAACAATTTCAGCGTAGGTTTCTGAATGA
>PYAF01003105.1:154904-165060 GCA_007407185.1 Glycine tomentella
AAGCATTAGCATTAGCAGCCACCTTTGGGATCTCAGGGTTTCATTCTTTTCGTCATGTACAGAGCAGTAGCTTCACGTCTAACCCTTCCCAAGGTCCCTATATTGCCTCTATTTCTCTTTTCTCTCAAGATCCCAACCCCATTTTTATTTTTTTTTTTCAAATTTTCCGTTTCGATTGGTTTTGTGTGGGTAAAACATATCATTGCATGAAAGTTGTTTTTGTAGCTGGCTGTTTTTGGTTTATTTGTACGTTGTGATAAATGTTTGTATTCTTCTTTTAATGATGTACGTGAATCCAGCGTAACCGGTTTTGATGACTCCTACGCTGTTCATAGATGACACATTTCATTGCATGTTAAGTTTTTTGTTTCGTGTTTCAATCAGCATTTATGGCTCTTTTCTAGCGAGACTCTATTTGTTGAAATTCAGTTTGTGTGATTAAAACATGTGAGTAGGGCAATGGGAGAACCTTGGGAACCTCCAGAGGTTTATTCAACTGGCTTACTGGGGAATCTTCCAATCCTCTTCCTCCTCTTGACACCCCACTTAGAGGGGTTCCCCTGCTATCTTCATTGCCAGATTATGTTGAACCAAGCAAGACCAAGATCACAACTCTCCCCAATGGTCTAAAAATAGCATCAGAAACCTCACCAGTATGTGTTTGCTTATAGTTTTATCTACTTTGACATGTTTAATCACGGTGTTGTTACTGTTATTAATAGTATAAATGAGGTGTGTGTTTTGGTTGGTTGTCTATCAGAACCCTGCTGCCTCAATTGGGTTATATGTTGACTGTGGTTCCCTCTATGAGACGCCAATGTCAAGCGGGGCATCACACCTGCTAGAGAAAATGTCTTTCAAGAGCACGGCAAACCGAAGTCACTTTCGTGTTGTAAGGGAAGTGGAAGCAGTTGGTGGCAATGTAGGAGCCTCGGCCTCTCGGGAGCAAATGGGCTACACTATTGATGCTCTAAAAACTTATGTTCCACAAATGATTGAGTTGCTTGTTGACTGCGTAAGGAACCCGGCCTTCTTGGATTGGGAGGTCAATGAAGAGGTATATATGCACTAAAGTGTTGTTTTCTGCCGTATATATAGCAGTTCTTTCTGATCTTGTTAAACCATCTATTGGTACAGCTTCGGAAGGTGAAAGCAGAACTTGGAGAACTATCAAACAATCCCCAGGGCTTACTTTTGGAGGCAGTTCACTCTGCTGGTTATTCTGGAGCACTGGCTAATCCACTTTTGGCTTCTGAATCAGCACTGAACACATTAAATAGCTCCCTTTTAGAGGAATTCGTTGCTGTAAGATTTGCTATCCTTTTTGATAATGCATGAAAGCTATTGTTATTAATTGTTCAAAACTAAATTTCTGACAATCAGCAGTTGTTTACATGTCCTGTTTTGCAACTGAACTCATATTAATAAGAGTTTGCTTTTCACCTTTCAAAAAAAAAAAAAAAAATTCTGACAATCGAGTTGATTATCTGAATGTTGTTGGATGTGGAAAATCAGGAGAATTATACTGCATCTAGAATGGTACTTGCAGCATCTGGGGTTGAGCATGAAGAACTTTTATCTGTCGCTGAACCACTTCTCTCTGATATGCCAAGTGTTCCCTGTCCTGAAGAACCAAAATCTAAATATGTTGGTGGAGATTTCCGTCGTCAAGGTGAACCAGGGGTGTGTACTAATTTGATAAAAGGCTACTTGCATTTGCTTATATTTCTCCTTTTTTGCTTGTCCAATTCCAAATGATGTGCATAATTACTTATCTACTAAGAACTGTCACGAGGGCAGGTTGCACATGTAGCTATTGCTTTTGAAGTGCCTGGTGGCTGGAAAAAAGAGAAAGAAGCTATTGTTTTGACTGTTCTACAGGTACTCACTTTGTGTGAATTCTGATTTCAAGAGATAGCATGTGTATGGATTTGCATATTTTTCTTTTGTTGGCATTCATGCACAAGAAAAGGAGGAAAGAAACAATTGAATAGAAGTAATGTTTCTGAGTCGTGCAGATGCTTATGGGAGGAGGTGGGTCGTTCTCAGCCGGAGGGCCTGGAAAAGGGATGCATTCAAGGCTGTGTAAGTTTTACCTATATCTTCTACTTTACAGCTGACTTTGGTCAATGATTTGATTTTTTTCAATGATCTGATTTACCTTTGCCATTATACTTATGTATTTATAAACTTTTCCCATTTGAGAAGACTTTATTCTTTTCTTGGCTATATGAAGTCAATTTCGCTATTTTCTGTTCATATAATAGTATATCATCTCTGATGCTTTAACTTGTGTTTATATGCAATGGAATCCAGTTCTTCGTGTCTTGAATGAACATCAACAGATTCATTCTTTTTCTGCATTCAACAGTCTCTTCAACAATACAGGGTTATTTGGCATATATGCAAGCACGGTAAGGCACAATCTTTGCTGAACATAGATGTGATGCCTCTTTTTTACTGTTTTTTGAGTTTTTTGATTCATTGAAAGGCTGGATTAGTGTGTCTAGATAAATAAGTTTCCTTATATGATCTATTGCTAACGCAACACGAGATACTTAAAACGTACTTCTGAGTTGAGGTTGCCTTGAACATTGATTCAACTGTAAATTTAATTGTAGAATTTTGCATGGTGTCAAAGACCCTTCAATCTGTTCATATAATTTGTCATAATTTACACTAACTAGTTTTCCTATCTACTACTCTGTCTGTCTTTTCCTCCTTCTTTAAAGCTCTTTGGAATTTTTGACGATGTACGTTAGTAGTTGCTGCTTTATATACCAATTTTGAGCGCTTTTTTTTGTGTGTCAATATAGGGCTCTGATTTTGTGGCAAAAGCTGTGGATTTAGCAGCCAGAGAATTAATAGCAATTGCATCACCGGGACAAGGTTTAATCTGCATTGCTTTTTGTCTCTTGCAGTGAATCCTGATATGTACCAAATTAAATATAGGCTTCCTGCAATGGCAGTTTCACAGGTACAGCTTGACCGTGCTAAGGTATCCACGAAGTCTGCAGTTCTAATGAATTTGGAGTCCAGAGTATGCTCTCTCTAACTCTCACCACTTAAACTGGTAGTTTGATTTATATGGAATTTCTTTCATTTACTCTTCCCTCCCCACCTGAATTAAAAATAATGCGTCCCTCTTGCATCTTGGCTTCTTTCTATATTATCTATTATGGATTTCTTTACACACTTTGTCACATGTAGGAAGGGGAATTGATTTCATATAGTTTGTCATGTGTTTAAAAATTCATTGCTTTTGCAGATGATTGCATCAGAGGATATAGGAAGGCAGATATTGACTTACGGAGAAAGGTATTTAATCAATCAGAGGCCTTTCTTTTTCTTTTCTTTTTTCATTCATCAATCACAATTTAATTTATTTCCACTTAAATCCTCCTGGTGCTACTTCAATTCAAGAAGCATCACTTAAATCATGGACTTAAACTGTAATATGAGAATTTGTGAGGTGACCCATTTCAGGAAGCCACTGGAGCAGTTCTTAAAGGCAGTAGATGGAATCACTTTGAATGATATCACTGAAATTTCTCAGAAGATTATTTCCTCACCTCTCACTATGGCATCCTATGGGGATGGTAATAATCAATTAATAAGTAGTAATTTAATTCAAGCATTTGGTTTGGTTACTGATACATAATGCCATTGCTATGTCTTTGCCTTGCAGTATTCAATGTACCCAGTTACGAATCCGTTAGCAGGAAGTTCCATGCAAAATGAAATTGCTTTTTCATTCTCACCAAGCCAAAATAAATCACGGAGAATTTTTATTGCAGATTTGAGATGAACCTTTTCAGTTTTGTTTTGAGTAGTCATTCCCTTTGAAATATAGGTGTATGATCTCACGGCATTTTCCTTCTTTTGCCAAGTAATTAATTTTCTGTATTTCTTTTATTAATTCTTTTCATGAATATTTGATTTGGTTTCTACTTCTGCAAGAAAATTGCTTTATCTGTTGTTGGTGCTCAGAAAATTGCTGTATCTGCATCTTTTAAGAAAAAAATATATAATTAAATATAAAATATCTATTAAAATAATAATTAAGAATAGAAATTATGAGATAAATTATTATTATTATTATTTGTCCGCCCACGCTTTTTAAATATTGTGTTGTTTTGTTATTTTAAAAATATTTATTTACAAAATATATTTGAAAATGAAAGATTAAATAATATATGGAGAGAAGGGGATGAGATTCATTTAAGAAGTTATATGTTTAATGTACATGTATCAGCATTACAATTATTAAATTCAATAAATATATTATATTCTATAAATATAATATTTGTTAACATTACTAAAATTAGTTTTATATTACTTTAAATAATTAGGTTTAATTAATATAAAAGGCAGTATAAATTGATTCTTATGAAAAGAACCAAGCCAAAGTGCATTTTAATTACTTTAGAGTACATATTAACTAAACAAATCTTCTTAAAAATAATTAAACTCATCCAATTTTGTTCCATCAATGTAAATGAATCTATTAATAACGAAGGTACGGAAAGAGGGTGATAAAGAAGAGAAGGGTGGCCTGCGAATCCAAAAGTGGTGATGACTTGTGATTAGTGCGTGCGTGCACATAATCATGAGGGAGACGTGAAGGCCACTCACATGCCAACGTACCATTCATCATCATATGCATAAGGAAAAAACATCAGTGAACACCGGTCATATCTATAATATGAATCATTCTTCTATTCATATATGCGTAACTCACTCTGCCTCTGCTCTTCTTTTGTTTATTTATACATTACAATCAATCAGAGAATTAGCATAGGTTGAGTTGAGTTCAAGATGTCTTGGCAAAGCTACGTGGATGACCACCTCATGTGCGATTTCGACGGCCACGCCCTCGCAGCGGCCGCCATCATCGGCCACGATGGCACTGTCTGGGCACAAAGCTCCAAATTTCCTCAGGTCAGTTTATTGGTTATTTTCTGTTGTGTTGTGTTGTGCTTCCTATTTAAATTTGAAATGAATAGTATATATATAACTTTGGTGCAGTTTAAGGGTGAAGAAATTGTAGCCATCATGAAAGATTTTGACGAGCCTGGCAGCCTTGCCCCAACGGGCTTGCACCTCGGAGATATCAAGTACATGGTCATCCAAGGTGAACCTGGAGCTGTTATTCGCGGCAAGAAGGTTCTTCTTTTCTATCCATCTATATTCTATAATACACAGTACACACTCTACTTTTGCATAGGATAGGTTAAGATAAACAATAACTTATTATATAGTATGTTGGACTAACATGTGTCTATGGTCCCGTAATATTTAGTTCATAATACCCAAGTGTCTATTATAGCACTGCTCTTAGGATTCAACCTTCCGGTAATTGACACTCTACCATGCTTTACTCAACCTTTCTGATCAACTCCTTTTTATAAAGGACAACCCTTTCTGAGACACGACAACCAGTTCGATCTAATATCAATTAGTATTAAAACTGGTTGTGGTGTGTCTCTTAAAGGACTACTATATGCCTATGTTTCCAATTAACTCATTTTCAGTGATATAATTGAGTTTTATTAGTTATTTCTAGTTAATGTTACATGTACAAGTACTATATCCGTGCGATTTAATTTACTGGGTTGCATTAATTTGCACATTATATTGTGCAGGGTGCTGGTGGGGTCACTGTTAAAAAAACTAATCAAGCTCTGGTAATTGGTATCTATGAGGAACCTCTGACCCCAGGACAGTGCAACATGATTGTTGAGAGGTTGGGCGATTATTTGATTGAGCAGGGGCTCTAGATCTTTTCTATCAACCTCTTCAATTCCTCCTTGCATCTTCTTTTCCATGTCTACCAAACGACCTCAAGTCGGATATTGCTGAAATAATCGTGTGACGAAGAACAAAAAGCTTATATTTCTTGTATAATGTATTGGTGTTTTAATTAGTTCATTCTTTTTATTAGTTAAATACTGTATTATCATTTTCTGAATTCTTATTGCTGTCAAATGGTATTTTTCCCTTCCCATTCCCATTTGGAGTTAAAACAATTCACGGTGTCTTGGCTCCTAGAAAATATGAAAACTGCATGTATAATATGATGGCCCCAAACTCAGCTAGGCATCATAGTTACATGAATATGACATTCTCATCTTGAAAGGCAACAACAATGCGGTCAGAGCAGTTGACGCGTATGAAATCACGTTATAAATTAGCAGAGTAAAATTAAAATTTATAATGGATAGTTAAATTGCAAAATGTGTAGGTCGTTGGTCAAAGATGATTACGATCCAGAGGAGATCAAGGACTTGTTTAGGCGAACGTTTTCACTAAAGCAACTAATGGTGCATTAGATTTTCATAATAATTTTTAGGGAGTGGGGTGATACTTGATAGGCTCAAAAAAAGAGCTCTATTCTATCATACTTCTGAAATCTACTATTAAAGTTACAGATAAAAAAACTAAAGAGAATAAAATAAAATTCATATTTCTTCATTGGTTGATGATAGTCAATTGAGAGATACAATATGTAATCTAATGATTGTCACAACCGTACAAGTATCGTTATGTCCTTTTAAGAAATTTAAAATAAAACTAAGTAGACTTAAATATATTTAAGGTATTCAATAAATAATTTAAAGAAATTTAAGTCATTCATATATTAAAATTTTTGTTTTGAATCTTTATTGTTAGTTAAGTGATAATGTGACACTATCATAATTATTGATAATATTGAAATATCAATTTGTAAGATAATAAGCTATTATTTAATTGGTGATAAAGCTCAAAACAAAAATATTAATACATCGAGAACTCAAAATAACAAAATTTAGTAGAACCTAAAATAAAATTTAATCATTTTTCCGACACATTAAACATATTTAATTCAACTAAATAATATTAAAAGACAATATCTAAATCACTTAGTATTTAAACCATATATTTGGGCATTTTAGGCCCATCCTAGCATGGGGGCACAACGTTAGATGTTTCTTAAAGCAATATTGTATGCTACAGGTTTTCAAGTTCGGTGAAAAATGTGATGCTAAGCACGTTACAGATGTAGGAAAGGAGAGTACGGTAAGATGGGATCCCGATTGAAGTATGAAAAAAATTGATTGGAGAAAAAAAAAAAAGGATTTTGAACTAAGGACTGATAATAAACTGAATCAACTAAAATATAAAATTAGGACTTAATTTATAATTGATTTGTTGAAATTAGTTCATACACTAAATGAACTGAACTTAAATTAAAAATAAGCTCATTAAATTAAATATTATAATGTGCCTCCATTGGTTGAGGAAAAGGAAAGATAAAATGGTTTTTTTTTTTTTTTACTAGGAAGAGAAATTAGTTAAAAGAGGGAGAGAAACGTAAAGAAAGGAGTAGGATAGGAAATTCCAGAGAAAAAAAACTTGGGAGTAAGAAGAGCAATATGGAGGCGAGAATAACATGGGACTTACTTTTTTGAGACGGAGCAATATATATATTCACTCCAGGCCCAAGTACTAAAGTCCAGTAAAGGTTGATCTTCTCAGCCACTCTAGGGTTTGATTGTTTCCCTATATATACACAAACACACAGCTATCATACTTCATCCATGACTGACATATGTGCCTCTTATTTAGCTAGCTCTCTTCCTTGGTTTCTTTCTGTAGCCCTTATTTTAGAACTTAGTGGTTTTGGATTTAATATTTCTTTCATATTTGAAGAGCGGGGATTGTGTGTATCGGTGTTGTGCTGCAAACAATGCACTCTTCCGAAAGAGTTCCCTGCAATATTGTTTTGAGAAAGTGGGCAGTTGTGTTTCATCTTTTGTTGAAAATCACAACAATCATTTTCCCTACATCTCTATCTTTTTAATCCCTCTCCTCTTTCATTCTTCTTTCTCTAAAATAAAAAAAAATCGCATTAATTCAATAATTACTTTTACCAAAAATCTTTTTTCATATCTATAATCTAGGTATTATATTGGTGATGGGTTCAAATCGAATAATAGGATTAGGATTTCTCAATTCAACGTAACGATAGTCCTATACTGTTGCCATTTTGTGGATGTTTTATTTTCAAAATGAAATTACCAATGTCAGCGAAACTAGAGCAATTTTGCACTTTTTAATTGTTAGTATTTCACTAATAGGAACATGTAATTGTGGACCGAGATTTTGAAAACTGGGCATGCAGCGGCGATGGGAGATTGAAGTCTTTGCTCTTAATTTTTGTAAGGTATATAGGATTATATATTTTGACAGAAAAGCCACTTATGTTGATAAAATGACTCAATATATAATTTTTTCCTTAAAAATGAAGTAATTTTTCTTCAAATTTATTTTAAATCTCAATGAACTGATCCTGTAGTATGGCAAAGAAGTGCATCACTGAATGTGAAATAAAGTGTGTTCAGGGAATTTCAATTCGCCCCATCAGAATGACCAATCTTCGTTGTTCGGTGATATCATTGGCCTTGAATAGCCCAATTGCGCAACTTGAAAATGTCGCAAGTTTTAATACGAGAAAATTTAAACAAAGACTATAACAAGGTACACAGGCAAAGACAAAGAGGAATCAAATGACCACATTAATAATTTGTCGTGTACTGATTAAAAGAGTATCTCAAACTAAGGTTTTTGACCGGTCATAGAACCATTGAAGGCAATAGGTCTAACTGTTGTAATTATCATATAAAATATAAACAGAACAATTTTTATAATAATTCATGGTATAAAAATTAATCTTCATTTATAACTGTTAGTATTATTATTTAGAATTTACTATAATATTGACAATTAGGAAAATCAAATTAAATATGTCAGTAATATTATGCGTGTGTATTTTGAGTGATTAGTCTATTACTAACTAAACCTGATTTTGTTTAAAGAAATATTCTAAATTTTCCTTTAACATCCTTTTTTAATATACACTTATTATTTTTTGAGATATATAATTACAAAATTGTTATAATCTTATTTTTTTTATTGAACGAATAATAGATTTTAACTGAATAGTAAAAATGTCTGTTAGACTTCCTCGGAATTTGTTTTTGCTCTTTTCGGAGCCTGTAATATGCTCTTCAAAGAAAATGGGTAAATAATAAGTTGTATATCGGTTCCCGATATTTAGGCTCACCAACTCTCCAAAATCCAAACAAAACTAAAACCTTATGAAAAATTGATAACTTTTTGGCCCATGCAGGTCTCGAACCTGCGACCTTCGCGTTATTAGCACGACGCTCTAACCAACTGAGCTAATAGGCCATTTTGTTATTATAACGAAACCTATATTTATATTATTCTATGTGCTGTATAGTGCATTAAAACCCAATGTTGTATGCAAAAGTGGGAATAAGCTATTTATCCATCTTATATTATTCTACTTGCATTTTATTATTATTTGATAAAACTAATAAAAAAAAATGGAATTTAATCATTGTACAATATTCATCCCTCTCAAAAAAACACGTTTGAGTCAAGACAAAAGTTATAAAGCGTAGCTTCTGTATTTACATTGAAACATGTGCTAAAAATGAGTTTTAAAGCAAATTTCGAACATATTTGTTTTACATTAGAAATGTTACAACATATTCCAATGTAGATCTAACATATGAACAAAAAGTAGTAAAGATAAAAATTCATTCGTTAACATACGCTGGTTCCTCCACAGACAAATTCTCAAACATAGCTTTAAGGTTTAAAGTTTGTTACTTCTCCTAAAAATAAGTAAAAAAAAAAAAACACTTTCTCAATCATTTCGTTTACATTTAACCAGAATAATACAACTGACTTTTGACTTCAACACCACAAGCTTACTAAACTCATGGAATCATGTAGTTAATTTTTAAATATACTTTTTAACTTGAGCATCTTATTATCTAAGAGTTAACAATTAGTATTTCAACACTAAGATTTATTTAAAAAATTAATATTTTGTAACGGATATTTTTCTAAATGAGTCTAAATTCTTAATCACATATTTAAAGGTTGAGATTATTTATGTTGATAACTTTTAAATTTTTATTTTACTAATATATGTTTTTGATTTTTAATAAATATCTGATTTTTATGTTAAGTCTTTAATAAAATAATAATTTTATTTTTAGTCTGATATTTTATTTTAGTAATTAATAAATTAATAAATTTTATTTTTAATCTCTAATAAAAAAATATATTTTGTATTAGT
>PYAF01003105.1:166993-190394 GCA_007407185.1 Glycine tomentella
GCAAATGGCATTGGTGTAAAACAGAGTAAACAGACATCATATTGGGGGGGGAAGCAGTACTAAAACCAATTACTAGATTTGAACTTCCTTAGGAGACAAAATGGTGATATACCAAATAACCTCTGAAAAAGGATTGAATCAACACAGCAGCCCAGCCCTCCCTGCTTCCAATAAGCACGGTGCCTCTGTCACAGCTTTTAGATCTCACAATAGCCACATCAATGTAGTGCTTGTTCTTCTCTTTTTGGGCAGCATAGGATCTGGACCTAGTTCGATCAAAGGTGGTAACATTGGTTGGAGTAATGTGACACACTTCATCCTTCTCCAATCGTTTTTTTTCCCTCTTGTCAAGATCCAATGAGCCCGAATAGCCACAGTAGTCCTTCTCTTTCTTCTTTCCCAACAACCCCTTCAACCACCTTGTAGCTTTGCCCATAGTTTCCCTCACTAACGACCTGGATTGGGAAAAAAAATGTCAAATTTAAACTCAAATGTGAACAAAGTCCAAGTGAATTTCCCTCTGGGTGTGGAGAGAAGGAGCATGTAATGTAGGTGAACAAGTGTAGTAACGGAATGAATACAAGTGGTGCTCAATGCAATGTGACACCCGGAACTGATGAAATTTTGAGTTAAAAATAGTGAAGTGCAAAAGGGTGAAATTCAGTGCAAGAAAGCATCCAAAAAATACCAGCAGAATGTATGCTACAGGTTGCAAACAAAGAAGTGATGAGAGTAAGTTTTGGAGGTAAGATTAATAATACTATATCATAATAACAAGCATCAAAGCTTTTAAAAAAAAAAATGAAAGAGGATAGAGATGTGTATTTTTTTTAGGACAAACCTCTGACACACACAAGAAGAAGAGAGACAAGAATTAGAGACAAAGAAGGAAATGTTAAATTGTATACGAAAAAGTAATAATAATAATCACTGGGAAAAGCCTAACAAAGTCATAAATTCAAAAGAAAGAAAGAGCGTCTAATTATCTCTTCCACTCACTCACTCCAATAATGGTCACTATTAACCTACAACAATAGACACTGCCAATTAAGTTCCCAGTTGCTTGTATTTTCCTACTACCACTGAAAATTTTTCAAGCTTTTTTCCTCTCTCTTACTGCACCAATGTGTACTGCTACAAATAAAAGATACCAACTGACAAAACCATGATGGTTTTCTGGTTCAAACCCTTCAACGCTGGGTTAACCTCTTTTGCTATAGTACTAAACATCAGCATAGCCATTAAAAGGGAACTTTTGTATCATCTTTTTGGTCCCATGTAATGAGTCAAATTTGTGATCTCAGTTTCTTTCTTGGAATGGATAAAAGATCTTTCAGTTCCATGCTGTATCTTTCAACAGTGATTGCAGAAAAACTTTCTTTTCTTGCTGCAGACCATTCAACTTACATACATGATACATCCTTACCTTCTCTGTTGAAGTTTCTTCTTTCTGCCACAAAACCTGAAACTACACTTGGGTGAAACCGGCCTTTCTAAAAGTAGTGAGAAATGTTGTCAACGGAATTTTCATCACCAATGCAATCAATTCTAGATTCTTTTTTTCCTCCTTCGGATTTCCAAAGCTTTTGAGTTTTGACTCTCTTGGGGTAAACAAAATTAATAGCCCGTTATTAATCCTGTTTGTTTGATCTGATTGTTGGATTTTTATTCAAATTTTGATTACAATTTATTCTGTTATGCATTTGAAATTTTGAATCAATATCTTGGGGGGTTTTGATATCATTGTGTGATTTTACGGGGAAGTTATGATACTACATTATTGTGTGATTTTTATTTATACATATTTATTGTGTGGTTTTAATTGAGTTTTTTTTAAGATAGATTTCAAAGGTGGAAATAAAACTAAAAGAAAAAAAAATGTATACAAAATATAAAGTACTTTTAGCCTGTTATCTAATAAAAAAATTATGTAAAATAAGATTGTTACTTTAATAATAACTATTAAAATCACACTAAAACTGGTTTTTACTTGGTTAACAGATATCCATTAAACTCTAAAACCAATGCTCGGAGAAGATGGGTAACAAAAAGTATGGTTCAGTTTTATGAAGAAAATAATCATATTTTTAATAAAAAATAATTACTTTTTAAAATTAGATAATCAAGCACACGCGTATAGCGAAATTATTTTATCGTACTAGTACCAATTAAGAGGACCTTTTAAATATTCTTTAACTCTATATTCATTATATTCACACTCCACAGTATCCTTACGGTCCCAACATGTGTTATTAGTTCGGGTTAGTTGGATTTTTGTCGAAGTGAAGGAACCTTGTAGTTGGGCTCAGTTAGGAACTTACGCTATTTACTTTTTGTTTTATTTTATAATATTCTTTTTTGCATTACATATAAAAAAAAAATTAAAGACCTTTTGAAATTTTAATTCAAAAATATAGTAAATAGTTTTTCAAATTTTAATTATAGAAAATGATTTATAAATCGCTTCCGAAAATTTAATTATGGAAGTGATAACTTTCAAATTTAATTTCTAAAATAAGTTTAATATATTCTATAGTTAAGTTTTAAAAATTGCTATAAAAAGGACCGTGTAATTAGTTAAATAAAGTGGTTAAAAATTAATTTCAAAAACACAGATTAGGCCCAAAAGGTAGGCAGAAGTAACTTAGAGTCCGATCTTGTCCATTGCTCCGATACACTGAAACAATCTAGAAATTTATGGGATTTTTTTTTATTCTATGGCAGGTTTTAAATGAAGTTTCATATATTTTGAAAATGAAGTAATACTATTAATTAAAAATAAACAATTAAATTTTAATAAATTTAAATATTATACAAATATTTGTATTTTAGCATAATTTTAATTGTTTGTTTTAATAAATAACTATAATATACTTAATCATATCGAGAGAGTCTAACAATAATTTCTTGCTGAGTGAAGTTGGACACAAATTACTATTAGGGATAGAAAAATCGTATGTCTGGGTACACATGTTAACGTTAATTTAAGCAGTTAAAAGTAAATTTTATTCAGAAATGTATTTATTTAAATAGGATTTTACTATTCTAAAGGAGAGAGTGTATTTTAGAAGATAAATTATATTTATAAACATTGATTACACAAGATATAACGGTTAAGCTTTTTGACAATTGAGAAATTTGTCAAAAAATTTATTGTATTTAACTTGCCTTACTTGTATTTAAGTGCAGTACTGCTTGGACAATTCAAGTTCACAGACTCGGTTGTTTTTTATTTGGCGTGCTGCATGCATATAAGGCGAAAAGCCGAATGAATTGGCCATATATATATACCCTTTTGAAACAGTTTTAGCATTCAAATCTCGCTCTTAATTCATCATAAAATCTTACGTTACACTTACACCTGATATTTTCAAAGTTAAACTTAAATGTATTATTTTATATCAAATTTACTAGTATATTCTCTTTTTATTAATCAAATTATTAGTCTTCTATTAATCAATTATCCAGTCATTTGAACTTGTCCTGTTAACAATCTAGGGTTCACATTCTATGGTTTCGTTTTGCATCAAAAAATGCCATGCTATTTTTATACTTCAACAGCTAAAGTTTTCTGAAGTAATTAATTAATAGACTTTTCTTTTCTCATGTCTGTTTTTGAGGATATAATCTTATTTAATTATTTGGTTTTTCTTAAGCATCCCTCCCTTTTCACAGGAGTGAATATAAATTGGATTTTGGAGGAACCAACTTCTTTGTGTTGCGTGTGCCACTGGGATAGTTGTATGGTTAGGCAAGAATTAACTGAGGTGTCAATTCGACCCTTTTTTATGGTTGGGACATCAAATTAAGTTCTTTTTGCCTCACAACTATAATTTGCTCATTTGATTAACAACAATTATTATTTTTCCCTTGGCAAATATTAATTGATTTATATAAATTGTATGAGAAGTACCATGACCAATCTAGAAAGAAAAAAAATGATTCAAGCACTCTTTGACTATAATATTACTAAATAGTAAATACTAAACTTGGGATTTGCTGCCCAAGGTCAAGGTCAAGTCCGTTTTTTGTATTAATTTGATAAAATTAATTTTGAACTGATATCATTTATGTTTAGATATTTTTATTATAAATATAAGTGATGAGTAAAATTTAATGTAAAATTAGTAATCTAATGTAAAAACTAATTAAATAAATAGTCAAAGTTATTTTAATTTAAAATTATTCAAAATAAAACCAAACACCCACCAAGATTTTCAAGTTAATCCTAATAAACAATTCGACACCCATGATTTTAAAGCTCGGTGAAGGAATTTCTGCGTTTTTTAAAACATTTTACTGAAGTTTTGCCTAAAAATGTGCAATTATTACTGAACCAAACGCGCACAAACAGGGAATCAGGTTTTACCTTTTTCATTTCCTTTTATGCAAATGGCAATTGCTTTAGGGAGCCTTAATTATCCAATGTACAAAAAGACTTCTCCAGTGGTGATGCGGTGAATTCTGAATCCTGATTGCTTTTCTGCCTGTTTCCCTTCTTTATTGATTTTGGTTCTGTGAAATTGAAATTAGAAGTCTACATTTTTGCTTTTGTACTTCTGCAACCGATTATTTTTTTGATGTTGCGATCTGCTCTTTTGAATTTTAATGATTTGTTGGATTTACGCAAAAAATATGAAAATGGAGAAAATAAAAAAAAAAAAAAGACCAGAAACTAGTTTGATAAGAGAAAAAACAAAAGGAAAAAATATAAACAAAATTCTTTTTTTATTATGTAAAAATAGAAGGAAATAATTTTTAAAAAAAAGTATAATAAGGGATTTTTTATATAAAAAAAAAATTTAAGTGTCCAAAATCCAAATATCATTATTCCAATTTCTTTTCCAATTAAGAGTATCCTTTGCCGTTCAAGCACTACCAAAATGGCATGGTCATTTTCCTATGTCTGTTTCCAGGGGAAACGGTAAGTATTTCTTATCTTACTTCCCTTAAATTGTGTGAATGGTCTTAAACAAAGGCTACAATTTTGTAACATGAACAATCTAATAAATACTGAATCCTAACTGAATACATGACCGCAAGTTGTCAACATAGAGTGGGAAACTTTCAGTCATCAGTAACTGAGTATATATGATCTTACTTTATTACGCCGATAGTATAAGCCCTGGCAAGGTGAGTTCATATTGCTCCGAAGTTCCATTGGAGTTAAGAGATGAGTTTAGAAAACTTCTTACTTGAAATCTTATGTTCAACCATACTCCCAGATTTTCTTAGAAATAATTGGGACTGATTTTTCCAAGAGTACACTATGCAAAATGGCTAGTGAAGTTTGTTTCTTCCGCGAGACTGTTCCTCCAAAATTGTAAGTTCCATTCACATTAAGATATACGTACCATTAGGCTTTTGATTGGCTACTCTGTAGTAGAGAATTGATCACATAATTACTGGTAGCGGAAACCGGCCAATCTTTTACATCGATCATGACCTTTGGTTGGAAGCAAACTTAAAAAAAATTGAAGGCATGTTCGTTGATCATCATTCTCTATGTTTAGTTTTTCAGAATCTTAGAATTTAGATGAGTCTGAGACTCAACTTCAAACACTTGCTCTCACGTAAAGGTTGTTCCCTCTTATATAATCTATCTTATCTTAATTAGCTATATCACTAGTAAAACGTGGGATCTCCAAGGCCTTTTAATAGCTCTTGCATAATGAAGTTTTAAGTACAATTTGTATTGTTCAAGACCTGGAGTTCCTGTATGAAGTTCTACTTTCATATGTTAAATGCCTTACAATATTTCAATTGCTGTTAGAATTTGTGATGAGTCTAAATGTCATTTAAACTTACTACTCTCTCTACTTTTTCGGGATGGATATATGATACCTCGCTGGAAGTACGGAAGCTGGTAGGTCTGCCATATTACACGTGATGCTCGTCTTTGTGCTGCTGCCATCTTTGGGTATCCTGAAAAATTGGGAAAAGACAACGGTGACAGTCAGAAGCACATGATAGCCATGGATGGTGGATTGAGTATAGAGAGTTCTTATAGAAGCTCATTGCTTGGTGGATGTGTATCTAAATATATTGTCACTGAATACTCTATAATAGTGATGCTTCAGGAATTGATGTTGTACTTCTTCAAGGCTCAAATCTTTCTATAAATAAAAAAGATAATTTTTTTAATATATTTTGATAAATTAAAATCAATTTATATACTTTAATTTTTGAAAAAATTATAAATTAATTTTAACCTATGAAAAAAGTCTAATCAAATGACAACTTAGTTCTTAACATCATGTTTTAGGTCACCCCAGTTTAATTAGTTCTTAACAAATTTCCATGTCCAATCCATAAAAATGATGTGGTATAATTTGTTTCAGTAAAACACGCTTCAATCTCCTCTGATATATAACCAAACACACTTTAAGAGTAAATTCTTGGATGTAAGCAAGCGTGTGTGTGTGTGTGATGAGCGAGAGGGGACTAAAGGTGATATTTCCGTTAGATTCGAATCACGAGAAAGTGAAACAAGAAGTGGCTTCTCGTCTAGAATTGAAAAGGGCCCGAACCTATTGTTTGCTTTGTGGCAAGTTGACTACAGTTCACTTCATACCAATGAGATTACACATAAGTGGAGTAGCTGCTCTCCACTATGCCTTAAAAAAAATGAGTGTAAGAAAATAACAGTCAATTTAAGGTAGAAAAAGTTCCAAACTCGAAAAAACACTTAGATACTGTACTTGGAATTGGAGGACGGGTAGAGATTTGAAACGAGAGCTCATGAGATGTGAAATCTTACCTTGTTTTACACTTTTACTTGACCAATTCGTTCAAGTTTACTGTGCTCTTTAATTTCTTATGAGCTGGACTTTACGACATATGACATGTATCTGAGACTAGTGAGTTTCTTGATTGGGATTTGGAGAATTGGTTAGAATCTCATCTGGGTAATCTAATCCAAAACTTGCTATCCGCAAGTTTCCTCTTGGATTTTTGTGGTTGTTTGCTTCCACTTGCAGGTTTTGCTGTGAGTCTGCTCCACCACCGAAAAAAGGTGGTATGGTGAGACCCCAAAGCAACCATGTAACACTACCTAATTTCTATGGTGTCTGTTTTGTTTATCATAAATAATACTGTATAATTATTTTCTTTCCCTGAAAATAAAATGCATTATCCTTGTTGAATTTTTTTTACAAAGTCAGGTATCTTTTACTTGAACATTAACTGATCATTCGAGATACTAAAATCCATATTAGAATTTGATCTTTCTTAGTAGATATTCTTTGTATACACGTGGAGAAAGCAATATGTTTGGTCCGACCCAAATAACTCAAAGATAAAGTTAGGTCGTTAGACTCTTAAATTTTAGACTCAAAAGAATCAAGTTAATTTGACTTGGTGGATGGGCTTCAGACTAGGTCAAACTAATGACATGTAGGCCCGAAAATATCAAGCCTATTTAGTCCATTTTTTTTTTCCTTATAAACAAAATTTATGTAAATTTAGACAATAGAAAAATGGACCAGTTAGAACAAGTTAGACTAACATATTGGTTTGCAGGATGACCTATTTTACCACCTCTACTCATGGACTTGAAGATTGAACTCTGAATACATATTTAAAAGACCTGTTTATCTATTAAGCATATCACATTATGTCATCCATTACCTTGATTAAAACATCAAATATTGGGAAACAGTTCATTTTCATTGATTAACAAACTAGAGTTTGTTTAGTTTTTTATTTTCAGTTAATCTGTTTTAATTAATACATACTAGATTGCCTCGTTATTTTTATTTAATTCTTTCTTTTTATGATTTTGTGGACAAAAATAACAAATTTTAGATTCCATGGAGATTATATTTTTATAAAATCTTAATAATAGAATGTTGTTTTTGTAATCATTAACGAAAATATTTCAATTAAAACTTCCTCCAAGTGCTTATAATTAAAAATATTGACCAGTGTTGATATGAATGTTAATTGCTAGAGAGCAACACCATGCCATTTCATAGGACAAAAAAAAAATCTGATATACCAACTTAACTTCTCAGTGCTTTTTCTTGAGGTATACTAGATGTCCCATTTTGGGCTTCAGGTGCCATTAGGAATTAACCACTTCTGATGTATCCTCCTCAAGGCAAATTGCAGAGATTGTGAGGTGGTTTTTGCTTAAACTGGTCCACTATCGTTGAAAGTGATGAAAACTACCACTTGGTCTTTAATTTATTTTTTTTCCTCTGTTTTTATTCCCCACATCTTTTGTTTATCGTGGCTTCTGTTTAACATCCCATTATTTCGATAATGGTTATGCTCTTTCATTTCTTGCATCTTAGATAACTTATGATGGATACGTTTCTTAAAGATGGTGGCATGGACATAAGTAGTGATGAATGCCAGTGGTTAGTACGACACGAATTGCGTTAAAGAAGACGAAGATGGTATGGACACAAGTAGTGATGAGTGGTAGTGGTTAGTACGACAAAAATTGCATGGGAAACAACACAATGAAATCATTTCCTTTTGAAAACCAAATAACACTGAAATAATTCACATCATCTTATATTTTGGCCTTTAATATATATATATTTATAATTTCACAATGGAATAGAAGTTAACATTCAGATGTAGATAGGTGTCAATAATAATGTTATTGAAATAATTGATGGCTTTAAAAACTCTATTATATTGCTGTGCGGAAGTTAAAGCATATGTTCTTGAAGCTCATAGTTTAATCATTTGAAACCCGCTAAATTTAAATAATCAGTACTCCATAATCCCCCATGCGCGTGTGCCTGTTGTTTTGTTACATGTTCTTTCATGTGGTTTCTGCTATCAGTGCTTTCTAAACAAATTTTCAAATATATACACGAGATTCTTGAAGTACAAATTACAAAAGGAAGAAAATTCTAGTTTGCGTTTTTTTCAAAAATAAAATCAGTAAAGTTTTACGAATGTGAGATAGCATATTAATATATAATAATTATAGTAATAGATAGAGTCGGTGGTGCATACATTTTCTTTTTCTTTTTCGTAGTTAAATTCGTGTCATACTGACAAAAGAATGCATAAAAAAGAATAGCCGCTTGACATAGTCATTATATTTTGACTAAGAATTCGAAGGGCATCCAATTGGCCAATAGAGTACTTAATATATATATTGGCGAAGGTGCCCCAAACCAAATTGTTGCCGTCTCCTCGAGTACTGCTTTGTTTTTTATTTGTCCATAAAGAAATCAAACCCTAGTTGACGAGTTTCACAACCTTGACCCACTTGTAGAAAATGGGAAAAATACACATGGATCAATAATAATTAATTTTAAGAAGTGTAATATACTCTAATAGAATGTTCGTGAATTAAAAAAATGGGACTCCCATGGGTGAATGTTTCATAATATCATAATTCCGTAACTTCGCCAATCATAATGAGTATATATATAAAGAACGTGAATAAACATACATAACTGATGATCGATCATGTTCTGTACCCTTTAAAGGATCCTGGTCTTGAGTGTGTGCCACCATAATAGTCTGAACTCTGATAGAGCACAACAAAAGCAAAAAAAATAAAAAAAATATAAAGCCAAAAAAAGGATAAAAATAAAACCAAAAAAAATGAAAGGATTCCCACTCACACCTGTATGATTACATCTTTGGCTAAGAATACAGCAAGAATTGGGTCAAGAACAAAAGTTACTAATGGGTGATCCATTATCATTATTCATATATACAACTACAACTACAATATACATCATCACCCTTATTTTCCCAAACCCCATTAATTTCTTGACTTTTTTTCCCTCACTGATCTAAAAGCCTATTCTCACTATATATACTATATCCCATGGCTTTAGAACCTGTTCTAGCTGAAACTATCCACCTAATAGGATGGATCTAACTGCAGAGATGGCAGAACACAAGATGAAGGTGATGACTCCATGATTTCTCTTGTTCATACTGTCGTCTAGTCTACACATACGGCACACAGGCTCAAGCCAGGCAAGTTATTGATGAAGCCTATTATATACTTAATTAGTACCTATTTTTGTTCCACCTTTTTGGAAACATCAAGGAACTAGATGTGGTTGTTGTTTCTTTCCTTAGCTAGTTTGTATTATTCATCTTCAAAACAACATGTTACATATATAGATAACATATATACAACTAGAAGGATGTTAAAGTCTATGCTGAGTTCACTTTTCAATAGGGTAGAGGCTAGCTAACTATTAATTAGGGATGGAATCAGATGTATAATTTTTTAATTTTTCTTTTCATGTTTTGCCCCTTTTCAGGGTGCATGATATGTTTGACCTTTTATGAAATTTGTGTTTTATTTTTATCTGTCGAGGACTGCTAATAAATTCCGTAGAGATCATAAAGAACATATTTCTTTCTTTATTATGGAATCTTTGTTTGTGTGATTCTTGTGAAGGGATCTACGTAAGATGCTAGCTCCTACATGTTTTAACCAATTTCTTGCTTATTTTGTCTTAAAATGTAAGGATTTGAGTCATGTGAAAGAGATTAATTGAAAATGTATCGGTTTCCTTAGAACCCTACTCTGTTGGTTGCGATAAGAATGATTTCATCGTAGGTGCTTTGTTTGTAACATGCATGCTTCGCGTTTTGGAACGCTTAAATTTCCACACGGATGATGATCTTTATAACTTTAATTAGCATTTTCGCTAATAATGTTCAGAATAAGATAGTATCGGTAGCTCAAGGATTACCAAGGTTTCCTTCATATTCAAATTGTTTTGGCGATCAAATCTTTCTTTTAATTGTACTAGTAATAGATTACTACTACTGCATAATGGATAAATGCTGTAAAATGCTAGGAGCTGTGAAACCGTGAAAGTAAAACCACTTTGGTGGCATAAAATGTCAACAAGCACGGCTGTAAAATTTCTACATAGCATAATGTGAATTGGTCGGGGAGTAGAAAAATTCTACAATGCATTTAATGACCAAGGTTCATCCTTTGGCTATAAATAGCCCCTTCCTTTCAACATTTTTGCATTCCATCTCAATAGTAGCATCTCATTGTGAGAGAGTGAAATACTTAGGAGTTTTTTAAGTGTGTTTTCCTATTATAAGAGAGACAGTATAGTTTTCTTCTGTTTAATTAAAATATTTCTCTTCTTTGTAAATTTTTCCTTTTTTCTTGAAGACTTTCCACTGTTAAGATATTGTATGTCACATTACAACAAAAGTGTTTTTTTAGTATATTTTATTAATATATTTTCACAATATTTTATCAAATGTTGTATCATGTGCCTATGTGGTTAAAGACTTTTGCAACATTTTCACATACAAATTACAACATTTTAAAATATGTTACCAATCTAGCATTTTGTAACATTTTTACATATTAATAAAACATTTTAAAAATATTACCAATTTACTATTTTGTGACATTTTAAAAATGTTACTAGTTAATTACATTATAGCATAGCCAAAACAGAATGCGTTCCAAGCTGAACACGTGATTTTAATTACAAAAATAACCTCCACGTACATAAGAAGCATTCTTTTATCTTCACAGAAGAAAGGTTATTTAAGAAAGAAAACCTTAATTCAAAGAAGCAAATTTAACTTTTTTATATAAAGTATTAGAGTGCACACTCATCACAATAGGTATCTTGATATCTCAACAACGTTGACACTCCAAGACCTATCAAATTATAGTAATTATATTATTTTTATAATTTAAACATTTAAGTTGATATTTATTCCAATTTATACCATTTTAAAGAAATTCTAAAAAAATAATTTAAAATATTTCTTATTACTATTATTTTAATGAAAACTATATATATATATATATATATATATTTAAGTTACATGTATATGCAAATATATTTAAAGAGTGATTATTTTTTACAAAAAAATACATTTATAAATATATAATTTTATTGTATATTAACTAATATTGATAATTATTGTGTGTTTACATATTAAAATATATATCTATTAACATGCATTTTTATTAATCAAAATATAATATGTAGCTAAATACAGTAAAAAAATATAATAATATAAAAATATAAATTATAGAATTAATACTCTTGCAAGACACGGGATATTTAATTAATTTAAAATATAAAATGCATAAGAAATTATTTGGATTTAGATTTAGATAGCTTCTAGATGATTTCACGTGTAGCCGGAAAAAAGACAAATACAAGAGGTGAATTTTATTCCTTCTAGTTTAAAATATCTTTTGTCGTAAAAGATTGTTGAATGAGTCTTTTATATATATATATATATATATATATATATATATATATATATATATATTATTTTCAATATGAATAACCCAATTATAGTGGTGGTAAAGGATAATGGACGAGTCTTCCAAACATATTTATATGGTTCCCTTAAATTTAATATCACCAGCAGTTAATTTTCATCATAACTTACTCATATTATATATTGTAAAATAATTAAATGAATATGTTTTTGAGAGTGGGAGTTTTACCTTCTCCACTTTCTTTTTTGGGGGTACTCTCTAATAATTCTCAATATTATTTGTTTTTCTCATTTTTAAATATGCATTTTACACATTATTTATATAACTAGTGAAAAAAATAATTATCTCAAGTTTCAACCTATATTTCTTTTTTCTTTATTATTATATTTTATTTCCATTTCTTTCAATTTATCCTCTTTTATATGTGCCTAAAAAATATTTTAAATTAAATCAAAACTTAAGTAATACATGGTAATTTAAAAAAATTATTTTTATATTCAAATCAGGATATTTATTTATTATAAATTAATTGTAATATTATTTATATATTTAAAAATATTTATTATATATATTAACATTTATCTTGTGTAATGATAGATTAAGGGAGTGTATTGGATTAAGATTTTAAAAGACTGTTTTAGTACACAAAAATAATGTAGATTAGACTTTGTAAGAATGTAATAATTTTTTTAAAAAAAAAACTTTTAAATTAGGATTTTGTTATTCATATTTTAATGGATTTACAAAATATGAATTCATTTGAAATGACATTATAGATTTTTAAGATTCTAAAGGGCTCCATAAAATTTTTGGAAAACATTTAAAATTATTGATAAAAATTCATGAATTTTGTCCATCTAATACTTTAAATAAAACTCATCTTATACAAAGAATCATAAACTTGTTACAAAACAAATCAAATTTCCCTAACATATTTACAAATATAATAGGTTCATTCTCCTTCAATCATCAATTATGTTAATTATATAAAAACTATATACTACAATGTTTGTCGATAGTATAGATACTTGTAATTATTCTCACAATAACGATCCACCAAACAAAAAGCATGCACAACAATTGCTTCAAACCTAATTTATATATTTATTCACTTATATATAGTCAACTTCTCAAATTCATTAAAAGTAAACATAATTTATATATTTATTCACTTATACATGGGTCAACTTCTCAAATTCATTAAAACTATATATTTCTCATGTGAATATATCATATATATTCACGTTTATTTGTATGTATAAGCACGTATCAAGATGTCTCCCCAAATTCAAAGAATTAGAAAAATATCTCACTATCACATGTTTAAGGGCATGTTGACCATTTGTCGAAAGAGAAAAAAAAAAGTTATAAATGTATACTACTTTCAACAAAGAGGCATGAGATTATGTGTGATGGAAAAGAAAAACATGTCAATTTGCATGCAAAGAAAGAAATAAAATCTCATGAAATCTTAAAGATTTTTATGAGAGTGTTTAATGTGTATTTTCTTATAAAATGTCTCATAAAATTTATTAAAATCCATCTTTAAAAAGAATTCATCAAAATTTGTATATTTTTTAATATCATAACACTTTTTTTAAGTTGTAAAAAATCTTAATTGAATACCAAGAAACTTTATTGAATTTCTTAAAAAATCTTAATTGTCTTGATTGAATACCAAACACTTATTTTTATTAGTTGAAAATCTTGATTGAATATCTCAAAGTTTTAAATAAAAAAATCTTTTAAAATCCTAATTAAATACCCTAAATTATCTTCGGCAAAAAAAGAAACAGATAGAAAAAAATACTAGTAGTAATGATTTTAAAACTTCAACAGGTGAAATAAAGTTTTAAACACTTGGTCTTACTGGCTTTAAAAATTGATAAAAAGAAAAAATTAGAGAGAGTTTGAGAGAGAGACCTATGTACTTCAGATTTATAGTCATTTTTTGACGTTTTGCAAAGTGATCCTACTAGCGAATAAATATCTAAATGTATAAAAGAATAGAGAATTCTGCAGCATGATCTAGTCTAGTAAATTAAATAAAAGCATTGTTTTATGAATTTCAAGAGAAATCACAATTCCAAAAGTTGCCTAAGCAATTGAGATCATTGATGATAGTGTGATTCTCAATGCCTGCAACATTTCTAGCAGTTGAAATCACTTCATCTGTCTATGTCGCTGCCTTGAAATTTTTCAATAAATTCAACGTTTAATCATAACTTCAAAAAATGGTTGGGCTGAGTCCATTTTGACACTCCTACTGTATACCTATACTTAGGGATAAATAGGTTTTTATATATTTATTTGGTAAATAATTTGTTTAACAATATTAAAATGGTCAAATACCCAAATTATCGTTCATCCTCAGGCTCATTCCTGACCGTGAATTAACAAATTTTGGTTGCACTATTTTCTTGTAAGAGAAACTATAAGAACATTCATCAAATTATTGAAAGGAAAAAATGATGGGTTGAAATGAAAATGATGAAATAATTAAATATTAAATTGAGAAAAAATGGAATTACACTTTCATTGCTACATCTTATGGATCGGGTCTGGGCTTACCCGAGTCCGACCTATGGTAGTATACCCGCCCCTTTACTCTGTCATTTATTTAATCTTTATTCATAACAGCACGTACTAATTTGGGCAATTTTTTAAACTTTGCTTCAATTGCATAACTAGTAAAACCTAAATATTTAATTTCCATGTCCTCAAGATTAGGACAGCCAGAAAGAAGCTCCGCAAGAAGTCTATATTCTGAAAAAGAAACATGGAGCAAATGCAGGATTTTAAGCAAGGAAATATCAACAAAGGAAAAACTTCCAAACGTGAGAACATCAATGTGAACTCAACAAGAGTTTTGCAACTAAGTACAACAGAGGGTAACTTTGTACAAGGAAGAGAGAGATAAAGGTGTTCAAGTCTGCGTTGTTCCGCAGCCAATTGAAAGACATTATTATTATTTGATGGTAAATGATTTGTAAATTTAGAATTAATTTTAAATATTATAACACAATCTAATATTTTATAAGGGCAATCATAAATATAAATCACATGAAAAAAATTAAATATTTCATTTTTGTGAATATCGACTTACCTATCATATTAAGTTCCAGGTTCTACTTTAATTTCTAGGATATGCATTAATAGCAGTTACTATAAACTAAATCACAATATTCTAACAATTGTGTCTCCTAATTTTTAAAAAAAAAATATATATATATATTTTATTACATATAAATTTTATGATTTTCCTATTTCACAATTATGTAATTTAATTTAATGTAATATTTTTTCAAAGTATTTCTAATTTCTTCAAATTTTATAAAACCTGCCCAACACGCAAGTCAATTTCTAGTGTTTTGGAATGCGCAATAAGCTTAACTGCTCAAGTATGAAGGAAATGGTGCAAATCACATAGTAAAACTAGTCTCATATTTTGGCAACCATCCAAGTTAGGCACCTCCCAATGACAACGACCATCAATTCCTCCCACAGAATCGCTTTCTATTAACCCATTTAATTTATACTTTAACCATACTCATAAATATAATGTTCCTTGACCCTCCCTTTATGGTATTACTTACTATTTGGTAGTGAGTCTTTGATTAATCCATGCAAATATACAGCTGAATAGTGTTCACACACATCCGACAAGAATAATCTGAAACTGACATACCCACGTACCAATATGATGGAATGAAAGTCATTCTACTAACGCTGCATAACATATATAATTCGTAAACAAACCAATGCATCATTTTACTACTTAAACTGCCGGGAGCATCATTTTAAAATTAATAAAAAGTGCAATGTCCCTAAACTACTCCGTGTATTCCATAAAATGGATGACAATTTCAAGTTATAAATTATAAAATTATTTGTTAATGATACTTCTTCCGAGAATTATTAAGAACTTCTCACTTTGAGCAAACTTATTTGATTAAACTAAACCCAGTCCATTTGTATTTAAAATCAATAAAGAAAACAACATTCAGGCCAGGGGATGTAAAGGGAGGATAAGGAACAAGAAATAGGACTTCTGTTTTATTTTTTTCAAAAGGTTAATTTTAATATTTGAATAATTTTTAAAAGGGGGTGTTAACTAAAAAGATGATACAAAGAAAGGACCAATTGTTCAAAATGTGCTTATCAGTTGCCTGAAGGCTCTGAATTGCATTAGACAATGAAATTAGTTTATAAAATCTAGCAAGTATTAAATCAAGCTAAACCTAGGCTAAACTCGACGAGGACCACGACATATGTGGGCAAGGCGAAGCAAGTAGTACTTACTTCATGTGGCATTATGACTGTTTATGTTCTCTTTAAGTTGAGAGATTTGCATCATACATCTTGTTAAAAAGAAGTTTAAAATCACAAGATTTTGGGAGAAAAATATTCCAGCAAGGCCATATTTTTAAAGGTCCCAAATTTGGCTCTTTGCCATGACGATGTGAAAATTATTAAGACCCTGAAAAACCCCACCTACAAAAGGGACTTCAAAATACAAACCAAAACAAGTTAATGGTTACTCAACAGTAAATCATAAGTACACACATCCGTGAAGTTTCCCTTCCCTATTTATACAAAACCCATAAACATTGCAAATCTTCATTTAGAAAAAAAAGATACATTCATCACATTACTTAGTTGTAATGTACGTAACTAGCTTCATTTCATGAACTTTTCATCAGACAAAAGAACCAAAACGTCAAATTAGAAGAGTCTTCAAGTTTTCAGCAGGTGATCAAAACCTCAAACCGCTGTTCATTTCATTGCTGAGTCAAGTGGTATCTTGTCTTGCTTACCGCCAACTGAAAATAAGAACATTTCTTCAATTTTCAATCACAAGTTAAAACAAAACGAGGGAAGAAGAAACAAGATTCCAACTCTTCAATTAAATCAAATAAGATTCCAACTCACGGGTAAAAGCAGAAAGCTCAGAACTCTTCAACACTCGTAGCCTCTTCACTGTTGATACAAACATGCTGCCAAGCATATGTAGACATTAAAAAACCATATAATATAACTATCCTTGCAGCCAATCATAGTTTTCTAGCAATAACTAAATCATTTAAAAATACCAAAGGGAAAAGCCAATTGCGGGAGTTATTTATAGTTTATTTGTATTTCTGAGAGGGGACAGTCGTACAGGTGTTATCATGTGAAAGAACAGACATGCCATGGCATGTACTGCTTCGGATTTATTCACAACAATTGGCAAACAAAAAAGTTGCTTGATATTAAATATATAGTAATTGATAAGCACAAGGAATCTAACTAATATCGATTACAGTTTTGAGATCAAAATGTTAATTCGGCAATTGTCCTCACATCAAATGGTGAGGTACAATATAGTATAATATAATATTGAATAAAATAAAATAAAATAATGGTGCATAAGATTGATAGTGATAAGATGCTTACTGCCATGGCACATCCCCAACAAGCATCCTGTCTCCTTCATTATCCTCATAAACAAGAGTATACTCTCCACTTCCATCCAATAACCCCGTAATTGCTTTCTCTTCCTCCTGCTTGTTGTAAACTCCACCGGCAGAGGAATCTCTTTGAGCTGAACAGCAGTGAGTTAAGACAAAGTTTCCTTCTTGACAATCAGGAAGAGAACTAAAACTAAAGCGTGGAAAAACAAAATTTGAAAGCAAAATGGTCTAAAGGGCCAAATGCAAATTGTATTAAAAAAACATGTTTGGTGAAAGAGATTGACCGTAAGCATTAAATGTTGAATTAATGTAGCCAGCCCCCAAGCACATCATAGCTAATAATAAATAATAAAAATATAAAAAAAATAAAAACTTAAGTTTTTGCTTACAAGTTGGGTAGCTATCAATCAAAAGTAATAAACAAAAAAAAATTCCACATAAGGATGATTTATACTATCAACTACAAGAGAATAAACAATAATTGAATTAGAGGTGTCACAAAAATTACCAGCAAGAAGACCTCTGAATAGTTCGTCCACAGCAGAAGAGAGATTTTCATAGCTGTCGTAGGCATTGAGGTCCACTTTTCTCCCTATAGGAACACCATCCATGTTGATCTTGACAAACAAACCTTTATTATTAGCATAGTTGTCAACAGGTTTTTTACCAGCAACCTTGTCGTGCTGCTTAGCCTGAGACTCAGGAGGTGGCTTAGAAGCACTGCTGCTGCTTGCAAGGTTCTTCCTGAAGGAACGAATTGGGGGCCACCCCACCACTGGAGCAGGAGCAGTTCTGTTTGTTAATGGGTCCACAAGGAGAAAATGTTAAGTTAGGTATGAAAGTGGACAGTGAAACTGGAAAGAACCAGGCTAAAAGTTAAAAATACAAAAGATGAGGTGGGGCTAAAGAGCTCACTAGTTACCACACTGGCACTAGCACAACCCTGCCATCACTCATCAAGTTCACATATTTAGTACTATTACTTATGGCTTTGTACATTATTTTTAATTATTAATATTTTTAATTTAAATCAAGCAAAAGTAAGCTTTCCCCACGAGGGACCAAAGAAATTAAAAACGGAGAGACAAAGGGAGAAGAGAGAGGGAAATAGAGAAAGGGTCCGATATTCACATGCCAACGTCAAACCTCAAGGAAGATAAGGAAGGCACATAATAAGTGACAGATAGCATCAAAAAACCGATGTGGACATATCTGAGAGAACATGGCAAGGAAGTATAGCAGAACAAAAACGGCCAGTACAGGGTACAGGGATATCAAAGCTTAAAAATTGTCCCGTCTTTTTTTCTTTCTCTGTGGAAAAGAGGATAGCCATACAAGTGAATAATTAATAATGGAAAACTCTAGTTATTTTTCTTACACTCAAGTGCAACAAGGGGTTGTGAAAAACTAGATCTATCATACAGTAACAAGTAGAGATTAGTTTGCATGGACCACAAACATAACAGAAAATTTTTTTAAAAAATGTGAAACAACGTGACTCTGGGAATGAATATCCTCTGTCGAAAAGTAACAAAACATGGATACAAGAAAGAAAAGGTGGAGTACCTTTTCTGAGAGGTGTTGGGCTGGGACACAGCTGTATTTGCAGAAGAGGGAGAGAATACTTTGCCATCACCACCATTCTGCAACTCTACCACCACCTTAGGGCACTGAAGAAATGATGAAGAGGCTTTGTTGTTGTTACGCTGGTGGTGGTGGTAGGTTGGCCATGGAGAGGCCTTGCTTTGGAACCCATTGTTAGGAGAGAAACAACCAAGAGAGAGAAGAGATTCTTCTCTTTCTGTGTTGTTCTTCATTTTACCGCCCAGAGACCAGTCTTCACCAGGTGGACCAAGCCGCAGCTCAAGCTTTCTTTCTTCTGAGGACTTTCCTTCGGTTCTCTGGTTCATCTGCCACTCTCTCTCGTTTGAGATCAAATCTAACAGCTGAGGAGATGCCTCGTTTCTTGACCTTTCATCCATCTTATGTTCACACCACGCTCCAAAGGAAGATTCCTCCTTGCTGAAATATCACTCACCAAATATATGCAAGAAACAAAAACAAACTCTAGAACGTATGCAAGTAACAAAAAACAAACTCTAGAATCCCCCCACTGCTTCATGCAAAAAAAAAAAAAAAAAAACACTAGTTAGTAAGGGACAAAAGGTTGAAAACAAGGGTCTTGTTTCAAAAACATTACATATGAAAAATGGACATTAAATGATATAGGCAGGGCGTTAGAGAAGTGGGAATCTTACAAGTCTAACCGCAGCTTAAATCCGATAAATACCACATCTTGTAGTTGAGAGAAACAAGTGCTTCCTTGCAACAAGTGCGAGAGTCTGAGCGACAGCAAGAAGGACCAACAATGGAAACCTTAAAAAAAAGGGTTTTAAGGTTTTGGCCACTGCAAAACGTTGGATAGACTGAGGTAGCAGAAGGAGGAACACACAAGTATTATCACAGCTCAATGGAAACCCCACCAAGAGAAAATAAAAAATAAAAACACACCCGAAAAGCAAAGCAAAGGTGGAGGGAGCTATAATAGCATGGGATTGTAATCTTAGCTTTGCTTTAAGTCTTTTATTTGCACGCTTAGTGGGTTCTCCTGCTCTCTTTCTCTCTCTATCTATGTCTTTCCTCTTTTTAAGGAGAGAGGGAAAAAAAAGAGACAGAGGGGTGATAAAAACCAGAGAGATTCCCCTTGGCCAACCAACCCAAGAACACAAAACAGGAACGGAATTAGAGCACAATGCACGCAACCTCAAGTCTCATAAAAATAACGTTAGGTTGTTTAGCACAGGAAGTAAAGCCGCTGCTCTTGTGCTTGTGTTGTGCTGAGTGCTGACCTCCCCTAAAAATACTCACACTATCCCCTATACCCTTTTAGCTCCTATTCCTATTCCTATTCCTTTGCCTTATTACCACACATCCCCAAATACTCCCTCCCCTTTATTAATCCTGTGCTAGAAAATTACTTAAATCTAAGTCTTTAGAGTATTTTTTAAGGAATTAAAAATATATATTTATTATATAAATAATTGAAGAGTATTAAAAATTCATAAATAATATAATTTTTTATTTTTTAATAAAAATATCTTATTTTATGTTTTTTAACCAATACATTTAAGACATTAATTAACATTAGCCTAAATGTAAAATTTGAGATTTTCTCCCTAATCAAATATGATTATTTTGCACCATTTTTTTTCCTTTTGGAACTGAGTCAAGGCGAATTAGTTTACTTAAGCACTTGAAAGTCCAAAGAGAGGGACGCTGGCACGCTCAAAGTCCATGCTGGCATAAAGAGATAAAGTTTTACTATCCTTTTAGTTAACTTACCCTATGTTTGTTAGGAAGGAAAAAGATGGAAGGAAGGAAAATAGAAAGAAAATTTTAAAATTTGAATTAAAAAATAAATGAAATGAAGAAAAAATTTAAATTTTTGTAACTAAAAAATAATTTTTTTTTCATTTTCTCTTTAAATAAACAGAAAAAAATGTTTCGTTAATCATATTTTTTTTTTGATTTTTTTTTTATTTTTTCTCCGATCAAACGGATCATTAAAGTCCATGCTTGCCATTGTTAACTCAGAAATTTTTACATCCAGTCAAAATTAAACAATTTTTTTATTAAATAAATTATTATCCACGGTTTACATAATAGGTTAATTAAAGATTTTCCATTGGGTTGGATAAGATTTGTAAGATACAAATTAGAAACATAATTTGAGGATTAAACTAAAATTAAATTAAAATAAATTTTGAAAGGGGTGGATGCTTTTGAGATGTCAGGAAATTGATGGATGGGATAGCAAAGGTTGCTTTTTTGTTTTTATTTTGGAGGGAGAGGATTTGCATGATCCATATTTGCAGGGCTTCTGCAATAAAAACATGCAGATCCCATGATCTTGTCTCCTCTGTTCTGTTCTCCACTCTCCTTCTCTCTCTCCGTCCACATATCCCCATATGATGATAATTTGAGAATTGTGTGAATGAATGGGATTCCCTGTGCCGCTATTCAATCGTGTGCGCTACACATCGCGCTCTCCTTACCGTTTGATTTGAGTCTATAAGCGTTGGGATTTGTTTTGTCTAATATTCTAAATCTGACAAAAAGTTGAGTTTGTTTTTTTATTTTAAAATTTTTCATTGTAAAAAAATGAAAGAAAAAAAACTCTGTCTGAAGTCTGCACTTCACAGCTCAAAGGAGAACTACTTTTGTTGTTTTTCCTTTTTGTTTAATGATAGAGGAATTATTTAGGTTTTATTTGTTTTCAAATTTGTCATAATTATTTTTTGAAAAAATGAGTTTGACTATGATATTAAAGTGAGCTAAAAAAATATTTTTACTGTGAAGAAAAATATTATTTTGTTAAATTAGTATAGTAAATTATCTTTGAAAAGTTAAAAAAGACAATCTATTTATTTGTATAAGTAAAACAAACCTCTCTATCAAAAAACAAATATAAATGAATTATTTTCAACTCACTTCGAATAAATAACTTGAAACAAATCCCTCATTACTATTCAATCCGAGCAAGCATCAACAATCAACAAGTCATTGGTTTAATGAATTTGAATTCCTTAAATAAGATTTTGAATTTTAATTTTGCAAATGAAAACAAAATTATTTAAAGAAAAAATCATACTAAAATAGTTAGTTAAATTAGTCAAATTCCTGTACAGTAAATATTTTACACATAATAATAAAAAGTCCAAGCAAGCAGCACAGCGGCAACCTAGAACGTAATCTAATCCCCTCCGTACACTGTTACGTCAAAAATATAGATAGAAAATGAAGTTGTGTTTTATTATCACTCCCCTACCCGCAAATAATTTCTAGTAAATTATTCAAATGTTTTTGCAAATTACATCATCGTTCATTTTTTTTTATTATGGAAAAACATATTTTTTGCAAAGCGCCAATGTGTAAAGTCTTTTATGCATTAAATATTAATGTCTCCTAATACAGTTTAGAAAGAAGTTTGTAAGCTGATTTTTTTTAAAGCGTTTTGGGCTATAAATTGTAATATTGGCGTAGTTGACTTCAAGCTTCTTCTGATATGGTATTGTCCTTGCGCGCGCTCTCTCTATTTCCTGTTTACGATTAAATCGACTAACATTTAAATATTACGTATAACTCAATAATAAATTTTTAAGAAAAATATAGTAATATTTTAATGGATTTTACTTATTTGAAAATATATAATCTATAATTATTATATAAAAAAAAATATCCCAGTTTACCTTTATAACTGTTTACATAAATTTCTTTTTTGCCCCTTTAACTATATACTTTTGAAACAACTCATAATAAAAAAGTTACATCCTATAAACATCCAGTGCCCCCACCCTATTAACGTACTTCTGTAGTTTTATTACCATTTTCTTTTTTTATGTTAAAAAAATAAAACAGATGCACGGAGTGTCTCTTTTCTACTAATTATGCATCAAGTCATTATTTAAGTTAAAAAAAACGATAATGTATCCTTAAAAATTTATCCAAGTTTTACTTATTTGTGTTTGTATATTAAGATTAATATATTTATTTTTCAAAAAATTAATGTATACACCAGATTCATACTACAAGTAATTGAAATAGCAATATAGTATTTAGATTTGGATTGTTAAAAACCATATCAAATAGTTTGTGAACTGTTAAATCAATTTAAAAAATTGAAAACTGTTTAAATTAAAAATAATAAAAACTAAAAATCTAAAAAAATCATATA
>PYAF01003105.1:195411-247105 GCA_007407185.1 Glycine tomentella
AACAGGCACAACTTGCTTGATTAGATCCTTCAGTGTTTCAATGTTGCATCCTGAAGGAATGTCAAATCTGATTGGATTTGTTCCGGTGAATGCATATCCCACAAAATCGCCTTGCCGTGGTATGTTCCACTTGCCGTTGTAATATAGCACTGCATCATGTGTTGGGACGATTGTGGATTCAAGTAGGCTGAGTATACCGCCAGGTGTTCTGTTGATGCTGCATAATATTTCTATAGGGCCAACGATCGACATTTGTTCATTGCACGTTAACATTAGGCAAACATCGTTATCATTGGTAAGTTTAGCAGAATGATAAAAACATTGCTGACCTGCACGTACAGTTGGCTTTCTATAGTAGATTTCGTCCATAAAATGGTCACGGCTTAGCATAAGGGTGTCGGACATCCTACTCTTCAGTGTTTGAAAAGAACAATGATCAGGAACCCGCATTGGTATTGGAGAGGGACACTCAAAATAAACACCTGTGTCGTTGTGTGTCATCGATCCATTTAGAAAAATGAAGGCTAATGTTGAATTAGCTATGGTCTGACTGCTTGTTTCTCCTAGGAATGCCATATTATTGATATCGACGAGTTGTGGATGGTCACCCTTATATAAGGGTCAGTGACGCCCAAATGTTGGCGTGACCCCCTTTTGTGTGCTGCCTAACCTAGGGCGTGTCTGGTGACGCCTCTATTTGTTGGACGTGTTCAATCACGCCCTATTTCGGCGTGTTAAATCGCCTTAAAACCCAATGCAAAATCTTTAGAGAGAAGACAAAACTTTTAGAGAGAAGGCAGAGCTTTTAGAGAGAAGCTGGAATAGTGCAAATGTAGGTGAACAGTGAAATTTTGGGGTTTAAAAGCAGTGGGAACCGCCCAGAATTGGGCAGCACTGGAACCGCCCAAATCCAGGCGGTTCTACCCCCTTGGTACCGCCTGGATTTGGGTGGTTCCAGTGCTGCCCAATTCTGGGCGGTTCCCACTGCCCCAGATTTGTAAATAGTTTCAAAATCGCCCCAAATGTGTAATTTTTTATTTAATTTGTATTATTTAGGTTCTTTTGCCGGCATATAATCATTATACATTATGCAATAAAAAATATTTTATCAAAAATAAAGGATAAAAACATGCATTTAATAAGGGGTAAGATGAGAATTTTGTTTATGAATCTATATCTTTTTTTTCATTTTTCGTTTAACTATTAACTTATTTTAATTTAAATATTTCTATATTTCATTTCAATTAAACAATTTTAATTTCTAATATATTTATTTATTTATTTTGCATTATTTAGACTTTCATAATTCTTTTTCCAACTATACACAGTGAAGCATCCATCGATCATGTATAGAGAGGTGGCGTGAAAGGGGGGAATCTGGAACTTTATGATGCATTGCGGCTCAATCTGGTGTTGCGCAGGAGTCGTTGATTTGGGAGAAACGGATGGTGATGGCGATCAACACATGTCCAATCAAAGTCGTAGTGGTAATGATGGTGTTGCTGTGTCCGTTTGATGAGAGATAATTAATTGGGAGTCAGTGGATGCCAGTCTTATCATGCGACTCAGTCTGATGCCATTACTTGAGCCGTCTGATCTTATTTTTCATTTTCCTTTTCAGGGATACAACTACGTGGGCCCCACCCCCATCCGTCCTTTTATTTTGCTTTTGCCTTTGATCATCATCTTGCATTTTCCTCCTTGCATCCCTCCTCATTCTTTAAACCATTTTTTTTTTGTGTTTTCTTTTTTAATAAGTATTTTAGTTCCAAAATAAAATATTTTTTATTTATATAACTAAATTTCATAATAAATAAATATCTATCTTTGAATATATAATTGTATTTTACCTTTACAACAAGCAACTTATGTTATAATGTTATTTTTAACTTTTGATATATTTTTTTTAAAAAGTTATAATTTAATTGATAATAGAGATAATGAAATTGAGCGAAGCTATTTTGTATTTTTACCTAAACTATAATATAAAGATTTCAAAGGTAAAAATTTGTCTATTTTGCTCAAATCATAATTTAAACTTTTCCAATGTAAAGCTAAAACACTAGAGCTCATTTCACATATTAAGTGCATATTTGGATTAAAATTTAATTATAAACGTAAGTTTGAATCAACTTTAAGTTTATAGACTGGGTTTTCAAAAACAATTTAAGTCTATTTTTTACAAAATTTTAATTTGCAAAAGTATTTTTGTGATGGGTAATCAAATATATGAAGATATTGAGTTTACTCTACAAGCTGAATATAAAACACTCCAAACAAAAAACTAAGCATAAACTTTAACTTGTTTGATTGAAGAGTAAAAAAAATATTTTGGAATTTTTTTTTCTAATTCAAATGAACGCTTCATAGTTCTTTGTAACACCTCCCCCATCCCAAAAAAAAACAAAAAAAAAAAAAAGAGAAGAAGAGGAAGAAAACCACACAGGATTAATGTATAAAAAAGACATCATTGGAAAAATGATTTTATAATCATCTTTTTTTATTACTCATATCTGGATACGTTGTTAAATACTAGTATTAATTAGTTGTTAAGACTTAAGAAGGTTATGCTGAGTTCATTCCTTTTATAAAAAGCAACTCCTTGAGATGATAGCAAGGGTCGCGTTTTCATCCTTTCTCTTGTTTTTTGCTTGTTTCTTTTTCGGGTCCTTTTTATAGATGATATTTTTCTGTCCTTGAAAGTTATTTAATTTTAATTTAAAGAACCAGATTCATGCAAAGATATGGGTTAAGAATGCATTCCTGAATTGATTAAGAATAAATTGATGACCGTGGCCCACTCAAGTGTGATCATTGGACAGCAACAACTTAACCTTTCAAGGCAACATAAAAAGAAAAATAAGTGTTAAGAGGAGAATGCTTCATTTGTATACATCACATGGTACATGTTGTAAATTCGTCCTAAACCGTGCTATGGTGTCAATTCAATTGAATGGCAACCATTAGTTGTGTCCATTAGACAAGGTATCTATTCTAGTTCCATGTGTACTGCAAAAGAGCAAGAAAAAAAAAAGGAAAAGTAGAAACTCGAATTAGTTGATCTTAAAAAGTTAAATTATTGGTGCGAATAAAAACTATCCATCAACTCATATTCGGATCAATAGAAAATATGAAATGAATGGATCGTGAGATGAATTTTACTGATTTATTTACTGCATGTACGTGTAACACACGTTGTTGCACTATTACTGATCACCTGCGGCGACTAAAAAATCTTGAGAAGAATTGAGGTTTTATTTGGAAAGAAAGAGCATCTTTATTTATAAAAAAAAAAAAAGAAAAAAAAGGGAAGGAATCTGACAAGAAGTATTTGATTGAAGAAAAAGGGTGAGAAAAGCTAGCAGAGAGTGACCTAGCTCATATATCAAAACCGTCTTTTGGACCTCTCATGTCTTGTAGTTGTCCACACAACGCGGCTTTCAATCTCGCTTTCATTACCTTTGGCACTTTAATTTGCTACTAGGTGGCTGGCTAATAGGTGGTTGGTTGGGTGAGCATGAACATGAGCACGAGCTAGAGAAGATATAATATAACTTGTTTCAAAACTCTTTCAGAAGTAAAGAATCATGTTTGAGCAAGAATAGACATATTATATTTTAAACATAATTTTTACTTAATAAATACAATTGATTCATTCTTAATAAGTTTTCAAATATGTTACATAAATATCTTTTTTTAAAAAAACATAAAAAATGTAAAAAATCACATCTTGAAACGTGAAACTGAAACACACTAATATATATATATATATATATATATATATATATATATATATATATGGGGGTCTTAATTTGGGTTTTGCGTGTGAGCATTGAGAGGCTGCTGGTCGACCATACTGTGTATATGGACTGTGTGAGTGATGAGCATAATAATGTGTTATTTTATCGCACGTTTTCTAACAATAAAATCGATTGTCTTACACTACCACCAAAGATGACTACTCCAATCCAACAACTTCAAACCATTTAACTTTGATGCATATCCTGAACTTTGGGTTTGTGGGAGACCCCACCCCACCCATTCCTTTATCTAGTATTATATTACCATCATTGATAAGATCACTTGCGATCCCCACTACTATTGCTAGTTTTTATTCTTCCTTTCATTGATTGCACCCATCACCCTGTCTTTTTGATAGTTCTTAGTGTAGTGACCTTTTTTGTTTGCTTTTATGTGAATAATTGGCTCATGCGCCGCTATAGTACCAAGAATGTATGTGTGTGTGTGCATGATAAGTAATGGGATCCACCTTTAGGCTATGGTGTCTTAATTTGTTGCTTCGAAGAAAAAGAGTCTCTCTCCTTGGATATGGTAATTACTTGCTTAAAAGGCACCGACTGTTGTGTACCATATGAAAAGTTTGAGTTGGAAGTTGGGCTGCGAGGCCGAAGAAGAACAACCACTGATCGATACTAGTAGATATTTTTCACTGGAATGAATACATATACGATATGGAATAAATGCATGATGCATGTGTAGTTTCAGAACACGCACGTGTTAACGTTGCATGATCAAGTTAAAATTCGAAAATATTAACTGCTTATATTCGGATTTTATTTTACATTGAGTTTATTATTTTGATAATCTTATTTGTATATATGTTGTTTAAGTACACAAAAGAGAAAACAATTATGTAACTTATTTGTTTCTGTCAAAACTTGAGCTAACCAAAATTACAATGCGAGTATGTGACCTCAAACAATGGAAATAGATATTTTTAACAATTATTTTTTTCTTCACTTTGAAATCTTTAGTAAATATATTATAGGTTTAGTTCATTAATTTAATGACGACAGGAAGACATAAAAAACAAAGAATGATTATATTTTAATAACTAATAATTTCAAACACATAATTCATAACTCTTTTCTCTCCATTTTTATCTTTCCATCATCACACAACATCAACAATCATTTATCTTTCATCTTTTCCTTTCTCTCTCAAGTTATAGACAATTTAAGATTATCCAAGAAATATTTTTCAAAAGGAAGTTGCTCACTAAAAGGCACTAAAAGGCAAAAGCAATTTAATAACTAAGTTATTTTGATTAGGAACTAACATACACTTAATTAAAGATTATTTTCATATACTCATTGGGTGTAACTCAATTAACTGGCAACACACTATGAGTTTGTTGAAAAGAATCCCGCTGAATACACTCTTAATATGAGATGAAGAATTTTAAATGTAACTAAATTTTGAATTGAAAATTAGTTTCATAGTCAATCTACATGATTAAAATTTCTAAAGATTCATCATGATCTCACAAAGAAAACAAAAATCTTAAGTATGCTGGTAGTTGAAAAAAAATATTTCCACATTCTTGGATGATAATGTGTTTTAGGACGAAATTTTAGTAGAGAATTAGACCCAGTCGTTATTTTTATATTCTAGATGATCATTTTTAAGTTTTCTTTATCTCCTCCCTTTTTCTTTTCCTTTCTTTGTTTTTGTTTATTTTTTCAATCTTCTCGTATCTATTATTAATTTTATCTATCACTAATTCTAATTAACTTGACTTAAATGTATTCTTGCTAATGATGATGTTAATGTACACTGAATCTTTTGTGAGTCAAGGGTCGTGGCTTGAATTGCTTTCCGTCCCCAAAACATCGATCTTCCACTATGGAAGACCAAAAATTGGTGTTGACCTAAATCAATTACTTTTTTTACCATGTATGATTGCTTTTTAAGAGTTGGCCTGCTTTGAATTTGATGATTTGTCTAGCTAATTGTGTTTTGTTCTAAATTAAGTCAATTGAGTCAATTCTAGATCAAGAAAACAAAGATTCTCTCTCTCGAATGTACACACATATTCTTAACATTTTTTTAAAAGAAAAAATACCTTAGAATGGTCATGTCATGATTTTGATTATCACTTTGGATTAATCTTCTCATCATAATTTTTACATGTAATAAAATTGACTCAAGTTCCCAAAGATCTCCTTTACGCTGCGACTTGCAAGGATCAGAATTATTTGCGCCTACATACTGTGTACACATTGTTCTTCTCTCTCCACGCTTATTTCTAGTTCTAGTTAACAGGTCGTTATTCCATGATTTCTAATATTATCGAAAGCAAGCTAACACATGCATGGAACACAACTGTATGCTTTTTCCCTTTTTCCCTTTTGTTGCTTTAATACTAAAAATGAAAAATAAATTAAGTATCAAGAAACAAATTAAGAAATTGATATATCGATAACACTTATCTAACAAAATACAATGCTTCATAAATTTACCGTGCCTCTCGCGAAATCAAAACTCGTAGTTTTTTTAAAGCAGGAAAAATCATCAAACTTCAAGAGCATACATTATAAACAGAGGTATTTATTTTTATCTCTCCTTATAAGATACGAGTAATAATTTAAACTCAATCTTTATACCAAACTCAGCGAGATTTTATATTAGTCCACTTAATCAATACTTTCGAGTTCAAAACTGGTGCAACCTGTCGGGTTACGTGAAAAAATTAATTTTGAATTAGACTCAATCTAATTTGTCAAATTAATTAGTCCCTAAAAGTATCGGATCACCACTGCACAGTATCCTCGATTTTGTTCTATTACTTTATCAATATGTTTAGATACTTCAATAAGGATTAAAGTGAAATGAAATCAGATGATGGTGAGATGTCTTGAATTTTGTTCATGCATCGTCCCGATCATTCTAACTCAACCAATACGTTTGAAATCAAAATTTAAAAGAAAAAAACAAGTGAGATTTGTGGTAAGAGCGGAGGGTTTGAGTGAGGCTTTGTAATACCCGAGTTTTGTATTTGTTTTTTTATAAAAAAAAATTATTTGTTTTTGTTTCTTGATATTTGTTTTTTTTTTGGTATCATAGAAACAAATACAAAAATTCTAAAATCATAAGGAGCAAATACAAAACATTAACTTATTTTTGGACACATGTGTCAACATATGTGACATAAAACTTGTCAACTTGACATGTCAATAACAAATTGACAGAAACTAACAACAGGAATCTATGATAAAAATTTTCAAATATTAGAAAGCAAAAATAAATACAAAACTAATATATATATATATATATATATATATCATAAAATACAAACATACTTTAGCTATTTTTTAAAAGTGAAAAACAAAACTCTTTCAGTGTCAAATTAATAAGAATATTAATTGTATTAATATTTTTTCATTTTGCTCCATGTCATCCTTTTTACGAATCCAAACAACAAACAAGGCTTAATACATTGTAACTTCAAAAATATGTTTGTTTGTTTTTAATCAACAAAGATGAAAAAATATTAATAAAAAGGGTATAATAGATACCCAGCACAAATTACAGGAGTACTGTTTTAATTATCCTACACCTTATATTGAACTGGTTACATCATATTTAGCAAAATATCCATACAAATAAAATATGTTATTTCCATCTTTTTGTCTCCAATCAAAACATTTTACAATGTCATTATCCACTTAGTCTTCTATTTCTGTTATGCAAAAATATGTTTGTTTAATGTACTATTTCATTTGAACTTGGATTTTTTTAGTGCCTTTTCTTCAATTAGCAGTAGTTCTGCAGCACAATCCTTAAATAATTAAAGAACTTTTGATATTTGATTTAATTACTTTACATATGTGCTTCTAATATTTTTGTTTTTCTTGTAGGCAATGGTCCTAATGTGTCATTGGAGGGTTTTTTTGCCAACAAATTCGACTTAATTTTGAGGCACCAATTTTCCATGCTAACACCTTTAGTTTTATGCTATTGACTTTTATTATGATAAGAAGAAACCTCTTACTAACAAATATCATCAAAAAGATTTGTTGTCGTCTCCAATAATTAAAATTTGGTGGTTTAAGTTAGTAGGGGACTGTTGCTAGCCTAAATTTGATGTAACAACGTTGTTAAGGCGATTGGGAATTGGGATCAACATGTCATAAAAGGGAAGTTGAGTGAATATGGATAAATAAACAAGGTTTAAGACAAAGAAAAACGAAATGGTTTGTCTCAATTAAAAGAAAAAGAAAGGCTCCTTAAAAAGCAAAGGGAAGGTAAATAACACCAACTACAATGGTCAATGAAGGCACAAGAACACTATTGTTTTGGCACACCAACTCCCTTAGTACTTCATTAGCTCAGAATTTCCAACATTACCTAGAAAACAAACCATATGACAATAAACTAGACCCATTATCTTAAAAGCTATATGATATGAAGTACCTGACTGGTTTGGTCAGTGACATCGTAATGTAGTGATGCAAATAATATTCAGAGTGTACTGTTTGAGGAGATGAAAAATTGAGGGGGGAGAAAATAAAATGATATGAAAAGGTTTTGATTTTTATGAGAATTAAAAAAATGTCTTTATTTCAACTAATGTTTGGAAAACGGGGTATATTTGTTATCAACTAATTTTTATGCTATAAGAGTGACAGAAATGTGGAGGATGGTGTGTAAATGAGTTGCAATTTATTTTTTCATGTCACATTCATGTTGTACATGTACCAAACAAGTGCGAAGTAACTTCAACTTTATAACATCCAACTCCACAAACAAGTGCACCCTTTAGCATCAAGGAAAAAATAGAAGCTAAACTAGAGAACATTACAAGCCAAGGGGAACACTAACAACACATTCTGACACACTCTTTTCAACACTTCATCCATTATTAAGTTAAATCTCTCACTGGTCTCACTAGATAACCTGGACCCACTCTTTATTACTGAGCCTAGCTAGAATTTCATTTAACAATAGTGTTAAATAGAGATTGTTATATTGACCGACTCATTATCAATCCCCTTCACATGATGAATCAATTAACAAATGTCCTTTTGAAGGAAATAAAATTACATGCCCTAGTTCTCATACATAACTAACATTCAAATTTTTCTAATAACTTGCATGCACAATGAAGTCTCAAACCTCCTGTATCACTTTAGCGTTGGAATGAGACAGAAAAGGATCCAGTGTTTGGATCTTTGACTGATTTAAAGTTGTCAACACTCGTCCCAAAGCGGCCCAGGACAGAATTGCCCTTTTTTTCAGTTTTGCTGCATCAAAATATACTCAATAGTCAATATCACTAGTCACAAAATAAAAGAAGAAGAATAAATAATGATGATGATACAGGGAATGCAAGGAAAGCAAGCCTATGCACCACCCTACAACTTTTTTTTTTTTTTTTATCAATATTAAAAATACAAGAGAAAGATAAAAAACAGACTTGCTTTCATTACATTCCCTGTAGTTTTCCTCATTCATCTTTTCTCTTTTTTCTGCAGCAAGGGCCTCTAGTCGCTGAATGGCTTTCCTTGATCATATGAGGGATCAATTTCTAAGATCTTTTTCATATCTTCCAATTATTTTTGAAAAAAAGTGGCAAGAATGAATGAAGATGGAAGTCTGTAAGAATTAGAAAGCTATTAGCTTGCTAAATACACAGTCGTCCAACTGTACATTAAAGACCAAAATAAAGGGACAATTACAAGAAGCTCCCTTAGGTAGTACTCATTACACTTGACACATTTCTTATTTGAGAAATTACACCTCCCTTACTTTGTTAATTACAAATAGCAATATAATAGGAATCCTAAAGTAGGGACATAAGGTAAGGGACGAACAGTGCCAAATAGGATAAGTGTAACCCTCAGAGGAGGTTGGTATAATTACTCTCCACCCTATTATAAAATTTGAACTTACCAGCAATGGCCTCTTCAAAATGCTCAAGCTTTTTCATGAGCTTCTCCTCTTCTTACCAAAGCTTTAACGTACACAGGATTCAGTTCTAATGCTTCTGTGCATTCTTTAATTGTCGTATCATTTTTCCCTGGCATCCTTAACACATGTTAAAGAAAAGCAAGTAAACATAATAAATGGGGCATAAAAATGATGTCAGCATAAAAAAATGCGAGATCCCATAGTAGCTTTATATGGGATTAAAATGGTCAAGATGTCAGCATACGTTATTAAAAAATTGAAACAAAGGTAAGAATACAAGATAAAGTATCTAGCTTCAATTCTTATTGTCTCTAGCAGTTTGCTATAACAGAGTCCCCCTTGATTGCAGCAGAATGGGACCAGGTTTTGCTCAGATTTATTATTACATTAGGGAATAATAAATATGTACATAACATACCCATGCTAATTTGGCAAATTAAATTTGAACTCTACAAGAAACTTGGTTGATGCTCATTGACAAATATTTAACTGTTTTTAAAACAAGTGAAATTGCTTATGATTGGGTCATCATAATGCTCACATTTCTAAGGGTGTCTCATTTGACTTACGTTTCATTTGATAGAAGAGAAAGTGGAAAGAGAAAAAAAACTATTAATAAAATATTTTTTTCTGTTTATTTGAAAAAAATGAAAGAATTTTTTTTTTATAAATATAAAAATTTAATTTTTATTTTCTTTCCAATTCAAATTTAAAATTTTTCTTTTTTTTTTTATTTTCCTTCCATCCAATCAAACATTTCATTAAAATTATTATGAGTATTAAGCTTAAGCTTCTATGTTCAGTCCTGTTGCTGCTCATGGCTGTTTCTTGGGAATATCAATTTCTGGTATGCAGGTAGCTTTGCAGGCTTTACTTTTTCATGGTCTTTGTTACGTCTCAACTTTTATGGCTTTTAGGATGTCTTAACCTCCCCACAGATGTACTTTCCCTCTCCTTTCCCTATCATTTATTTAATTTAAAATTAGTAATACTTTATATTGAGCAATTAATAATTTATAAACAAAACAAAAACTACTTAATTTTTAGTTTTGTATTCTTCAAGAACAGTATGTAACAAAAAACAAAACCAACTCTGAATTTCAACCTATAAATCTGAACTCTGAAGTGAAAGAAAAAACATAGAAAGGTCAAGGACCAAGCTAGATCGCTATTCATAAGCCATCAAGCCAAATCATTTTGAGATTAATAGCTCATCTCGTAGACTGTGTGGAAGAGCATACCACAGGAATGTAATGACAAATGCTAATCTCATCAACAGGATAAAGAAGACCATACCAGTTTAAGAAAGCACACACCACTGTTTGAATGACATATTGAACGTATTTCGACAGATGAAGGCATGTCTAGTGCTACTTGTAAAGCAAGTTCATATTGCGATAACGCCTCTTCATACTTCCCATCTCCAAAAAGCTTGTTCCCTTCTACCTTTGCATCATTTGCTTGATCCAATGCTTTGTCACATAAACCAATAGCATTCACTCAATACTCTCTTTTCATGCACAAGGTGATTAGTACACACAAATTTCATAGTTTGGCGAATTCAGTGTCTGAGTCTCAAAACAAGAGTTTTCTCCGCACATAACCATGACGCTCCAATATTTTATCCATATATAATAGGTAATTAGTCACACAATTGATCACATGAGCCGAGTATAGTACAAGAGGAGTGCCGAATGGAAAATGGATTCTTTGCATTCATGCATTCGTGAATTTGAACCTTTGAATGAATATTGATTTTATGAATTAAATTTTATCAAGATAAATTATGAGTGATCTAATCTATATTTAACAATTGCGATAAATTAAATGTATGAATGCACTTTAACACACTCACACCACACTCTTTACTAATGATTAAAATTGACTGAAAGCTGAGACTCATTAAACAAAGAATCATTCCTACACAATTTTGTGATTCTCGTTTCTCAATAAATTTCAGCAACTAACTAGAAACTAGTCTACATATTACTTTTGAAGTAATTATTCTTGGCAAAAAAATCTTTAATGACATTCCGATTAAATTCATTACATAACGTAAAAAAACTCTACATATTACTTTTGAAGTAATTATTCTTGGCAAAAAAATCTTTAATGACATTCCAATTAAATTCATTACATAACGTAAAAAAAAAAAGTAACTGCCAAAAAAAATACTGCAACAATCAGAAAGACCTAAAAACAAAACCCTTAATTTCGAAACCGATTCTTCTTCATTGATCGTGGCATTATTCTCGGATGATTCGGTGCTCCAAGGAACATCGTGTTCTGGCTCATGCTCTGTCTGCTGCTGTTTCTCAGCGTGATTCTGTTCTTCCCGGCTGCCGGATCCGCCGTCTTCGCCGCCACTGACGAAATCGGCGTCGCTGGCAGTTTCGAAGCCGTCGGATGCGTCGTTGCCGGATTACTTTATTTTATAACTAGGATTGTTATTGAAATACATTTGGTTGCAAGTTGTTAAAGTATTCATTCTAAAAAATAAGTGAGTCCACGTTAACAAAACTCTAAATAGATATAGATATATAGATCCATTGTATAAGTCATCAACTTCTATCTTTTGGTGCACAGTCATCTGACAACTATTTTCATCATTAATAACTCTGTGATGTGATTATAAAAATGAGACTATCCAAACGGAACGTATAATTTTACAAGTTTTCTCCTAAATCAAGTGAAAGGTGGTTGTAGATAGGCTGAACGCGTTTTCTTTCGACAGATCAAATTAGAGTTCATTTTCTTTGTAAGGAGACAAGCCAATGTTATTACTCACTCATTGGCTAGAGTGACAACTTTCCATGCAAATCTCAAGCTTTTTCATTAGATATTCTCATGTATCTTTCAATCTATCATGAATGAAATGGATTATGTTTTCGTAACAAAAAGAAAAGAAAAAAAAGCTGAGTGTAAGGTTTTTATGTTTTGTATTTTGTGATAGGAAGGCATCTATCCTATAGTGTCTTTAGGAGGGTGGGTACTTATGCCTGGAATGATTGCGATGAGGCATTATGCACCACTATGACATATGGAGCATAAAAGGCTAAAGTTATTCTCATTTGAGCGCAAATCGGATAGATAAGCAAAGCTGAAAAGGATGGAGGAGCAGAAGAATTATGCTAGGGATAAATGTCTAGAACCGTAGTTGGTCAATAACGCAAAAGAGGGCTTCAAATTAGTGTTCAAGTTTATTTATTTCTTTGCAACTTGCACATGTTTGTCTTTTAAATTTGTTCGTATGGGAAAATAAAAACGCACAAAATAATATTGTTAGGGGCAGGCAGGGTAAATGCAATCCAAGCCAATTTTTTATCCGAACTATCTTATGTAATTTTTTCTATTCAAATAAATGAAATCTACTTCTTTTTTTAAATAAACAAGTAGTTTTGAATTTGTGTTAGTCGATTTTTTTTTATTATCAGACGTGTTAGTTGATTCCCATCAAGAAATTGCAGTTTTCATTGTGACCAATACAAATGTATTTTTTTACAAGAAATATATAATTTAGTCAAATTTAAGGATATAGTGAAATAAATTAAACTTTTTACTACATTAATTTTTAAATATAAATTGTCCATTGAATTTTTTGTTAAAAAAATATTTTATATTTTAAAAAATAAATAAATACTATAAATGTTTCTCTCTATTTAACAAAAAAATATTATACATAATGACCCACTAAAAAAACCTTTGTTTTTAAACTTGAGTATTTTACGTCTGAATATTGTTTACAGATTACTACAGTACACACAAAGGAAATTGAAGAACCAAGAAAATAACTGGGAGAAAAGTGATAGGGATTTGTGTTTTCTAATAAATTGGTTTAGAATTTCATTCTAATGGATCAATGAAATAAATGTACTGAAAATAATATATTTATTTTGTGTACGGTTTTCAATAAGTTTTTGACTGAACAAATTCGTTGTAATATCATGATGGAAAAAAAAAAAAAAGGAAATTGAAGATGTTGGTCTTCATCCCCAATAATAGTTGCAAATGGCAGCACATTTTTGGTGATTTAGGAAGGTCAGCATCTAACCTAGAGTTGCTGGAAAATGCAGCAAAATAAGGGGTTGTGCTGTCGTGAATGGTGATAGAAGATTTTGAAATTTAATTGAGCATACGCAGAAAGAAACATGCAGAGATTTTCGGCGCTTTTCTTCAGAAAACGTGCTATTTCCCCCCTTCAATCATTGGTAATCAGACACGAAACCACCGTATGCCATTTCTTCTGTACTACCTCTGAGGTAAGTTCTTCTCAGACCTCTTCACTATTACCACCACCACATTTCAATTCAACATTTGACAACAATGGCTGCTTAACAAACCAATTTGACCTCATTCGCCTCCAAGAGATTTCAATAAATCACACAGACGACCAAACCCATGATGAGTTTGCTTCTGATGTGGAGAAGGTATATAGAATATTAAGAAAGTACCATTCTAGGGTTCCCAAATTGGAACTTGCTCTCAGAGAATCTGGAGTTGTTGTGAGACCTGGATTAACAGAGCGTGTGTTGAGTCGGTGTGGTGATGCCGGGAATTTGGCGTATAGATTCTATTCCTGGGCCTCCAAGCAATCCGGTCATCGACTCGATCAAGACGCATACAAGGCAATGATTAAGGTTTTGAGTAGGATGCGGCAGTTCGGTGCTGTTTGGGCAATGATTGAGGAAATGAGGCAGGAGAATCCTCACTTGATTACGCCCCAAGTGTTTGTTATTTTGATGAGGAGGTTTGCCTCCGCGAGGATGGTTCAAAAGGCGGTTGAAGTGTTGGATGAGATGCCCAAGTACGGGTGTGAGCCGGATGAATATGTTTTTGGGTGTTTGTTGGATGCTTTGTGCAAGAATGGAAGTGTTAAGGAGGCTGCTTCGCTGTTTGAGGACATGAGGTATCGGTGGAAACCGAGTGTGAAGCATTTTACTTCGTTGTTGTATGGTTGGTGTAAGGAAGGGAAGCTTATGGAGGCCAAACATGTGTTGGTTCAGATGAAGGACACGGGCATTGAGCCGGATATTGTCGTTTATAACAACTTGCTTGGTGGGTATGCTCAGGCTGGCAAAATGGGGGATGCTTATGATCTTTTGAAAGAGATGAGGAGGAAGGGGTGTGAGCCGAATGCTACATCTTACACGGTTTTGATCCAGTCGCTATGTCAACATGAAAGGTTGGAGGAGGCAACACGCTTATTTGTTGAGATGCAGAGAAATGGTTGTCAGGCAGATGTTGTCACGTATTCCACATTGATAAGTGGATTTTGCAAGTGGGGAAAAATCAAAAGGGGTTATGAGCTTTTGGATGAGATGATACAGCAAGGGCATTTCCCGAATCAGGTTATTTATCAGCGTATCATGGTGGCTCATGAGAAGAAGGAAGAACTGGAAGAATGTAAGGAACTGGTGAAGGAGATGCAGAAGATTGGTTGTGCTCCAGATCTTAGCATCTATAATACAGTCATTAGGTTGGCTTGCAAGTTGGGTGAGGTCAAGGAAGGTATTCGGCTTTGGAATGAAATGGAATCAAGTGGGCTCAGTCCGGGCATGGACACCTTTGTCATCATGATTAATGGGTTTCTTGAGCAAGGCTGTCTAGTTGAAGCTTGTGAGTATTTCAAAGAGATGGTTGGGAGAGGGCTTTTTACTGCTCCTCAATATGGTACCCTGAAGGAGCTGATGAATTCTCTTTTAAGAGCTGAGAAGCTTGAAATGGCCAAAGATGCTTGGAATTGTATCACAGCTTCTAAAGGGTGTCAGCTAAATGTGAGTGCATGGACAATCTGGATTCATGCACTCTTTTCAAAAGGACATGTGAAGGAGGCTTGTTCATTCTGTATAGACATGATGGATAAGGATTTAATGCCGCATCCAGATACTTTTGCAAAGCTTATGCGTGGTCTGAAGAAATTATATAACAGACAGTTTGCAGCAGAGATCACGGAGAAGGTAAGGAAAATGGCGGCTGATAGGCAGATCACTTTCAAGATGTATAAACGGAGAGGAGAGAGGGACCTGAAAGAAAAGGCAAAGGAAAAAAAGGATGGGAGGAAGAGGAGGGCGAGACAACGCCAATGGGGTGGAGGCCGTCAGAAATTATAATTTTCATCGGTGAAGCTTCACTTAAAATATGTAGGAATCTCAGAGGAGTCTGATTTCTGGCAAGAATTGGTCAAGCAAATCAATTGAGTGGAAATTAAATGATCTTTTTTCCTGGTCAGTTCATTGGAGGATCTGTTTTTTCTCTGAGGTATCTATACTTGTAAAAATAATTCTTACCATTAGAATCTGTGAGATTAAGAAAAAGAGAGAAATACAAACTGAAATTGAATTCTGAATCTGAAATTTCTATTTTTCTTGATTGATTGAAACAGCAACTGTCAGAATAGCTCTGTCATGCACTATACTTTTTCTCTCCCCTCTTTGCCGAATTTACTTGGATTTATTTACCATGAATATGATTGGCTGAATAACTCTTAAATTTTCCTCCCCTCTTGGAAGAACTTACTTGGATGCATTTACCATGAGTCCATGATTAGCTGAAAGCCTGAAAATAACATTTTATTATTCACTTCCTTTTTTCAATTTTTTACTGTAGTCTTGTGAATTTTCCAGTAAATCTGTTTCACTGTGCATTGGAGGAGAGGAGTTTGCAATTGACTTGCTCTCCTTTGTATTCATGTTTATGTTGTGCGATGCTAATGATGGTTTATAATACTGGTATTCTTCTGGAAAGCCTGCTTGTCATTAAAATTATCTTCCATCTTGTCATGAATAGATTAGGCTAGACTGATCTTGGTTAACTGAACTTTACACTCATGGGTAGGTTGATGCCCACTTTTATGGGATTTATCACACTTTTTTATTGGAAAATTTTACTAAATCTTCTGCTGTTAAATTTATGTGGTTCTTTTTCAAAAGTTCATGAAAGATATAACGTATGTCTGTGACACTTGCATATGGTGTAGCAACTTGCATGTTCTGGTCAGCCAATGACCAAATGGACTTCTTGAAAATATGATTCTTGTTTGAACAACCTTCAGTTACATGAAAGGATCAGCCAAGGGATTTTCTTTCTTTCTTTTTGTTTGTTAAAATTGTTACTCCATCAAGTTTGTGTTGTCTAAATTTTCCTTTTCTTCACTCAGGTCTCTTTTGTCTGCCTAAGCATATTTCAGGCATTTTGTGAATTTGAATGCCATTTTTATGTATATCTTCTGGACCAGGTCGTACATTTGGTGGCAGGCAACATGGCTATTGAACAACTTTACAGTCATCCGATGATTCTTATTTTTCATGTGTACATAACGCTGTTCTGTATCAACATGTTTCCCAGGAGTTTTGATATCTGAACCTTGTAGACTCCCCTTTTAATCTGGTTTTATTTTTTTAAAAGCAAATTTCTATTTTTTAAAACAAAAGGTTACTATTACGAGGTTTAAGCTTGATAATCATGAACTTTATCCATTGCAATTCAGTGCTCCAGCAACTACGAAGCCACCGGTCAGTTCAAGTGGAAAAGGAACAAACAAGAAAGCAGGAAACTCAAAGTGATCCCAAACAGAGCAATATACTTTCTTTTTTCAAGAGAGTTTGAGAACTCCAGAAAAATCACAATGTTCAAAAGAGACGACCCTTTTACAGGATCATTCATCAATGCTAGTTCCCTCATCAGAGCAATATACCTTGACGTGTTATGTTTTCCTTGCACTATTGCTACTATAAGTCTATAACTAATCAGGTTCAAATACAGTTCCGCGCACAATTAATCAGGTTGTGATGGGTAACTCTTGATCTCGGTTGATTGAGGTTTCAAACATGCCTAGTTTAAGTGAAAGCCAGTGTAAAATAAGGTGAAGTACGAGAATATAGTTTTTGATAGAACAAAAGTTAGTCACAGTATCGTTTTATATATTTTCGCTTTAAGTAGGCAAAAATATTGTGAATTAGGACAATTTATGTTTTGCTTTAAAACATGGTACAACGCAATAGAATTTGGATTGGAAAGCGAATCTTCAACTTAGCAATTGATTTTACCGAAGTTGCACTGTTGTCTTACCATATTGCACGTATCTAATGAATAATCACATAACTACGTAATTCGGGAAACCATATTATGACTTTCCCCCCTTATTTAGTTGTTAGGCTCCAGATGAACGGATAATTTATCTCATGAAATTTTGTAATCAAATGTCTCAGTTATATGTAGAATAAACATGATAATTCTAAATACAAGCATGTAGACGAATGCCTATAATTTTAACTTTAAGAGTAATGATACTCATACAATAATATATTTACAAGTTTTACAATAATAGTCATGTCGGAAAAAAATTCAAATTCTAATAAATAAATAAAAAAAATCCCTATCATAAAAAAAGATAAAGTCTTAATTAAAAGAGTCCAGCAACAAAATAAAATAAAATATGACATTAAAAGAAAATTGATAAAAATAGAAAACACATTCCAATTGAGTGTCTGATGGTATCATTAAAAAATCTATAAAACAAATTCTTTAAAATTATTTGAAGTCTTAATCCTATCATTTATTATAATTTAAATTCAATTTTTTTCCTTTAATCTCTTTCTCTTTATTATTTGTATATTTTATTCTACAAATTGTTGTATAATTACCACTTCTCTTTTATTTTTTCCCAAGACCAATAGTATAATTGAATTATAGCCGTGTCTAACTTGTGACTTGAGAGTAAATAATTACTAGTATTTTTGTAGTTTAATTTTTAATGCATATAACAAGGATTTCGGATAGTATATCCAACTATTTCGTTCACACTAGTTCATCAATTTAATAAAAATCAATTAAATAAAAGGAATGGTTATTCATTTCCTAAACTAGCTTGATCATGGAAGAAAACTGAAACTAACAGCTTGGCAATTTTTGCACTCTTGCATTTCAATTCTATAAAATAATAAAAAAAAGGGGAGTTATTTAGTTATAATTTCTCAGGATTTAATTACAATTTTAAAAACTTTCCTGAAAAACGCTGACATGGCATAAGTCTCTAATGTTATTGGACCAGGTATCGAGGATTCTAAAATCCTACAAATTGTAAGGCTTTCCATTAAATTTCTCCTATAGTATTTAACTAATTATTACATTTATAGCTGCAAACACTTTGTCTTCAATCCATGTGCAGCCCTGTCCTAGACTCGATTTGATGTCCCTCCCACTCCCAGAGTTCCCATTCTCTACACCCGTCACTATGATACTCCCATCTTAACATTCAATCCTTCACTCTAATCATCATACTTTGCCAATTGCTACTTCCTAAAGCTGAAAGTCCACCATAACTCTGAAGCAGCAAATACTCTTTCTGTGTCGGTTGCAGCGAGTCAACCAATTATGACCTTGTTACCGACGCAAGTCTCTGATTATTTAAGACCCAAAAAATATTTTTTCCTCTCTGTCCAAGAAAAAAAGTTACTGTATTATTATTTTTTATTGTTTTAGTACTATTTTGCCGTAATTAGAAAGTTTCTAACATAATAACTTGATTTGCCTATTGCTTTGAATCTTATGCAATGGTAAAACTAAGCAAAACCAACATGTTTATTTTCAATAACTTTATATTAAAACAGTGTCCTTAATTTTTTTTATACAAGCGTTTTAGTTATAAGAAAATATCAGCGAGAAAATGTCCCTATCGAGTAGGTTCTCAAAAGTTTTTATGTTTTATTGTTTTCAGTTCAAAATAAATGTTGTGCTTACCGTCTCTTCATTACTTTCTTCTTCCTTTAACAATGCAGTATACGTTTCCTTTGGTTGCTTGTCAAATTTAGCACATGCCCATTTCCCATTACATCCATCATTGTCACGTCTTCTGATGATATTTCTTTTGACACTGTCTGAATTACATCAAATTGTTGAAGAATAAGAACAAAACAGGTCCTTTAAGTTGGAACTGCAACCCTTCATTAAATATTTATATCTTGCTTTCAAGTTTGTACTATTTTGATGTTAGTGATTTTCCACAACCGAATCTGTTCTTAAATTTTTCATTAGCCTTCAAACTTGGATTACATAAACGTTCCTCCTTTATTGTCCTTATTCTTCTATTATAAATCACTTTCTCTGAAACAAGTTCCACTATTTTCTCTGATCCTCAGCTCAAATTTTCTTAATATTTATCACAGACTCATTCACTGTACACATTCTGATCCTCGCTTGTTTGAAGTTAAGAAATGAATCTTATACAAAACCTCCCTTTAAGGTTGCTACTACACTTGTATATCTTTCTGCTTCATCTTTATTGCACAAGTTCTTATCCCACACCCATGGACTGCACCGACACAACTCGTGTTTGCACTTCTTTCTTGGCCTTTAAGCCTCAACCAAACCAAACCTTGGCTGTGATACAAAGCATGTTTGACGTGTTGCCCGGTGAGATCACGGTTGAAGGCAATGGCTGGGATTACATATTCATCAGGAAAAACTGTTCTTGTTCTGCTGGTATGAAGAAGTATGTGTCTAACACCACTCTCACTGTGAAATCCAATGGAGGTTTTGAGCATGATTTGGTGATGGATGCCTATGATGGGCTTGCTCTCTTGCCAAACACGACGACGCGTTGGGCAAGAGAAGGCGGTGTCATATCTCTGAGTTTGTTCTGTAGTTGTTCCAGTGGACTGTGGAACTATCTGATGAGCTATGTCATCAGAGATGGGGACAGTGTTGAATCACTAGCTAGCCGGTTTGGGGTTAGTATGGATAGCATTGAGATAGTGAATGCCATTGACAATCCTGATAGCCTCACTGTTGGTTCTCTCTATTATATACCTTTGAATTCGGGTTAGCTTTTGCAATCCTCTTCAACACTTTTATTGTGGATCAGTCAACTCATATTTTATCTCCATCAATAGCTTAAAAACACACATTCAAGATCTCAGTGGTTTGATCTTCATTCAACTGTTATAATGTGTGAATGCATAGAAATATTACTGCACTAAATCAATTTCCTTTTATTGTGAGGTGCTGTGTGTAGTATTTGTTTGAAAGGGACGTTTGGTTCTATTTAGTTTCATTGATGCTTAACACTATTGCTTTATGCAAGTGCATGTGTGTGTATATATATATATATTATACATTTTTCATTTTTACGACTTGGGAAATTGGGCTGCTTCTAGTAATTAATGTTCAACAGTTGGGATTTGGAAATAAGTGAGAGAATGCAGTACTTTATTAGCATTGAAATTGAAAGACGTTCCTTTGGTCACCTAAGCAAATTTACTTGGCTAAATTTTTGAGTCCTGACTGCAATGTCTTTAACTGCATTGCAGTTCCCGGTGAGCTTTACCACTTGAAGAATGATACTCCATCAGCTCCAATCCCTTCGCCATCTGTTGATAATTTTTCAGGTATGGATCAGCATTTAATGAAAGAAAAGGAGAAATCACTTTAATTTTCCTTCAGAAAGGAAAAATCAGTATGTACAAATTGGTAGAGGTTAAAGTTTTGTTTACAAGCATGTAGTATTATGTTACTATCTTGTTCTTTTAATTATTTTCTACCAGTGCCATTGAGCTCTGAAACTACTAAGGAAAAATGATTTAACCCAAAAAATGTTGTATAGAAAATTAATGATTAAAAAACATTTTCGGCAAACTCTGCACTTATTTACCTTTTTTTAAAAAAAAATTACAAAGTCTTAGGCCCCCTTTCTTTTTAATTCATGAAACAAGACAAACGTACTTCCCAATGCACATTTATTTTCTCTCTTTTTGCCCAGACAAGATTGTTAGAGAAGGTGTAAAAAATTTGTGAGTGAAAATTATTTCCCTATTGTTTAAACTCAACGCATTGAGATACTGAACTAAAAGTAATTTGTTTCTCTTTGATTTCACTCATTGAGTATGTACTGTACTAGTTTTTTTTGCAGCTGACCATGTGAACCAGAAGGCTCACGTACCCCATGAGTGGATCGTAGGAGGTTTAGGGATTGGTCTTGCTTTGATAATATTAACCATTATTGTGTGTGTGGCCCTGAGATCACCCAATTGTTTGGTTGAAGCCAGAAATAATGCAAAAGATTCTGCTGGGAAGATCTCTAACAAGTTCTATGTTTTTGGGAATCCAAGTTTGTTTTGTGGATGTGGCAAACCTGTGGACCAAAAGCAAACTTATGGTGAATCCAGTAGTCACCAAATTACCGTTACCAAAGCATCAAGTAATCAACCTACTTATCGAACTCTTGAGTATAAACATGTTATTTCAGCCTAAGTAGTCATCTCTGCATGTACTGTATTGAGCAAGAATATGCATTGTCCATACAAGCAAGAATAAACATATTAAAAAGGGGAAAAAAGATAGACATGCTGAATGCTACCACATTATTAAAAATTAAACTCTTTTTCCCAATATTTTTGGGTGAGATCAAAATTTTTGGATTTAGGTTCTGCAGCTTGGAAGCAGTTGTATGCAATGTAAGTAATTGTGGTCGCGATAGAGCATTCACTGACACATTAATGGTCAAATTAATTTTTATACTCTTGTTGATTTTAAAATTCCTTTCCAAATTTGATTAATTGGATATTTGAGAAAGGGTTCTCCTCATGTTAATGTTGGGTTTTTATCATAGTATAATTAGTATATGATGGATCTTGCATTAGTTCTATATTTCTCTACATTATATTGAGTGTGCATGGATTTGCACACTATATTTCTGTTAAGGGAATATGTGCACTTTTTAAAGCATATTGAATATGAAAAAGGTTGTCGGTATTCAGCTATTTGAGTATTGTATGATTTGCATTCTTTTCTTTGTCTGTCATTATGTATGCACTCGAATTGCATCTTACCATTTTAGTTTTATTATGTTGCAAATACTATTGTTAGATCTTTTATGATCTAACTTATAAATAACTTCTATATTTTATGTTTTAATTTTTGAATATTATTTGTGAAGATGTATTAGTATGACCCCAGATTTGTATGCGAATCTTTGAACTAACATACACACGTCTCTCTGCACCAATATTTTTGGACTAAAATCACTTATGCCCTTCCTTGCGTCTCCAATTGAAAAATGGCACCACGTTAAAAAAAATCGGTCTTTTAAAAAATATCTCCTTTAGCTGTTAACTTTTTTACTGAAGTGTTATTTGTTAATCGGATGAATGACTGCTGATTTGATTCCACCAATACTATGATTTGTAATTTAAAATTAGAAGCCATGCATAACATACTTTATTTGTTATTGCAGCTCTAATACCTGACATGTTGGACATGGATAAGCCTGTAGTTTTTTCATATGAAGAAACTTTTTCTTCAACTGATGGTTTCTCTGATTCAAATCTACTTGGGCACAGAACATATGGCTCTGTTTACTATGGGCTCCTCCGTGACCAGGTTTGTGGCCGAATACTTTTAATTCTGTTATAGAACAAGGCAAGCGCTTCACCAGAAGGAAATTACGAGACAAGTACTATTCTCAATATTTTGGTATGTATTTAAATCTTCTAGGAAGTTGCTATTAAACGAATGACAGCTACTAAAACCAAAGAATTTATGTCAGAGATAAAAGTTCTGTGCAAGGTTCATCATGCTAATCTGGTATGTCTTTGTTGTTCGAAACAAATTACATTCTTGGATTTCATAACAAATTCCTTGCAACATTTCAAGAGTTTGAGTCCCATTTCTTATTAATTTTGTCAAGGTAGAATTGATCGGCTATGCGGTTAGTCATGATGAGTTTTTCCTTATTTATGAATTTGCTCAGAGAGGTTCACTCAGCAGCCATTTGCATGATCCTCAAAGTAAGGGTAAGATCACGCCAGTTGCTACTTTACTGTAAAGCTTTTTATTTTTTAATATAGAGACACTTGGACAAAAAAATTTAGTGGAAGTTAGTACTGATAGAAGTTTCCTACATTTTCATATGCATATATGATTCAATACATTTTTTCTTGTCTTGTTGATAGGTTACTCACCTCTTTCTTGGATCACAAGGGTCCAGATTGCACTTGATGCTGCTAGGGGCCTTGAATACATACATGAGCATACAAAAACTCGTTACGTCCATCAAGATATCAAGACAAGCAACATTTTACTTGATGCTTCCTTTAGAGCCAAGGTAATAACAAATTTAGACAACATTAAATTATTTCTAGAGGTTTTCCAGATTTGTTGATTGACAGATCTCTTCCACTATTTTTCCAGATATCAGATTTTGGGTTAGCAAAACTTGTTGGTAAAACAAATGAGGGAGAAACCGCAGCAACCAAAGTTGTAAATGCATATGGATATCTTGCTCCAGAGTATGTCTACTTGTACAAAATTATTCCTCTTATGTGGAAGGAGAGAAAAATGAATGATTTTTTTTTAATAATATTTTATAGATACTTGAGCAATGGCCTTGCAACGACCAAAAGTGATGTCTATGCATTTGGTGTTGTTCTTTTTGAGATTATATCAGGGAAGGAGGCCATTATTCAAACACAAGGCCCTGAAAAACGACCTTTGGCATCTATTGTAAGTTATGCTTATACGACATGATTGTTCAAAAACGATCACTTGCATCTATTGAAATGTAGTTAACTGATCATCGCCGTGAAGTGACTAATATACTAAGTTTAATGATCCATAAAAGATATATACTAAATTTATTACAAGTAAATCTTAAATCAAATGCGATGAGAATTTAATAATTTCTTTGCTTGGACTTTTGATGTATTACATATTACACCTCTACATCTCTTGTTTCATTTATTATATGGAATGTTATCGAGGATTTCCGTTGCAAATTGAAACTTTTCTCTGAGGCAAAGACTTAATATTTGTTAAATTGCAGATGTTGGCAGTTCTTAGGAACTCACCTGATACTGTGAGCATGTCAAGCACGAGAAACCTCGTTGATCCTATTATGATGGGTCTATATCCCCATGATTGTGTATATAAGGTAAGTTGATTTCTCCATTTTCTGCTGTAATGTTTTTTGGTTGAGTGTATTTTGCTTTTCAACCAAGAAGATTGTCCAGCTCAGAACCTAATTAAGGAGATTTTAAATTTCTTTTTCATAATTTATTGTATTCTAATGTAAAGGAATTGATTAAAAAAAAGAATCAACTCCATCAACTTTGAAGTGGCATATGAAGGTATAATAACATTTGGCATAATGTTTTACACTTTTACTGTAATGACTCATTGTACTTGGTGTTCTGGTGTGTTTTTGTTCGTGCATAGATGGCCATGTTGGCAAAGCAATGTGTGGATGAGGATCCTGTATTACGCCCTGATATGAAACAAGTTGTGATTTCCCTCTCACAAATCCTGTTGTCTTCTGTTGAGTGGGAAGCGACTCTTGCTGGGAACAGCCAAGTATTCAGTGGCCTTGTTCAGGGAAGATAGTTTACACACCAACTTCATCATTTTCGCTCGCTACTCCATCATCTTTTTCCCATCCCTTCTTTATATACCCCTCCCTTTTTTCAATAGATATATGTAATAAAATAGGAAGTTAGACTTGTCATGGTAACGATGTGTCAATTGCATTTTATTTGATAGATTTTTTTTTTTTTTACATTAGAATATGTGATGGTGGAATTGAAGAAGGATTTCGCTGCTATCTGATTGGTACCGACATAATTTGTAATTTGGCATTCATGTAAGCACGTTTGTACTATTTGATTACTTGCAATGTTTCTACCCTTTCATAGTGGACAGATATGGTAAGGCGTGATGCAATTTCAACATTTTGTGGTTGTAACTTTAATCGCTAAGTGTTGCTTTGGATCCATGCCAGGACTTTCTGCCAATTTGACATGCTGTTTTGTCTCGAGATAATTATAACAGAATTTCAAATTTTACTTGCTTGTTTACTATAATCGCCAAAAGAGAGAATGGATACATAGTTACATACAATACAATAGATGTTAAATTGGGAGCTAAAATCTAATAAGACACGTCTTTATTTATTTCCATTTCTTGTTTCTAAATGCTTAACAATTCATGGTTATGCTATTACTGCTGAAGTAGTTATTGTTTCTAATAAGTTGGTATAGTACAAACATAATTTAATTTAAGGTAGTGGAAATTGGTACAAGGTTCACTTGACAAGGGAAGCTAGGACCCTGCGAGGTGGATCAAAAGATCTTCTGGAATGGAGGACAGCCCAATTGTCAATTAAGAGAATGTCCCCTTTTTGCCAAGGAATAGCAACAGATTCGTCCTCCAGAATGTGGAGACAATCATAGACAATGTGAGAGGGTAATGGTTGACCATCCCCAAAGGTGACAGCCTTAACAGGATCATTGCGTTCATCTTCCCAACCTGTATAAGCAGCCACCATGCTGTTAAACCATATCTTCCGTTGTCTCCTCTCATCATATTTAACCCCTGGAATTGGACCCATGACTGTCTTCACCCCATCTTCCAACCATTCCAACTTCATACCCAGTTTAGCCGCCCTGCAATGCAAACATTCCAATACCCAATATTTTAATTTATTCTTCTTTTCTATATAAATCAAATAAAAGTGTGTGCGTGTTTGGTTTCACATTCGGAAATTGATTATAGATACACATGTTTAGTTTATCACGTTGGAGTCTTCTCCAAACTTGGATTCCGGATCCAGAATTAATTTTAAGTTAAAATAATTTTGGATAACTTTTACATTGGATAAAAAAAATTATACTAAATTTTATAATAGAAACATTCAATCATAAATCACATCACTTCAAAATTACTTTTAATCAAAATCAATTTTTTCAAGACTAATCCAAACACACACACTATAAAACTAATAATGGGTTGACACATCAAGTCTTCAGTTCAGCTGTCAGTGTGACTTCTAATATTTCACTGTAAAATGTTGAGATTGGTAGATTTTTGTGACTTTGCAAGGGAGTGTTCCTTCCCTAATCTAAACATTTCACTACCAAAAAATAAGAGTATGTAAATGAATAATTAAAATAAGAGTATTTCACTCATTCTAACAGTGATTTGGGTTTGATTTTCAGATTTCATTTGATAATGGTAGGTGATATGTAAATTCCTCTGAAGTAGGTTTTGTTTTTCCCAACAAAGTTTTCACCATATAACCATATACACGGCCAGGGAATCAATTGCTTAAAAAACCTAATTATCTGCCAAATGTGTTAGATCTTGTTTGCGAGAGAAAGAATTGATAACACTTAATTATGTGTCGTGTGCATATCAACAGGGACCATGATAATTCACATTCACGACTACCTACTACTTTCTCCTCCTTTGTAAGGGGCATGTCTTTCCCTAATCAACTACTTTCACTACCAAAAAAGAAGAGAGTATAAATGAATAAAAAAAAAAGAAAAAAAGAAAAGTAGAAACCTTTGTTGAGCGAGGGTCTTGTCAGTGGTCAAGAAGGTAGATTTCCAGCCACGGCCAATTGGAGAGTTAGGGTTGTCATCTTCCCCTAAAACCCTGGTGTAAAGCAAACCATGCTTCTCTAGTCTCTCCACAAACTCAGGGTACTTGTCCTTCATCCTTTGATACACCACGTGGCTAAGAACAATGGGGGTTTCGCCCCCACTCCTGGGTTCCACTTCGCAGAAGAACAACAGTTTCGAAGGAAATTGAGGAACCTGAGCCATTTCGTGGTGGAAAGGGATCTTCTGATCGGGTGGGGACTCATTGGCGGTGAAGACGCGACCTACCACGTTGGTGCGGGGAGCGGCGCCGCCCACGTAGGGAAGCTCATCGTAGCCGAACGCTTCGACGACGTCGTTGAAGTGAGAAGCGGTGGAGAGTGGGAAGCCCCTGAAAAGGACAGCACCCGATTGGAGTAGCAATGATTCAAGGAAAGCTTTCTGGGTTTTGACGGAGTCCGTAAGAGAAACCGTATTTGCAGTTGCAGGTGGAGGAGACACCACAGCGGGGAACGGAACTCCGTTCACAAACTTCTGCCCGGGAACATGGATTTCCACCAATGAAGTTCCCATTTTTTTTTTTTTGTTCTTTCTCCCACAATCACCCGCCACGAAGAAAAGGATAACGTAACCATCTGGACTGTGACTGCTACCAGTGACATATGGGCTATTCTATGGCCCATTAAACTCATGCAAGGGCTCTTCTATTTGCAGCACCTTTTCTTAATAATACCCCATTAACCATTTTATATTTTATTATGCACATTTTTAACGAGTTTCATGCTATAAAAAACAATATATCAAAATATTTCTATAAATGATACTTGTAAGTCTTTTAGGGCCCTATAAGGTGTTTTTATCAATTTAAAAACAAACACGTCTACTAGTATTATTACTTAAACATGTGGTCAAAAATCACCACTATGTATTAAACTAGTTAGATTATATGGGGTTGCAGATTGCTTGGCAGGCTATGGGATGAAAACCAGAGATTTGGAGCAAACGTGGAAGTCACCTCTTGACTTTTGTTTAGTGTGGCTTTTGCCGGATTCTTTGTTAGCTTCTTAGCTTTCTTTGTTTTGTCTTTTAACTTCATATTTCACACACACACACAAAAAAAAAAAAAAAACTAGTTAGACTATATTATATTTGGAGTGACCATTTTTTAGTTTTGTAAGAATGGTACATTTTATTTTTAATTTTTAAAATTTAAATTTAAACTCCTTTAATTTAATTATGTATATATATTTATATAAAATTAAATACTTTTACATTTATTTAATTTAATTTAATACGTCTTTAGTCTAATTTTAGATATATTGTTCTCTTCAATGTTTTCAATTTGTAATCTTTATATTTTACTTAAATTTTTAAAACAATACTTAATTTGTTTAACAACTTATCTCTTTTTGCTTCAAAAAAAACGACAACTTATCTCGCTTTCTATATTTTTTCATCTCTATTTTTAAATTAATTTAAATGATTCTTTTAAAATAAGTTATAAATAAATAAAAAAACTTTTCATCATAATATAAATTATTTATAATAAATTTAAAATATAATTTATACATTTAAATATTTACTTATTATAAATTTTAGCTATATAAATATAAATATTTATTTTGTGTATAGAATTTTGGAGAATATTTTATATTAGACAAGTTAAATTTCTAGACTGACCCAAATAAAAGAGTACTTGTAGGCTCTAATCTAGCCTTGACAATTAAGCTTGACTAGAGTCTACACTCTACAAGTAATCTTTATTATTAGCAACCACACAGATGTCAAAGCCCAGATCCAACGGTTTTCCTTATTCGTGTACCATGCAAGACCCACTCAACTTGTGCACCATAGAATCAGTGTTTATACTGTAGCGCGTAATCAGCTATGAACCATCATTCTTAAACCCTACAATACATTCTCTCACTGCAATTCTAAAACCCTCAATTCTCTGCAATGGCGGAAACCACTCAATTGACTCGCCACATTGAGTCGTATGTCGACTCTTCTTCTACTCCCGCTCAGCAGGTCCATTCCTTTCTCCCTACTTCTAATTCATTCCTAATCATTCTTATTTATCTCCTATTTTAACAATCTACGAGGTTGCTTTTCTATTACAGGCTGCAAGTTTGAACGCAGTTGCATCTCTCGTGAACACTCATGCCTTACCTCTAGAAGCACTGGTACCTTTCACTTCGCTTCTCTCTTCGTCGTTTTTTTTTCAAACACGAAAAAATAGTAGAAATTTTTCATGTATTCTTGCTGGCCTAATTTGTTTTTCCTGTTTCAATATCTAGGTTAGAGAGTTGGAGATGTATTTGACCACAACAGATAACGTTCTTCGTGCAAGAGGTGCTTTTTTTTTTTTTTTTTTTTTTAAAGCTAGCCGCATAGCTCTGTATATATTTTAGTCGCGGGCAAATCATGAATGAGGGAAGTGAACCAATCTAAATTTGTGATGAATTAGATGTCAGCAGGAGGCTATTTTAGTTCCATCGCACATTCGATTGAATTCTCTTTCTCGCCACCTTAAATTTTACGCTGCTGAAATTTTGTACATATTAACACACACACATTGTGTTCTCTTGTGGGCACAAAGACAAGCTCTCTGCACATGCTAATGTATGGATCATGGATGTAAATTTAAATTGTATGTCTTTAAAGGACTATGGACTATTTTATTGTTGAGTGTCTCTTGGAAAATCTTCTTCAGGAATTCTTCTGCTAGCAGAGGTGATGACTCGTATTGAATCAAAACCTCTTAACAGTGCAACTATACACAGCTTAGTTGGATTCTTCAAGGACAAACTGGTCAGTATGAATATTTCTTTTACTACATCACTTTTTTTTAAAGATTATGGTCTGAAAATTTCCTAAATTTTTGTTCTAGTTAGTATCTGTCAATGGCTTGGTTATTCCCGCTGTTTATTGCTTCAATTCCTTTTTCATTCGTATTTTCATATCTTGGGTATAGCATTTATGGTCCAAATCTTGATTGGATTGGGCTGGTTTCATGGTGGAGATTGAGAGATTTTATGCTTTGTTTATAAGCTTTAAATTATTAAAACTCTTCCTCACAGATAACATCCTGAGATTGTATGTATTTGTATCCTTTATTAATTTGAAAAAAATTAAGAATTTGTGATGCATTTCATGAAGCCTGATAGTTTTCTTAAGTGCCTCAAGTTTTGTTTTGGCTTTTGATATTTTATGAAATTCTTGTGCTTCTTGAGCCTTGAGCATTGCTGATTGAACATGATCCTTTTGCAATTCTTACTTTACATAACTGTTTTGATTGGTGATCATGATCTCTTTAACCATAGCTAATTTTGTCATGATATTTTCTAATAGCATAAACAATATAATGTTATTTATAATCAGGCAGATTGGCGAGCAGTACGAGGTGCACTTGTGGGTTGCTTGGCATTGATAAGGAGAAAAAGTGTTGTCGGTATGATAACGGATAGTCATGCCACAACCATTGCTAAGTCTTTTTTACAATACATGCAAGTTCAATCTTTAGGGCAGTATGACAGGAAGGTAAATTATTTTATGGCCAGAAAGCCAATAAATTTAAAGCTTCTGCTGTACAAAGTAGAATTTTCCAAAATCAGAAACGACATAATATTTTGGTCGTGAGAAAGAGAATTTCAGAAAAAGAACCCTGTTAAGAATAAAAATAACCACCTGGATCTATTATATTATATATTGGCTTCAATTTTTTTAACAATTAATCTGACTCAGTGTTTATTGTTCCAGTTATGTTAAATATTTTTGTAGAGTTCTTTTGTAACTCCCCCCTTTTGATCGCATGCTAAGCATCTCACCTTTACTTTCTTTGTTTCAATACTGCAGCTGTGCTTTGAACTGCTTGATTGCCTGCTAGAACGCTACTTTGACGCAGTTACTACACTGGTAGTCCTAACTTCCCTAAACTCCTATATAAGAATGTCAATGAATAAAACTAAAAGAAAATGAAACTCCTGAATATTTATTATTCTGTTTGATGATATTAATGTTATTTCTCAGCTTCAAATGTATGTTAAAACTTTAGATTTATGTTTTTGATACAACCAGTCTCCTTTCCGTCTGCCACCACTTCCCTGTATATACAAAATATAACCAGTGAGTTTCTCAGGTATAGCTTTAGCTGAAGACAGCATAGCTGTGAAGCAAATATAAGTTGGACAAGTCTATACAACAACTATTGTGGTGATTGGTGTCTCATTTTATCACCATGAATACATAATTACACATCATATGAATTGTCTATGCTTAATAGATCTTTAATCTTCTTTTGTTATACAATAACCGTTTCATTGCAATCCCATTTTGTTATACAATAACTGTTTTTCATGATTGAATATAAAGTTATATGTTTGAAAAATGTGAATTCTTGTAATGTGTTAATTAACTTTTATGTGAGTGGAGCGTGTTTGGATTAGCTTATTTTGGGAAAATAAATTGCGTTTTTTAATATCTTGAGAACTTAAAAAAATATTTACAGAAGCATTTAGCTCTCAAATGTGGGCATGTGGCTGCAGTATTTGAAAATAGCAGTGTATCATTGGGGGTATAAAATGATGAAGTACAAGAGCAGAGGATAAGATATCCAACTAATAAAACTACGTACCCCGTTGCCCAGAGGCTCTTCGCTATGCGAAGGTAAGGGGGAGGGATATTGTAAGTAGCCTTACCCTTGTATATGCAAAAAGACTGTTTCCGGATTCGAACCCATGGACCAACAAGTCACCAAAGTACAACTATACCGCTGTGCCAGGGCTCTCCCTCTTACTTTTATCTAACTAATAAAAGGAACAAAAATATGATGGTCAAGATCTGACTTACATTTTATAATCCTAAAGATGTAATATATATAAGCCAGTTTTTACTCATAATTATGTAAAATGTTTTATCAATTAAATTTGTTGTTGATACCTCTTTTTACGATATTGATGTCCCCCCCTGACTTTTATCTCTATAACTCGTTTCTTGACTCTCTTGCAGGGGGAGGACCTTATTTATGGAATTTGTGAAGCCATAGATGCAGAAATGGATCCAGATTGTTTAAAGCTTGCTTTTCATATTGTTGCATCTTTGGCACCATTAAATCCGGATTCATCTGGTCTACTTGCAAGCTTTGCTAAGGATGTTTTTGATATTTTAGAACCTTACTTTCCCATTCACTTTACACATGTAAGCTTAATCTTTCACATATATTTCACTGTTGAACATCTTTTGTTTCTACATACTGATTGCTAATTTGTGGTACAACACTTAAGCATGTATGAGTGAGACACTAAGAATTTGGTTGGTATGAGTGCATGTAGACCTGTTTTGCACCTATTTGGACTTCATATTATATTTTTGTTGAAAGACTGACAAGATGGGCATGTTCTGTGTAAATATCCTGTGAGAAATGGACTGGCTTAACTCATTCCCAAAAGCTAGCTCAATGGGGGAGAATTGCCCTGGTCTCATGAGTATTCTGGCCATATCCCTAGTCAATGTGAGACAGCTTAATACCCCTCTAATGTCCGTCTAATGTTCAAGACCAGACTTCTAAAGCATGAAGTTTTTAGGACTGGATATCTATGGGTGGTCCAATATTAAAACTGGATAGGCTTTGATTCAATAATGGACTTAGCTCAACTCTCTCTCAAAGGCTAGCTTAAGGGGGAAGGGTTGCCCAAGTCTTATAAGGAATTTTTTGGCTATATTTCTAATCAATGTGGATTGTGGAACATCTTAATTTACCTATTCACACATTGCTTTATTTATCTGTAATTTTTGTTCCTTTCCCAGACAAGTAGTGGAGATACTCATGTGCAAAGAGATGACCTGTCAACCTCTTTGATGGTATGTGGTGATTTACTTTTATTGGCTGCATTTTCTTACAATTAGTCATTTACTCTTTGTTGTGAACCTTTGGAATTTTTAAATTCGTTCCTCCATATTTCATTCTCCCCTCTCTCTTTCATTTTTTAATTAAAAAAATCTCCAAAATGTCTGGATTTTATACCAAGAATTCAGGATTATAAATTTGAAGGTTAGAGTAGAACAGGTTTACAGTTTTCTTTGCTTGTGCTTTCTTTTTGAAGATAGATAGCAACTTCGCAAAAAACCTCACAAGGTAACCACCTGAAATTCCAGGGTTTCAAGTTAAATGCTTATTTTATTTAATTTTTTGGAGGCAAATATCCCTAATTAAGAGTTGGTAGCCTTAAAAGACTTATCAATGATTATCAAAGTCCACATACAGCTATGTTGCTTTCTTAAAGGACTGATTTTTACATCTAGATCAGTAGATTTGCATTCCTTCCTTCTCTATTAAATTGATTTTCCATGGGGGAGAACCATGCAAATCCTTAATGTATTGGGTAGCATACAAATGCTTTCTTTATCAAGTATCAACTGAAATTGGAAATGCCCAGTACCACTAATATCCATTATTCAAGCCAAGGTTTTATATTTAGGTTTTCCCTCTATAGAGGTTACAATTATTTCGTACTGTGCAATCTGGGAAATTTCAGAAATCAGTAACCATGGAATTTTCCTTACTTGAAAACTATATTTATTGTTTAAGGCATATAACAACTTATACCTTTCAACCGCTTTTAATGCTCTAAATTGCTGCATGACCTTATTTGGGGTGTTATACATTAGATTGTGGAGTGACATATTAGATTGCCAAGCTTGGTCAAATAATTTAGTTTTTATTGTTGTCCTTTTTAGGTATATCCCTTTAATTCCTATTCGGTTTCCTTTACCTAATAAAATAAACAAAATACAAAATTCCACAAACATATACACATAAGGATGCAATTCAGGCTTACCCTTTTCCTTAAACAAAGGAGCACCTCTGATATTTCTCAGATGCAATTGAAATCTGTGACATTATTGTATATTTTGCATATAAAAACTGGTGAATATACGTTATTTCATCCATGTATTATAATATAAGCTAATTATTTTACTTTTCTGCAGTCTGCATTCTCTTCTACACCTCTCTTTGAGCCGTTTGTCATTCCTCTGCTTCTTGAGAAACTTTCTTCTTCACTGCATTCAGCAAAGGTTGGTATTAATAGATTATCATTATATCTTTGATGCTAAATATCTGTGTAATCACCTTTTTTATTTTTAACTTAATCATTCATATTTTTCTGTGTTGGTTTTCTATGCATTCAGATTGATTCCTTAAAATATCTTAGAGTGTGCTCTTCCAAGTATGGGGCAGAGAGAATTGCAAAATATGCCGGGGCTATTTGGTCTTCATTAAAAGACACCCTATCTACTTATTTGGGGGAGCCAGATTTTTCTTTTACTATAGCACCTGTAGATGGTATTGTTTTCCCAGAGAATGAATTTGTGATAGAAGCTCTGTCCCTCCTTCAGCAGCTTATTGCGCAAAATAGTAGTTTGTTAGTTGGCTTGATAATTGATGACAAGGATGTCAACTCCATTTTCAGCACCATTACCTCTTACGAGACTTATGATGCTATTCCTGTGCAAGAAAAGAAGAAACTACATGCCATTGGTCGTATTCTGTATATTACTGCCAAGACTACCATTTCTTCTTGTAATGCCGTGTTTGAAAGTCTTTTCTCCAGAATGATGGATAATTTGGGATTTTCTGTTAGGTTTCCAAACGGTGATATTTCCCCCTCTCAGAGACTCAAGTTTGGATTCCTTTATCTCTGCATTGAACTACTTGCAGGATGCAGGGAGTTAATTGTTGGGTCTGAGGAACCAGCTCCGCAATATGTTTTTGAGCATGAGACTTGTTGCACTATGCTTCATAGTTTTTCAACCCCATTATTTAATGCCTTTGGTTCAGTCTTGGCAGTAAGTGCTGACAGATGCCCTCTTGATCCAGATACATACATTGGAGGTGCATGCTCTTTTTATTTGAGTATAACATTTTTTAAATACTTAGCTTATTTTCCTTAATTTTAATCATATTTTGTTCAATGGTACTCCTCCCAAGAGGCTATCTATGAGAATGTATCTTGAACATTATGTATTTATGGGTTGAATGTGTTTAGTCCCTATAAAATGAATGAATTTTGGTTGTCTCTGAACAATTTTTCTGTTTTTCATCCCTCTAAAATTTGAAATCATTATTTTTAGTCTTTGTATTTTTTTTCCCTGACACCCACTTATTTGAATCATGAGTTCATGACTTTGTGAGTTTATTATTATATCTTCACATTACTGATTTCTTTTTGGTTCTTGGTACTGATTTGCAGTGAAGGGTTTACAGATACTTGCCATGTTTCGTTCAGATGTTTTTCCAATACAAAAGTCAATATTTGAGAATATTTTGAAGAAATTCATGTCAATTATCATAGAGGATTTCAACAAAACAATATTATGGGAAGCAGCATTGAAAGCATTATATCATGTCGGCTCATTTGTTCAGAAGTTTTGTGAGTCTGAAAAAGCTATGAGCTACAGGAATTTAGTTGTAGAAAAAATTGTGGAAATTCTGTCGCTTGACGATATTACTCTGTCCTTTTCACTTAAAGTGGAAGCATTATCGAATATAGGCATGACAGGAATGAAAAATATGCTAACAATTCTTCAAGGGTTGGGAAGAGCAGTATTTGCCAATCTATCTAAGGTTTATGTATGTATATAACTCCAATCCTCTATCTGCTTCTTTCAAGGCATTATAAAATGTTATTTCCCTATATGCTCCCTCCTCAGGTTTATTTTGTCATTGGCTATTTAAACATTTTATTTACTTTTTATCCTTGTAACTTTCTGGCATTTTTTCAACTAGGTCCATAGAAATTTAAGGTCTTCTGAAATTGCTGTTCAGCTTTTGGAATGCTATTCTTGCCAGTTGCTCCCATGGTATTCAGCTCTTCAGAACTTATATTCACTTTTCTTATGCTGTGACTATTTGAATTGTCTTCGTTGAGATATGAAAATACCTGATATATTGTATTAGAAATGAGGAAGGACAGCCTGATAGCTCTATCAGCTTATCAACTGTTACCAATATAATTGAATCTGTGTAGGATCCATGAAAATGGAGGTTCAGAGGACTTTGTGATGCAATTTGCTGTGGACATTTGGAGTCAAGCTGGAAATTGCATGGATTTGAGTACCCCATTTGAGGTAAAGGTTTATATATCTGTGACCCACATGTATTCCTTAATTATTTTATGAGTATAGTTAAAATCCTGTACATTTTATTATTTACATGCAACTAAATAGACAACCCAAGTAGTAATGGTGATTTTTTTTTCTGTTTGTACTACAGGGTCTTCTTGACGCAATGATGAAAGCAATGAGACTTTCTGTAGGGAGTTGTACTGTGGAAAGCCAAAACCTTATAATTCAAAAAGCTTACAGTGTACTGTCATCACACACTAACTTTCAGCTTAATGAAGTTGAAAGATTACCACTAACTCCTGGAAAATACGACATTTCCCTTAGAGATAAAGGGATAATTTCATTATTTGCATCAGTAGTTATTGCAGTTTGCCCTAAAACATACATTCCAAATATAAGAGTACTTGTGCATCTATTTATGATAACCCTCCTCAGAGGTGTTGTTCCAGTTGCACAGGCCTTGGGTTCCATACTTAACAAATTAGTTTCAACATCCAGCAGTGCAGAGAACTCTAGTGATCTTACCTTGGAAGAAGCTCTGGATGCTATATTCAATACAAAAATATCGTTTTCTAATACTGATATGTTGCAGAGATGTAATGGAACAAGTAATGGGAATGAAATGGTTTTTACTGATATATGCCTGGGCATTGCAAATGATAGAATGCTTCAAATCAATGCCATTTGTGGACTCTCGTGGATAGGAAAAGGTTTACTTCTACGTGGTCATGAAAAGATTAAAGACATCACTATGATTTTTATGGAGTGCTTAATATCAGGCACAAAAGATGCCTCACCTTTGATCAAAGATTCACTTGAAAATACTGAAGAGCAGATTCAGGATCTGTTAGTGATTAAATGTGCTACTGATGCTTTTCATGTTCTTATGAGTGATTCAGAAGTTTGTTTGAACAGAAAATTTCATGCCACAATACGACCTTTATATAAGCAGCGATTTTTCTCTTCTGTGATGCCTATCTTGCAGCAGATTATTACAAAATCTCACTCCTCATTGTCCAGGTAGATGTATTGTTCTCTCTCACACACACACACAAACACACTTGTAAGGAAAACTATTTTTCCTCCCAGTGACATTTGTTAGTAGCTTATTTTTATTATTTTGGTGCCTAGTTGACTAAAATTGTGTGCAAGGTCCCCCATATGCATTCAAAAGCTGCAGTATTGCGGAATTTCCAATGAGCTGTTTTGACTGGGAATTTTGTCTTTACCATTTCCTTCCCTCTACAAATATCTAAATTGCTGTTTTATACAATCTCAGATCCTTTTTGTATCGAGCTTTTGCACATATCATGTCTGATACTCCAATGGTTGCTATAGTGAGTGAAGCTAAAAAGGTTAGTTTGAGAAATTTGAACTTTCCAGTAATTACATGTGTTATATTTGTCAGATTCCAGTTATTCTACTTTTACGACACTAAGTTGCCTGGCAAATTTTGCAGCTTATACCAGTTCTACTGGATTGCTTGTCCATGTTGACAGAAATCCAAGATAAAGATATGTTATATGGTCTGCTGCTAGTCTTATCTGGGATATTGATGGAGAAAAATGGTAATTATCATGCTTATAGTATTATTTAATGTTGTTTTAATTGAATGTTCAGGGATAAGATATTGGTGTGTGGCTTAGTGTTTATTTCAAGTTCTCATACTGTGATTCAGTTTATTTTCCTTTTTGGTTTCTTTTTATGATTCCTTTGTGGGAAAGAAATTGGTTCTTTATAAGGATTACTTGTGAGTCGATATTTTCACAATGACCTTGATCATCAGTCATTATATACCTGATGCAAGATTCTGGGGTAATATCTGGTGTTTTCACTTGTCTTTCTATAGCTTCTTGTTTTCACAAAGAAAGCATTGACATGCTATTCACAATTGTGTTGGGGATGAAGGTGGTGATGATAATGTAATTTTTGGCAAGAAGAATGACTGACCTATAAATATGCTGTCTTGTGTAAACTATGTTCATGTATGCAGGACAAGAAGCTGTCTTTGAGAATGCACACATTATCATCAGTTGTCTGATTAAGCTTGTGGATTACCCTCATAAGATGGTATGAGGATTTCCCTGTACAAGTTATTTACTGCTGAAATTTGATGACTTTGTCTTATGAAGTAACTTTTATTGCCTGTTAGACTTGCCAGTTTTGTTTTTTCTTTTATTGGACCAGGGGATGGGATATTGGGGATGGAAAGTTTTGAACCCCTGCCTATTTAGCTTGCTGTCCCGCTAGCTAGCACTTAAACTGCAGGGACAACATTCTAGTTTAAATAGTCTAAACATGTTTGCAGTTTTGGGCTACATTAGGGCCTGCAGGAGGGGCCTGAACTCCTGGCACCTATTTATTGTTGGGTTTTGCCCTAGTCCAAAGACAAGGTGCATCAGTAAAACTTAACATTACTTGCACTAATTTATTACTTAGCAAAGGTTATGCTCAACAATGCCGGCCGAAACCTTTAGACCCCTTTCACCACTTTGTTTCCATCTTATTGTCTTTTAGACCTGTTGAGAATCAGTGTTGATATTCTGCATTCAACATCAACATGAACAACACCTTTAACCCAAGTTAATTGGGGTCGGTTGTAGATGAACCCAATGATAAATCGGAAATAAGACAAAGAAAGAGAAAGGGAGAGGGGAAGAAAAAGTGGAAATAAGACAAAAGAGATGAAAAATAAGCTAAAATAAAAGAGGGAGGAAAGGAGGGGAAAAATGAAGAGAAAAAGAACTAAAGATATTCTGCATTCATTGTAATAAATGAAAAATAAATCAGTGTTGATATTCAGCATTCATGGTAATAAATATAGGTTATAGGCACATAATCACTGATTTAGAGGAAATCAAATATCCTCCATTTATTTGTAGTAAGTGCAACAAGCCTATATAAACTCAGAACCGTGCTGTATTCAGACACAGTTTCAGTCTCAATATGCCTCTTTCTTCTTTAACATGGTATTTAGAGCCTGACAGAGGCACCTCAATAATTGTGCTATCTGGTGGACCCACTGTCCCCAGGATAATTTCATTTTTCTTTTTGACAAACCACTTGCATCCAGTTTGACCTCCTTAAGCGTCCTTCTTCATGGACGCACTCTGTTCATTCGTTTTCTGGCAATCGCTGCCGTCACCACGTGCATTATACTTGTTTGTCTTTTGTATCTATCCCTAGTTCTCCAAGTGAAGCATTACCTCACCTGGAGTGGAGGCAAGCAATGATTGATGAGATGTGTGTACTTCAGAGTAGTGGCACATGGGAACTGGTCTCTCTTCCGCCTTGGAAATCCATTGTTGGGTGGCAAAAAGGTTACACTCAAGTGTACACGAGTACACAAATACTTTCTCTATGGCTTCTATTTGTCTTCTTTTGTCTATGGCTGTCATCTGTCATTGGCCTCTCTTCCAACATGACATAAAGAATGCTTTCCCACATGGCGATCTTGAGGAAAAGGTTTATATGGAGCAACCACCAAGTGTACACGACTACACAAATCGAACTTGGTGTGTTGGCTCCGCAGGTCTTTATACAGACTTAAACAGCCCCCTCAAGCCTGGTTTGGCCGTTTTCATACTGTGGTGCAGCAATTTGGTATGATTCGCAGTGAAGTCAACCACTCTGTCTTCTACCGCCACTCACCTCAGGGATGCATCTACCTCATTGTCTATGTAGATGACATTGTAATAACAAGTAGTGACTAACATGGCATTACAAAATTGAAGCAGTACCTCTGTCGCCAATTCCAGACTAAAAAACCTTGGTAAGCTTCGGTATTTTCTTGGTATCAAAGTTGCTCAATCCAAGGATGGTGTGGTGATCTATCGGAGGAAATATGCCCTTGACATCCTGGAAGAAACGGGCCTGTTAAATGCTAAGCCTGTAGACACTCCTATGGATCCTATTGTCAAATTGTCACCAGACCAAGGGGAATCATTCTCAGACCCTGGAAGATATAGAAGATTGGTTGGGAAACTGAACTACCTCAGTCACTCTTCCTGATATTGCCTTTGCAGTGAGCGTGGTAAGTCAGTTCCTGAACTCTCCCTGCCAGGATCGTTGGAATGCAGTCATTTGAATCCTTAAATACATTAAGAGTGCTCCTGGAAAAGGTCTCATTTATGAAGATAAGGGACATTCTTAAATTATTGGCTATTCAAATGCAGATTGGGCGGGGTCACCAGTGATATTGTCTATTGATTGGAGGAAACTTGATATCTTGGAAAAGTAAGAAGCAAAGTGTTGTAGCCAGATCAAGTGCTGAAGCAGAATACAGAGCCTTGGCTTTGGTAACTTGTGAACTCATGGCTGAAACAACTTCTCTGAGAGCTCAAGTTTGAAGAGGACACACAAATGACACAAATATGTGACAATCAAGAAGCTTTACATATTGCCTCCAATCCAACCTTTCATGAGAGGACCAAACATATTGAGGTGGATTACCATTTTATCAAATAAAAGATTGAATCGGGAGAGATTACAACAATATTTGTTAACTCTAGTGATCAGTTGGCAGATATCTTCCCTAGTCTCTAGGGGGACCAAGAATTGGTTATATTTATAACAAGCTTGGCGCATATGCTCCAGCTTGAAGGGGAATTTAGAGTATCAGTATTGATATTCTGCATTCATTGTAATAGATATAGTTTATCGGCACAATCACTGATTTATAGGAAATCAAATATCCTCCATTTATTTTTAATAAGTGCAATAAGCCTCTGTTCTTTCTCCTTTAACAAGACCAATCAAAGTCCACAATAATGTTAATGGTTGATTTCTCCTCACCTTCTTTTGCAGCTTGTTCGAGAGACAACTATTCAATGTCTTGTTGCCTTGTCTCAGTTGCCCCACGCCCGTATCTATCCTATGAGGACACAGGTTTGTCATGCTTTTAGCTTGAAAGGATGAATATTAGCTTTTGATAGATATTCTTATTGATCTTCCTATCATGACTTGAATAGAATGCTCTTGTACTTATTCACATCCCAAGTTGTGTTCAATATTTGAATCAACTTGTTCATAGAATTGTGTGGTGTTGATATCTTTTTTTATATTTTCATTTTTTTTATGGAACCTGGGTGTTAAATGTATTTTCGCTACTATTTCATATTTGATTATATTAGGTTCTACGAGCAATATCAAAGTGTCTTGACGATTCAAAGAGAGCTGTTCGCCATGAAGCTGTCAAATGTCGGCAAACATGGTGGGTACCTTTTTTTGAAATATGTACAATTTTATTTGGTCCAATAACTGTCATACTTGCTTATTTTTTCTTATTTTTCCTCGACTTTTTTATAGGGCGTCAATGTAATCTAGGAGTCTCCATTTCTGAAGTTCAAAACCAACTTCCCAAGCTACTGGAAATGCTTTTGAACTTTGTTTTCAAATTAATAGTGATTCTTTCACCGAAAGGAAAATCTGAATTTTGATATGTAAAATAACTTGTAAATATTAAAGTCTATCAATCTTATTGTCTACTCTTATAGCTACATTAATGAGAATTTGATTTTGAATTCGCTCACTGATTGGAATTTTTATACTCAATGCTCTGTACATGGTGTGATTTTTATAGGCAGACTTTACATTAAAATTTATAAACTTAAAAAATATTAGAACTTAATGACTAAGGAGAAAGGTAAAAGGCCGCTTAGAATTGGTGGACAATTCTTAACATCGAAGCAGAACTAATCGGTGATGAAAACTCAAAACTTCAGCTGTATAGGCGGTGCAGTAAACTTATCTTTTACGGTCCAATAAAAATACTTTCTTGAGTCGAATTTTCCAACTGTCAGTGAATAATAGGGCTTGATATATTTCTGAAATTCACTTCATCTTCAGTAGGTTGTTTTCATTTTATGCCATCTTTTTAATAGGAGTAACGTCTTCGTTATTTTGCAACAATTCTGTGTTGTAGAGAAAGAGGTGACTTAGTTAGGCTATGTGAGCATTATAAATTTTCTACTACTTGTTTGTTATTCTTATGGTTAAAAAAATGGCTTGATAATGGGAATGCTAGAAGAGAAAATAATTCAGATTCGTTCAGCATCAAAAATACTAACTTATTTTCTAAAGTTTTCCTCAAAATATATAAAAAATAATTCTTGTTTCAAAAAAGAAAATCAAGCAATTGTACATTTAGAACGCCACCTCATCAGATGAGTGAAATTAATTTCTTAAATACAATCAAGTGTTAAAACAAAGACAATTTTCAATAATTCTTTTTTATACATGTAAATTTTAAAAATTAAATATGAAATAACTTACTTGTGGGGATCAAATTCCTTAGATCAGACCAAGGGAGTCTAACAGTGTGCATGAGTAGTTCACACTGAATGAATAAAAAAATTGATTATATTTTTTTATTAGTAAAAATGAAACTCAAGTATCAAAATATTTATAACTTGTAATGTTTATGCATTCAATCAATTGAACTATACTCCTTTGATATTAATTTGATTATATGAACAAGTTATAAAGGGACAGTCTTTTTAATAAGAATGAATTATTTTTTAAAATCAAAAATATGTTTAGAATATTATATATATAATAATAAGATGATTTCTGTAAAAAAAAAAAAATCAGCACTTTTTATAAACTAAAATAATAGTTATGAAAATTAAAAAAAACAAAAAAAACTTTATTTATCAAATAATAGTTAATGAAAAAGAAAAAGAAAACTCTAAGAATATTTTTATTTAAAACATAATATCCAAACGTTACCATGTTTTACTTGCATGGCATGAAGAAAGGACGAGTTTAAGTGCTACATAGAGTTCAACGAGGTTGTCAAGATGCATTTAGTTTGGTTTAGACACGGTTTTAGCATACGAACATGCATGCATGTTTGTGTTTCTGGTAGTGCTTTGTCTTTTGCCTAGTTGTGTTGTTGCCTTGGGTAGGGGTGAGGCCATCCCTTTTTCAATTTTCAGATATGTTAGACACTTAGACCACCCAAAAGAAAAAAGAAAAAAATGGAGTTTTGATGGTTGGGGCCAAAGAAGAAACGGAGAGTGACAGAAAATTGCAATGACATTACTTAAAATTTAAAGTTAGTAGTAATAAACTAAAGCTTTAGAGCAAGGTCCCTTTCGTTACATTTGAAGACAAAACTGATATTTGGAAGCACAGGCATAGTACCCCTAAATGGGTGATATTGCCTTTTCCTAATCATCCAGTGAATATGTATTTTTCGTAGTTACAAAATTCACCAATTACATCTAGCCATCATCAAATGCACCCCTAATCTCTTTACTTGGGCCTAAATGCTGTCTCCACGGGCCCAGCTTGCCTAGCCAGCTGCACAAACAAAAAGGAACACTTAGTTTTTTTACCACACTCCCTAAGACAACAAATATGCATACGAAATTCCCACTCACCTGAAAATATGTTTCAAGTTTCTTTCTCAGTGTTGCATATTCTTTCTTCATTTGTTGGAAGCTCCTCCTGCATCTGCATGTTCACACACAACAACAAAACTATCACTACTAAGGACACTCTAACAAATCTGGTGTTTTGAATTTTATGTTTCCAAATTCTACACATAGTGAAGGGCATTCAATGAAATGTTAGTTATTCCCTTGGTGTGATTGTTGGTGAATGAAAATAAAGTTAAAGCTGGATTTACCCTTCTCCATTTCTTGCCCTGCAATATTCCCTGAACAGAGTGCACTCTGCTTTCACCTTTTTGGCTCCGATGCTGCAATGCAAACCATAACAAAAAGAAAACTCATCAAATCATTAGAGATTCGTTGTTGTTTGTGCTGTATCAAATAAAGCCAACAGAGTACTATGTATGTGCCTGCTGATATAATAATTTACCCAACCCAACTTGAACTTATTAGGTTTCTTTACCTTGAGCTGCTTCCTTTAAACTGGTGCATAATTGTGTCCAGCTTGTTGAAATCCAGTGGGTTCATTTCCCTGCCATAAGCACACAGAGGAGATTCAGGAATGGGAATGACAAGATGAAAATATTCTCAAAGACTCAAAGTATGAAGTTACTTACAGAGTGTGGTCCAAGTTAGAGATAAGCCTGGAGGAATCACGGTAGTAAAGAGTGACAATTTCTTCAACGAAGTTAGGATTAGCATCATCCTGCAATTCTTCCAGTTGGATAAACTGCTCATCCAGATATCCCTGCAGCAATTAATTAATTAATGGACATAGTCAGTCCTGTGTAAGTGTAACAACTAAAAAGGAATAGAAGAATATGTAGTATTTTTGTAATCTATACTACAATATTATTTATACCATTCATTCTCTTTGGATAACAATAACATACATACATACATACCTGATCAAAGAGGGACTGTTTCATGGCAGCAACCTGCCTGAGGGAATGGATTTTGTCCATTATTAGAAAATATGTCAGAGAGAGAGAGAGGGACACACTAATGTATAATTGTATTGTAGTTAAAAGTTGAGGTGGGAGTTGAATGAAATGGAAGTGGGGATAGCCAGGGGTTTTTATAGCACCTGAAACTTGTCCTATGTGGGTGGGGAGGGAGTCTCATGCTCATGGATGGTTGATTTGAATCCACGCTTGTTACAAAACAAATAACGTGCATGCACTTATTGTGTAACACTGTTATCTTCATCATCATCAACATCAACAGCACCTTTAACCCAAATTAATTGAGGTCGGTGGTAGATGAACTCAATGATAAATCGAAGATAGAACAAAAGAGAGAAACAAAGTTAAAATAAAAGAATGGTGAGAGGAGAAGAGAAAAGAATTAAAACAGGGAACAACAGGATCATAGAACTACTAAAGGGTTTAACCCTCCACCAGACTTATAGTTTTTCTCCACTCCGTCCTAAGACATACCGTTCGCCAATCTAAATCTCACTCCATTAGATCTTATTTAACTACCTTTCCCCAGGTAAGTTTTGGTCGACCTCTACCTCTCTTTGTATCTAACTCTTGGTAACAGACTCTTGTTCTGACAGGGGCATCTAATGGCCGTCTTATAACATACCCAAACCATCTCAATCTATGCTCCCTCATCTTTTCACATACTGGTACCACTGATACCTTTCGTCGAATATCCTCATTTCTTATCTTATCCATCTTCGTATATCCGCACATCCACCTTAACATCTTCATTTCTGCTACCCATATTTTATGCTCATGTTGCCTATGTGCTGGCCAGCATTCCGCTCCATAAAGCATTGCCGGTCTAACAACTGTTCTATAGAATTTTCCTTTTAGCTTAAGAGGAATCTTGGGGTCACACAAAAGCCCCGATGCACTCCGCCATTTCATTCATCCTGCTCTAATTATATGACTTACATCCTCATCGATCTCCCCACCTTTTTGCAACATTGATCCCAAATATCTAAAAACGTCTTTCTTGGGTACCTCTTGCCCAAGTAGATGCACTGTGTCTTGATCACCATCTTTAATCCTCGAAAACTCACACTTCATATACTCCGTCTTACTCCTGCTTACCTTGAATCCTTTAGAGTCCAAAGTACTTTTCCACAATTCCAATTTTCTATTAACGCATCTTTAGTCTCATCAATAAGTACGACATCATCTGCAAAGAGCACACACCACGACACTTCTTCTTGAATATCTTTCGTTAGTTCATCCATCACTAAGGCAAAGAGATAAGGACTAGGAGCTGAACCTTGGTGGACACCTACCGTGATAGGGAAATACCTTGATGTTCCATTACAAGCTTTCACACATGTGGTAGCCCCATCGTACATATCTTTGATTGCATTAATATACTTTAATGCTACCTTTTTCTTCTCAAGAGTCCACCATAAGACTTCCCGTGGGACTCTATCATATGCTTTCCCGAGATCTATGAACACCATATGTAAGTCTTTTTTCCTTTCTCTATACCTTTCCATTAATTGTCTTATCAAGAAAATAGCTTCCATGGTACATCTTCCTAGCATAAATCCAAATTGATTTACTGAAAACTTGGTCTCCCTCCTTAGACGATGTTCGATAACTCTCTCCCACAACTTCATAGTATGACTCATAAGTTTGATGCCTCTATAGTTTGAACAATTTTGAATATCTCCCTTGTTTCTGTAAATAGGCAGAAGCATACTTTTCCTCCAAGTATCAGACATCTTGTTTGTTTGAAGAATCATATTAAAAAGATTGGTTAATCATTTTATTGCCACATCTCCCAAGCCCCTCCACACTTCAATAGGGACGTCATCAGGTCCCAACGCTTTATTATTCTTCATCCTCTTTAAAGCCTCTTTAACCTCATATGTATTAATTCTGCGCACAAATATTCTATTCAGATCATCAGAAACGTCATCCAATTCCACCCCACTCTTGTCCCCATTCCCATTAAAAAGATTGTTAAAGTAGTGTAACCATCTTTCACTTACATCTTCATCCCTTACCAAAAGTTTTTTATTTTCATCCTTGATACATCTAACTTGGGTGAGATCTTTACTCTTCTTATCCCTCATTTTTGCAAGTTTATAAATACTTTTTTTCTCATCTTTGCTCCCAAAATTTTTATACAAATCATCAAAAACTTTTCCTCTAACTTCTCGCACTGCTTTCTTTGCATCTTTTCTCGCTACTCTAAACTTTTGCAAATTCTCCTCGTTAGGACATTTATGCAAAGATCTAAAGCATTCATTCTTCTGTTTAATAGCCTCTTGCACCTCTCCATTCCACCATCATGTTTCCTTTGTAAGAACTTTGTTTCCTTTGCTTTCACCTAACACCCTCATTCCCACATTATGAACACATACAGTCATCTTATTCCAAATTTCATTAGCTTCTCCAATAAACTCTCACGGTCCTTCACGCAACATATTTTCCATAAACTCCAATTGTTTCTCCTCCTTTAGCTTCCACCATCTTATCCTTGGGTTTTGATCCTTCTTCCTCAAATTAAGAACTTTGTTGAACCTAACATCTAGAACTATCAACTTATGTTGTGTCGCCACACATTCTCCAGGGTAGACCTTACAGTCAATACATGAATTTCTATCTTCCCATCTAGCCATAAAGAAATCAATTTGACTGCGATTTTGGCCACTATGATACGTGATAAGATGAGACTCCCTTTTTAGGAAAAAAGTGTTCACTAGCATCAAATCATAGGCTAGTGCAATGTTCAAGACATCTTCTCTAGTCTCATTTCTCGTCCCATACCCAAAACCACCATGAATTCTATCAAAACCTTCACTGTTTTTACCAACATGTCCATTTAGATCGCCTCCTAGGAAAATCTTCTCTTCTCGTGGTATCCCTCTCAAAAACTCTTCCAAGTCTTCCCAAAAATGGATCTTTTCATCTGATAATAATCTCACTTGGGGTGCATACACACTGAGGATATTTAAGATAAGATCCCCCACTACAAGCTTAATCATCATAATCATGTCGCCTTTCCTTTTTACATCAACGACTTTATCTCTGAAACTTCTATCGATCATAATTCCAACTCCATTGTGGCTCTTGATAGTACCTGTGTACCACAACTGGAAACCTGTGCCCTCCACTTCCTTGGCCTTTTCTCCAACCCACTTTGTTTCTTGCAAGCAAACAATATTCACTTTCCTTCTGGCAAAAACATCTGCTAACTCCCTCAGTTTACCCGTTAATGTTTCCTATGTTTCAGCTTCTCAATTTCATCCTAAACCCCTGGGCTGTGTTTGTCCGTCACACTCGCCCATCTGCGTGTTGGGACCTTGCCTTTTTGTCACCAAATCCGAGTGGAGACCTGGCGCCTTGCCTTTCGACATGGACCCTAGCATCCTTTTCACTACATCCCGAGATCGATGTAGCGCCTTGCCTTGTGGCGAGGACCCTAACTCATTTTTTGATACATCCGGGATCCGATGTAATGCGTCGCTATGAAGGGAACATCCCAACGAAATATCATAAAGGTTCATCACATAAGAATTGCTAACTTTTTATGGCCGGTTCGCAACTTCTGATAACACTGTTATCTAATAATAAAATTTTATATATGCTTGGTTTTTGATTTAAAAATATTAAAATAAACACAAAATCAAGAATTCTGATCTGTTGGTAATATTACTTTTGCTTCATACATAATTTTCAAAGGATTCTCAAACATGCTCTTAATAGATATATATTGATTCGGTAAAGATTTTTTACACTTTTAACTAATTAGAAAATGTCACTTCTTTAAAAAATTTAAGTTTCATCCTAATTATATTATTACAAGTCACACTTGTTATGAATTGTCATTGCTTGATGGTGCAAAAAGCTCAATACTAACAATTAATTGCAATTAAACTCAAAAATTATCTGTGTAAGTTGCTGATTTTTATTATAATTATAATTATCTTATAAAACATATCTACAATATTTTTTTTAATTAATTAATAGTATAGAACTTTTTAAACTAACAAATCATAAAGATTGATTTATTTACTGATAAAGTATCAGTTTGTTTAAACTTATTTATTAAAATAAGTGTTTATTTTAATAAATAAATAACTATTTATTCTTTTAGTGTATTTATCTAAATTATTTTTGTTTAAAAAAATAATTTTGTGCTTATTTTAAGAAGTAAATCCTTTCTATTTTTTTTTAAAAATGTTTATATAAAAAATATTTATTTTAAAGTTTAAAAAAACTCACCCAAAATAATTCATGCATGAGTCTATTCTAATTTAATACATGTCCAAACCTTTTAATTAAGCAAGTTTTCATTAGCTAATATATTTTGTTGGAAAATATATGCACAAATTGATGGGCTACATACATATTTTACTTATTCAAACAAAAAACTTTTAGAAAAACTCATGGGTAACATGAAAAGTATTTTTTTTTAAATCATTTTAATAAGTATTTTGGTGTAAAATGTCAAACTAGTTTTTTATTTAGTTTAATAAAATTTAGTATTAAACATATGTCGTAAGCTTTAAGTGATAAGAAATTATAAAATAAAATTTAATTACGTTATCTAATCAAACGCATCCTAATTATTCCACCAAAGTACCTAAAAATATAACTTTACGCAAGTAATTAAACAGAAAACAGGTTTAATACTTTAATTAGCACCATTAACAACAGATATAGTACTTGTACGGAACACTGCGAGGCATCATTTGAGATTTGTTTATTCATACATAAAAATAACATACCGAAGATTGAATATTTACAAGATACCGGTAATGAAGTTCGACTCATTTTTTGTCAAAATAAAAAAAAGTTCGACTCATTTAATCATTTATTAATCCAAACAGGTATCATTCAGCATTTGAGATGAAAACATTAATGCGTCAATATTTTAAATTAGTACTTAATTTAAGATGATATCAAACTATCAAACAACATATACATATATATACATACATAGAGAGGAAACATTAAATTATACAGCTATATATAAAACTAGCTTATATATTATCAATAAATTTCTATAAAATATTTTTTTATTGATATCTAACTGCTAAATTAGAATTATATATTTCTTAGATCATTTGTGTACAATTGAATAATTATAATTATATAACTAAAAAAAATCAAACATTTTAAAAGTTATATTATATCCATTTTAATGTATATCAATGAAGTGTTGGATTATTTCAAATTAATATAAGATTTTGTAAATACAGTTTGTAAAATCCTCAAATAATTATATAAATATTTATGATCTAAATTATAATAATAAAATATAATTTTTAAGGACAAATTTTAGCATCCAAAAACTGAGTCTTTAACCATGTGAAAATTTCAGCTAAGTCCAAAATCACTAGAAAAATCTTCTTGGATATCCATATTGGAACATTCACAAAAATATATTTTTGTTTCTGATTGATAGGCTTTAAAAAGAATAAAGGAAAATTTTTAAACTGAAATAAAGCCTCCAGTCACGTAGCAATTTTTTTTTCCAATCTATCCAAATATTTGTGCACATTTTTCTTATGACCTTTCCGGATGGCATTAGGCAAAATAAATAAGCAGGAACAAGCCTCAGTAGTTTTCCACGTTGCATCTACCATTTATGAAGAGAATATTAGTAATGATGACTTACATAAGAAAATCTAGATATTTTTTAGTAACTAAGTTTCTTTCCAACCAAATCCCTTTTCATCCTAACTAAATCAAACACTATAAATAGCCTGGAAGATTCAAACTCTCTGCACCGAAAATCTACATACAAACACTTTCAGCTTTCACTCTCTTCCTAAACTTTCTCAAACACTTTCTTTTACGTAAAATCCTTCTCTCTTAAAATAATCCCAGCAGTTCTCTAAGCAATCCATTACAATTTTCACAGGTAGGCTAGGCTTTAATCTCTAATTTAGGAATTTAATAATTTTAATTCATGTACCCGGAACCTTTGTACCTGGACACCATGTACCCAGAACCCTTGTACCCGGACATCTTGTACCCGGAACCCTGACACCATGTATCGGGACACCATGTACCCGGACACCTTATACCCGGACACCATGTACCCAAACATCTTGTACCCAGAACCCTGACACCATGTACCCGGACACCTTATACCCGGACACCATGTACTCAGAACCCTGACACCATGTACCCGGACATCTTGTACCCGGACACCTTGTACCCAGAACCCTGACACCATGTACCCGGACACCTTATACCCGGACACCATGTACTCGGAACCCTGACACCATGTACCTGGACACCATGTACCCAGAACCCTGACACCATGTACTCGGACATCTTGCACCCGGACACCATGTACCCAGACACCTTGTACCCGTACACCATGTACCCGGAACCCTGACACCATGTACCCGGACACCATGTACCCGGAACCCTGACACCATGTACCCGGACACCTTGTACCCGGACACCATGTACCCGGACACCTTGTACCCGGACACCATGTACACGGAACCCGGACACCATGTACCCAGAACCCGGACATATACTCAGAACCCGGACACCTTGTACCCGGAACCCGGACACCATATATCCGGAACCCGGACATCCTAAACCCGGATACCATAAACTCAGAATCCGGACATAGTTTGTAAAAATTTCAAATAAATTCTAGTTGGTATGCTTTTACTGAAGGTTAACTACCATACTTTATGGAAGGAAAATAATACCTTTCTTATATTATGAATTATTGAGATTGATCTGGTTTTCAAAAATCGGACCTATGATTTTATGAGACTGACCCGAGTTGTGAATACCGGGCCTATGCTATGATTTTAAGAATGACCCAAGTGTGACAACCGGGACTATGCTACTTCAAGAGATCAGGTGCTAATACACGGAAATTCATGCATGTTTGCGTAAGACGATCGCAGCGTCTACATCCAGTACGAGATGTAGCTACATACAGTACGATATGTAGAGACCATGTGCACCTGTGGCCATTGCATTCATTTCCATGCATTCATACATTCATGCATTCATTCAGATATATTGAGTTATTTACTAATCTGCTAAAGTGTATGTTGAATCAAATTTGCTTTATTTACTAACCTTCTAACGTGTTTGGTGGTTTAGATTTGTCTACTGAGAAATT
>PYAF01003105.1:247205-282192 GCA_007407185.1 Glycine tomentella
TTTCTCGTATCTATTATTGGTTAATTTTATCAAATATTTTTAATTAAATCATATAACTTATAGCGTAAGATTTATGTAACTTAAAGCAATGTTATTTTACGCTATTTAACATTTATTAATTTACTTTTTTATATATAGTTAACTTGCTTATTGATTAATCTTGTGAAATATGTTTAATTAAATCATTTAGTTTATAAAGTTCAAATAGCTTATAAGTTCCAGCTAGCTTACAATCTAGTTTTTTAGTTAAATAAAATTAAGAATATGAAACAAATAAGTAATTTAAGTTGTATATATTTAATTATTTTTAAATAAAACTTTAAATTCAATTTTTTGTGTATAATTTTTCTTATTTCATCATCATCAACAATACCTTTAACCTAAGTTATTTGGGGTCGATAATAGATGAATTCAAGATGAAATCCAATAATAGATACGAGAAAGTTGGAAAAAAAAAAGGAAAGAAAAAGGAAAAATAAGACAAAAGAAAAAAAGGATGAAAGAATGAGAGAAAAAATGAAGATGAAAATAACTAAAAATGAACGGTCTTGAACATAGAGATATTAACATGTCTAATCCTCTACCAAGTTTATATTTTTTCTCCATTTCATCCTAAAACACTTTTCATCAATCTATATCTCACTCCATTAAATATTTGTTAATTATCTTTTCCAGATAAATTTTGGTTTATCTTTACCTTTATTTGTGTCGAGAAGAAGATATCAATTATTTAACTTGAAAAAATTAACAAATTAAGGGCATTTTATAAGAAAATATTAATGGCATGACTTTTTTGCCAAGTTACTTTAATAACTTACGATAAAAGCAATCTTGTTTATTAAAAAATATTTTTTATTTAAAAACAACAAATAGACCCCTAAGATATATATATATATAGTAAACTTCATCATTATACTCAACAATCCACTATCATGTGAGCACTGTATCGCACCACCCAAATGCAAATTCTCCAAAAATGAGATAAAGAAAGGTTATGGAGGGAAGATGAAGATGCATTGACATATTCTTTTCTATGCTCTACGGATGCATAAAAGAAAAGAAGAATAGTTAAGGGAGAAATTCTTTCCCTTTTTAATAGGAGACATATACCAAATTAGCATATGTCCTGCGCCCTCAACTCAAGTTAGTTGATTGAAGCAACAGAAAAATTAATTAATCTAAATAAATTCCTAAAACAATATTATTGGGCATCGCATGAGACAAAGAATTTATCCTCAAAAGGGACCCCGAAAGATCGCTTACGGCCATAAAGCATATAAATTACACCATCTTATAATAGAAAATCATTTCCATATGTTGCTATAATTTATTTCATTCATTATATAGGAATTGTATGTTTTAAGGAGTAAGGTTCATAGCGTGGAGAAGTTGCCAGTAAGGAAAGATGGAGAATATTGTTGATTCGATGAAAAGACATTTGGCAATATTTAACTGAGATATTTATATGATATAATATACTTTTCATGGATTAAAGAATGAAGTAGGGTAGTTCCTGTTCTCTGCACAAGCAGAGAAAAAAAAATCACATGGACCATACTTTAACAAAAATAGAGAGAGAAATAATAAAATAATAAAATAAATGGTGTGTGGACACGTGACTAAAAAATGGAGACCGGATGGTTTTAATAAAACATTTATGCACAACACAGCTCAAGAAGATCTTGGAGCATTACAATATCAGCTGAAAAAGGTGTTGGGACATTACAATGTCTAACACAAAGTGACTTTTCTTTATCATTCTCAAACAAATGGTTAAGCTGAAGTGTCCAACAGGGAGTTGAAGAAAATTCTTAAAAAGACTGTTGTATCTTCAAGAAAGGATTGAGCTACAACATTAAATGATGCTTTATGGGGATACAGGTTTGCTTTCAAGACGCCAATTGGTCTATCTCCTTTCCAGATGGTGTATGGGAAGGTTTGTCACCTCCCAATAGAGATGGAATACAAGACTTAGTAGACTCTCAAGTTCCTCAACTTTGATGAGTCCTTATCTAGAAAAAAAAGGAAGTTACAGGTGTTAGAGTCAGAAGAAATGAGACTCAATGTGTATGAGTCTTCCAAAAATTACAAGCAAAAGGTAAAAGCTTATCATGACAAGAAGCTTGTAAAGAAGAATTTCTAGCGCTGGACAAGGAGTTTTGCTATTCAATACCTGCCTCAAGCTATTTCCTGGAAAGCTCAAGTCTAAGTGGTCTGGGCCATTCACAATCAAAAGACGTCAGGCCATATGGAGCAATCGAGTTAATAGACCTATTGTCTAGTGGTCCAGAGCGAAATTGGATTGTCAATGGACAACGGCTAAAGGTGTACAATGGTGGTGATATCGAGCGATTGACCACAATCATCCACCTCCATGACCCGTGAGGGTGTTTTGCGTCAAGCTAATGACATTAAAAAGTGCTTAATGGGAGGCAACCCAACATTCCTACCATTTTTCTCTATTTCTATGAAGTATCTAATTTTTGTTTGAATTTAATTTTTTTTATCTCATTTTTGTTTGTCCTTTACAGATGGCCTCTACAAAACAACGAGGGTCTGCCTCTCAACCATGTATTCAGTAGCCACTTCTTCCCATGCTAATCAGCCCTCACCACGGGCAATATCTCCTAATGTAGAGCCTTCATCAGCTCTTTCTCCCTCAGTCGATCATGACTCCAGAGGATTTCCTCAAGCGAGTTGCTTGGCTTGGGGACAGGCCTTCCTTTTTCGGGGGTGTTGCCTCTGGAGTTGCGAAGGGACCATCTAGTGACATAGATGTTACGGAAGCTGGAGAGGATGGTGATTATGTTGCAGATGTCACAGCGGCTCAGGGAGCGTGGGACCCATGGCTGACATAGAATTGATGCCATCTTTTTCTTTTTCTAGACTTATTCTTTTCTTTTTCTCTTTCTTTCTTTATTTTATTTTATGCATCTATCTTTAAATTTTTGCATTCTAGTCATTTAAATTTTGTAATTTACAGTTTCTTTAATTTTGCATAATAGATAGTTATTTTGATTACACTATTTGAGCATGTTTTGATTTAATCGATCATGTGACTAAGATTTTGCATCAATGTGGTGAATTTATGATTCTTGATTGAACACAAGTTGTTGTTGATTCATGTTTTTATGAATTAAATGTGTGTAAGTGAATAGGTTAGCTTGTATCACAAAAAATCTTGTGAAAGAAATACTTTTGCTTCAGGTTACCGTGTGAGTTGAGTGCATCTTAATGTGAGAGAATAATTGTTTTTGCTTTTCTGATTTTGCATAATTCTTGAACTGTTTGAATACATACACTATATAATGTGATCAAGGGGAGTTGTTATGATGTCAATAAAAATATTATAACCCAATTAATTTTGTTTGTTGTAAGAAAAAAATATTATAACCAAACAAAAATAAGTTGCCAAACATTTATTACTATTTTCATTTTTTTTTCTTCTACTAGTATATTGTTGTTTTTTTGTTGAATAAAAAATTAAGTAAGTTGGATCTCGAGAATTCATGAGTCAACCTATTTATAGATTATTCACCAACATTAGTAAGCTTGGTCCCTAGAATTCATGAGTCCTTATTGACCTATTTATAGATTATTCACTAACAAATTTTTCACATCAACAACCAAAAGTAATTCATTTCCTTATGAGATATGAATTTGATTCTTATCCTAACCAAACATTATTGATTTCTACTAGCACTCATCATATACATTACACAAGATAAATGTGCAATTTTATATAACTAAAATTAATATTAAATAAATATTTCAATATATAAATTATATTTTTAATTTATAACAAGCAACTCAAATTGTGTATAAAATTCATTAGTTCTTGTTGAACCCAACACTTGGTGCCCATTTTAAATAAATAGTTATATGAAGTTTATAGACTTTATCTTCATTTCCTATAACATGAAAATTAAACATCCAATTATCAAATTGGAATTTTTTTTTTTTGGACAGCTAAACTGGGATGTTTGCATCAAGCAAATTTTTTAAGAACGTTGATTTTACAAGAAAATAGTAACCTATTTTTTTTTAATTATATGATAATTAGATAACAGTATAATTTAAATGTATTTCAATTATTTTTTCGATTACAACTGTATTTCAATTATATTCTTAAAATATATGCTACATATTTATTTATTAAATAAAAAAGTCATATTATAAATACTTACTTTAATCACCTACAGTATATACCTGCTAACCTAACTAATATAAATAAAATCATATTATAGCATAAGGCAGATCACTTAATTTATTAAATAAAAAAGTAATATTATAAAAAATGTCCATTGAGCAAGTTTCTTTGAAGAATATAAAACAGGAAGGATAAGGAAGATCGAGTATGAAGTGAAGTAAGGAATGTATAGCATAAGGAGGGAAGGGAAGTGGTGGTTTTATATAACTGCTTCGTGCTACACGAATTCCCGCTAACAAGCATTTTCCAGAAAAGAAAAGAAAAAAAGACGGTGTGGTCACAACGACAAACCGATTTAACTTTCCACTGCTTTTACAGGACATGGACATGCGTCACATAAAATTGTCTATATCAGCGAATTGTTTCATATGGAAATGGAATGAAACACTAATGCAATGATGGCAACTGTGAAGCCAATCTTGAGTTTCAGTGACCTTTTCAATCAACTTGTTTTGTATTCTATGTTTAAATAGACTAGCTGTTTGTTCTTACTTATCCATATATTTACAAGTGTTTCCCTTATTTAGTGGACCATAGAAAAAGGAAAAGACTGTAGCACAATGGACAACACACGTTTACTTCTAGAAAAAAAATATTTGAATTCGATTTTCACAAAATTCATCATTAAATAGAAGCAAGGAGCGATATTTGAATGTATGTTAACCTCATAATATGCCGAACTTGAACTACTCCAGTTGCTCTCTTCTTGAATAATTGGCATTTTTTTTAGACAAGTAGAAGTAGAATTAGCAAAACTTGTACAACAGAACAGAAAAACCACGTCAGATTTCACTGTGGCGAGATATGATGCGCAGAGAATACCAGAGAGGGGAATCTCTGTAACCAAAAGTGGGCGGGGGGAAATTAACAAGGAAAAATTTCAATGATTGACATAAAAATTTTGCATTGAATTGTATCTCAGTGGTCCTCGTCATTTCTTTCTCTGCAATTTCAGAAAAGCAAAATGTTTTAAAGGAGAAACAAGTGTTGCAGAAGAGATTCTCTTTCCATTCTCTCTTTATTCCGAATTCCTGTGCCACAGTGAAGTGAAAAGACAAGTGCTTATTTGATCTACACTACAATTTAACCACCTCCCTTTTCTTCAATGATATAGTTTTTTATAGAACAAATTACATGGACACTTCCCGTCATTTCTTGATATTGCTCGTGATAGCCTTGTCTTTTAAATGTTTATAATAATCCTTTAGTCCTTACAGTGTGTCATGTGTTTTTTAGGAGAAAGTTGAAGTATAACATATTTCAATATAGAGGTTAAAAAGACAGATGTAAGTATGCAATATGAAGAAATCATAAAGAATCTCAGTGTAATTTACTCTTTTTTATTTGTATTGTATGTATTGTGGTCACATCTGCTCCTTTGTAAAGAGCCAAAAAGTCGAATGTTTTAGGTGGGTGGAAGAGGATCAGAATCTGGTGTCTCTCTATCATTTTTCTAGTCCGGCACATTTTTTTTTCCTTTCTCTTATCACCATCTCCTATGTTGATAAGAATCGCATTATGTCCATGGACAATCATCAATCTCTGTATGTGAAAAACTGATAACCTAGCGGGTCCATATAAAAAATTGCATCAGCAAGACTAGTAGTCCCGTATAAGCCATCTCAGGGTACGTACGTACCATTTCAACCAACAACCATGCAGAGTCATATTCATTGTTACCAACATAAATAACTAAAAGAAATAAGAACCGACGAATTTACAAATTAAGTACTGCACATGACAAATATATGATGACTTCAAAACTAGTCTTTGAATTAGCCTTTAGATGACATTTTACTCTAAAATTATTTCAGATAAAGTTAACTAAACAAGGTAATAGTCGCCAAAACGAAAGAACCTTTAATTAGTAAGCATAACACAAGGTTAGAACCTTAACATGTTTCAGTGCTTTCATGTTCAATTTCATACCACCAGAAAACTTTGTCTGCATCTCCTATTACGTTGAAAAGGACGTGATTGGAGTACATAGTGTCTCAGATGGATTGCACGTCAAAGAATTAGTTGCTAATCACACTCACAGGACCTAAAAAAAGCATAGCAATTGATTGTTTCCTTTTTCTCTCATCAAGAAATGCGCTGACAGAATAATCCAAGCATGTGGGAATTGATGCAATCATGGAGAGGTTAGGTTAGCTGAGGTTGCTTTCTCACTTCTCAGTGGCTTTTAAGGGGTTATTCACTTATTCTTGTCTGGAAGCATCAATTCTACTAATCATCTTCAGAATCCACTGGAACTGTGTGGAACACACTATTGAAAGCAGCAGCTAGCATGGCCACTAAAGGAAACTTTTCCTCTGTCCGCCAAAATTTTATCCAAATGCATGAGACAAGATCCTTGTAGCAAACATGGAAAATGAAAGGACCAAATAATGATGATTGGTCCACCAGCAAAGAGATGGCCAAATCAAGAAAAGTAAGGCCTTGTGAATATGAACCTTTCCATAAAGGATATGATATATACCACATAATTCTGCCTCTAGTCTGTTGTCAAGAAATGAGGTACCTATTACCAACAAATGCATGCAGTTGTTTGCATTTTCAAAAAAAACGAGATAGTTCCATACATATGTTCCTATATTGTCTGCATATACATAATCCGGTGCTTAGCTAAATTCTAATACTATCATAAATTGAAATGAAGCACCCTAGGATGATCAAGCTTTGAGAAATTGTGTTCATCAAAGGATTATACAGACTTGTGTACATTCGAAATCACATCTTCACTGTTAGCAATAATCTGTCTTATCTACATTCCTCCTGTATTCCCTTTGTGAAACCCCACTTTAACATTGTGTTTGATTGTCACTAAAACACTAAGAAATAAAAGGAAGTGCAAGGAAATCTGGGAGAGTGTCGAATTTTTCCAGTTTGGTTGCCACAAAATGCAGTGGAGATTTTAAAAAAAAAATAATTATGGGCTTTACCAGCAATGATTTGAAATAGTTGTCATAATTTATTTCCGAGTATAAAACTAACACTTATCCTAAATTTATTGTTTTTATTACTTCTAAAATAATTATTATAAAAATTAACAAATTTATTATATATAATAAAAATGTGTGTGAAATATGATCGGGATGAATGTATAAAATTATTTTAATAAGTGTATAGTCAATTTTTCTCATTTATTTATAGTAAAACAATAGTAGTAGTTTAAAAAGTGAAAGCATGCCAACAATGTTAAAAGATCATACCATATTAGTTTCAAAAACTGCACCGATATAAACAAAAAGAATCGTATCAAATTGCAATTGCTATGGAGCCATAACAATATTTAGATTTTTCTTGTTCTGATTAGATTTTCTAGTGGAACAACAGATGATGACTCATTGATGAATATTGAATACAATGCAACGTTTGTCACTACAAAGGCAGATTTAGGGAAAGTAAATTCAAAGTTTCCAACGAAAAATATCGTTAGTATTTTTTATCACTTTATATTATTCATTGACTTTCTAATAGTACTATACTAATTATTGAAAACGACATTTGGAAAAGTAGTTAAAGTTGGTTAATTTCAATTAATGATATTATAGGTTTAAATTTTGTTTCAGCAATACCCATAAAATTAAATAATTTAAGTGGTAGTTGATTTTTTATGATTTTATTACTTATAACTTGATATAATTTTTTAAACCAATAAATATGACTTATATTGTTAATAACTTAATAAATGTGTCAACTATCTTGATAAATGGGTGAATGTGTGACTTCGTAATAAATTAAAGATATAAAAAAATAACAATTGATATATTTAAAAGTGATCATATATTTTTGTATATGTAGGACATGCAAAAGAATGTTTTCATTTGTTTCTTATATATAGGATTGGAGATACTAATTTTTACTAAAAAAAATTTGGAAAACTATTTCAATTCATTGATAATTATGTGTTTAGATCAAGTAAAGATTAAGGACAACATGAAAAAAAATATTAACATTTCTAAAATGTAAAGATTAGAATTGTCTTTAGTGTGAATATATAAGAATTGTTATAATAAATTTTGTGAGATTATTTTTCTAAAATATAGAAGAACTACTAATTTTTATAAAATATTTAAAAATTAAAAGGGGCTATTAATTTTGCAACAATTTTTTATTTTATTTTCTCTTCACACGTCATCTAACTTTTAACCTATCATTTTTTTTTCTTCAGAGTTCACATGTTCTTTGTTTCTCCAGACTTTTTCTTGTGCCAATTGATTTCCAAATTTGTTCTCTTACACATTTTCTCCTTCTCTTTCTGCATACTACTTGGACGATACTCCCAATAGGAGTTTGATGACTCTTGGTCATCCATAAACTTCATCCCTCTATTTAACTTTCGGTCCGTGCATTTGTTTTTGTTCTTTTTTATTTCATTTATTTTGTCATGTTCAACAAACAACTTTTGAACCTTCTATATTGAAAGTTGGTCATCTAATTCCTATCCCTGGCTCAAGAATATAGATAGCCCAACTTCATCACGTTACAGGTATGTAATTTGCAATGTTGTTATTCTACATGTGATCATATTCATTTTGCTACCAAATTGTGCATGATATTTACTACATTTTCATGTACATGCATCAAGTCCATGTTTTATAAAATTTCTCTGTTTTATTTCATAAAAAAAGTTTATCCCACGGGTTTTATTTTACATATAATGTAATTTATATATTTTTATATTAATAAATTTACATGTAACATCAATATATAAGAGAAAATTTAAATTTATGAAGGTAAAAATAAATCTTCAATAATTTACATGTGACAATATAATGAATAAGAAACAAATAATGATCAGCCTAAAATTTTTAATTTTAGACATTAATTTTATTCATATAAAAAATTATATATTAAAATTATTACCATAACAATTTATCAAAGAAATTTAATTTTCTCCCCAATAACTTAGATGTTAATATGGTTTCAAATAAATCCTTCATCCCATGAGTTGCAAAATATCTGTACTTGCTTCTTGTTTTCACTAATAAAAATATTCATTCTCATATTTGTATTTTATATTTAATTTCTATATCAATAAATTTATATAGATATCAACATATATACAATATTTACATTTACACAAGCAAAAGAAAATTTTAAATAATTTACATGAGAAAAGAGAATAAATAATAATTAAAAAATATTTGCCAAAAATTAATTTTAGACATTAATTTTACTCATATTATTTTATTAGATAATATGAAATATTCAATAAATATGTTAAGTCAGAATATAATAAGCAAAAAAATATGTTATTATTAGATTATTATAATAATAAATTAAATAAATTTGAATATGTAAGAAATTCTTATATGTACTGTTATAAAAAAAATTGGTAAAGATGTACAAGGATTATTAATTTTTAGAAAAATATTTTCATATATATATTTTATTTTATTTTAAATATTCATAAAATTGTATAAGAAAATTATGTTTAAAAATTAACTTATTCTAAATTTAAATATTTTGTAATTTTGAAATTGAAATGATAAAGTAATTAATTATTTTATAACTATATTGAAAATAAAATAATAATTTTATAATATTTATAGTTTATAAATTGTATTTTTAATAATTTAAAATGTAAAAATTAATTAAATCAAATGCAAACAATTGAAAATATATTAATTTTTTTATGAAAAAATAACCTGTCTTTGACAAGTCTTGAATAGTAATTTATAGTCTTAATATCACTTTTAATTCGTTAAGTTTCATAGTTATTATCTTAAATTTTAAAAAATTTATTTTGTTCCTTTATATTCATTTTAGTATGTCATGTTTTAAATTTTAAAATAATTAAGTTAACAAAGTGACAATCAAACTATCTTTTTTATTTAAAAAATTAAAAATCATTAAGTAAAAATTACAATCAACAAAATGTTCGCTCTATTATTATTATTATTATTATTATTATTATTATTATTATTATTATTATTATTATTATTCAATTTAATCATTTATTATCGATAGTAATTTTACTCATAAATTATTCCTAATCACAATAGCTTAAGAATCATTTATCTTTTAGTGGCTCCACCTCTTATTGTTGAGTAAGAATGTTTTTGTTTCCACTTTTTGCCGAAATTATTGTCTCACCTAACTATAATTGCTTGGATTATTGCCTCACCTAACTATAATGACTTAAATTGGATTAACTTTTAACCCGTAACGAGCTTCTTATTTAAAATAAATATTTAATTCATGACTTCAAAAAATAAGTTTACAAAGTATTTATAAAGAATTTAAAAGAGAAAATTAATAAATAAAAATCAAGGTGTGTAAATAAATTTTAACAGCGGTACGTATTTATCAAAAAAATTATCCAAAATGACTCCAAACATAGAGGAACAGAACCTCTTGGTGCTATTTGATTATTTAAGCTTCATTTGTTTACAGTTAGAAAGAATAAATATTTTTCAAGAATCGATCTAACCTGATCTACATACCACCATATAACTTGCTACTAATTGGAAGATTAAATGCTAGGGATCAGGCATAAAAAAAATGATATATAATAGTACAAATGAAAAGATGACCAAAAGAAGGCTTAATTACTGCTGCTGTCTTCACCAGACCTTACAAGCTCAGACAGCTTGAATTGCGTTGTCCTTGCCATTGTTTAAATCCGAACTACCAACTGGAACATTTGCATGGAATGCTGACTGCCTTGAGGGCTCTCCTAACAACTTTAAGGAAAGAGGGGAAGGCTCTCTATCACGTACCTGTGCTTCCCCAATGCTTAGATGAGACATTCCCACAAGTTCGTCAACATTAACAGGTTCCTTGGGAATGACTGGGATTGGCTTGTGGATCTGATGGTGGGATGTCTCTCCTCCCTTAACTTCTTCAAAGGGGGGAACCGCAGTTGATGACCACACGGGAAAAGGAACAGGTAAATATGCGGGAAAGCATCCATGAGGAGCCATTGGTGTCAGTCTGTTTGATCCCATCATAGGTTCATTGGTCTGCTGCACATTTTCTTGAGTAGTAGTCTCCATAGGTTCAAATTCTGATTTGAGGGAGAGATTTAATGAAGGCTGTGATTTTCCATTGCAAGGTTGTGAGTTCTCGGGAGGTGGAAGCAGCACTTGTTCTTCTGGCACAGAAGGTTGATCTGAAGACTGACATATGATCGGAAAAACAATTAGCTAGAGAGAAAAGCCGAGAAAATAAAATACTACATTTGCACACAAGAACTCGTATCCAGCTACAACCAGAATGACCCCATTTGCATTCATTAGCAAATACAGATTTCTGTAGATTTGTCACAATAGTAGAAAAGTTTATCTAAAGCAAGAACAACCAGTGACAAGAAGACCAACACAGTCAAGGTGTCATCCTGTCATGATGAACTTGAAGTGGGATGTAAATAACAAAAAACTTTAAATTGCTAATGGATTGGTGCCCATGTACAAGCAACGATGACACTAATTCCCCTTTTTATATTATTAGACAACATGGAGACATAAGGATGTGAGCATGATTGCCCAATTAGATATGATGAATAAAGACCAACCATATCTGGAACCATGTCAAAAAGGCTGGAACGTCTCTTTCTCCTGGTAGCATGACTCTGCCTGATAAAATACTTCTGGGCATGACTTGCTACTTGAGTAGGAGTTCTTGATACAACAAAATTGCGTGCTATCCCACGCCAGTCTCCTTTGCCCAGCTTCTGGAGACCAATTAAGAACAGCCGATGTTCTTCTTCAGTCCATGGCACACCTAAAAACAAACAAAAGTACATACTGAATAATGTGATCCAACCACCAGAGTCAAAGATTTCATGTAACTGAAAATTTCCCTAGAAATGGTACCAAATTAAACAAACTATGATTTACAGAGTACATAATATCAAAACTAATACACACGGCTCAGCCAAAAATTGCTATGTACCACCACCTTAGGATGTATAGCAAATAATCAACAAATTGATGGCATCAAAATGGGCAGAAAATCTCAATAAATATTTGTCAACGAATTCCATCACTAGAAAACACATTGTCGTGAAATTTAATGCAATTACAACAATTATTATGAAAGAAATGATGCAGTCTTGCAGGTAAAACATGAAATCAACAATTTCAGAAGAAAGAAACATATTTAAAAAAAAAAAAAAACATTCATTATTTGATTGTAAGTTTGCATTAGAAAATATCTCAGGTATTTAGCCCTGTATAATTTTTCTAGTAAAATAATAAAGCATTCAAGTATCACCCCTTTCAGAAGGGGATAATAATCAAAAGTCATCTTGATTATGTCTGTCTTAAAGCCAAACACAATAATTAATTACAGCACCAACTCGGTATTCAAGTTTCAAGCTGTTAATGATTAATACACAGAAAGTAATTTTTGCCACACTTACAAAAAGATGAACAAGTATGCAACAACAATACACAATTACACACACAATAGTACTTAAAACTGGTTTTAGGACAAAACGGCAATTTGACTCAAGTATCAAATTCTCGAGTCTAGTTTCCCTAATGACAGAAAAGCCGGAAATTTTCAAATAAACTTGTTTACTTCCTTTTTTATAATTATTTGCACTTAATGGATGCCCCTAAATTAAATGAATAATGTACACTACTTCATGGAAGAAATTCATTATTATGAAATGATTTAAAAAACCAAGTCCATGTAAACATTCCTTTGCTGGCCACTATATAAATTGAATCTGCAATGAGCTCCCAACTGTTTCAAAATATATCATGCAAGTTAGTACATAATAAATGAATCACATTCATCCAAATTACCCCATCCATGAAGCAGAACATAAAATACCGCCATTGGCCGCTGGGAGAACCAATTAGACAACAAAATAAAGTTGCATAAAATGTGAACCAGAAAATCAATTCCAAGACAAGGGGGAAAAAGGTTGAAGATTAAAAATAAAATTAAAAAATTAAAAAAAAGCATCCACGTATTGAATATAGCATATATGAATTGCAAGAAATGAGAAATAAATCCCGAACAAACACAAAGAGCAAAGCATGGTAAATGAATGCAACAACGAAAAACAAATCTAACACAGCAAACATAAAGTAATGTCATGTATAGCTAACAAAATCCCAATTCCGAAGTTGTGACATAATAGTAATAAAAAAAAAGAAGGTTAAGAAAAGGAGAAATGAAAAGAATGAGAACCTTTTTTTCTATCACCGCGGCGGTTAGCAAAGGTTGAGACATGGGCGGGGTCATCGGACAAGTAGCCTTGGGGCGGGTCGGAGCACGGGGAGCTTGGATTGGGCGATGAGGCCGCGGCGAGGTTGGAAGAAGAAGGAGATGAATGGAATGGCTGATGTGCGGCGACGGCGGCGGAGGAGGAGAGGTTAAGGTTCCCCATGCTGGCGCTCTTCTTTATGATTGATCCATCCGTCAGCCTCACCCCGAACAGCTTGACGCCGCCCCCTCCCCGCGACGGGCATGTCCGGGAGTTGTGGCCGTTGTTGCTGCAGTGGGAGCACCGCCGAGTCATGCCGATTCGCCGCCGCCTGACTCGGTCCAGAGAGCAAATGGAATTGAATTTATGGATAGAAGAAGAAGAGAAAAGAAAGAAGAGTGCATGTAGTATGTGTTTGTTTGATTAAGCTAAAGCTAATACAACACAGGGTGGTGGTGCTGCTGCCTTGGATTGAATGGGATTTCAGAATATCCTCTTCGAGGTTAAATCGGGGATTCTAATTTAACGGCTATTATTTAATGCTTAGCGGAACGCGCTCTATCGCTCGTTTCGTTGCCTCTTCTAAATTCTAATCTATCCTTCCTTCCTTCCCATCCCACTTTGACCTAGTTTTCTTTTTTATACATTCATCTCAAATTATTTCTATTTTTCCCTTTATTAGAATAACAGTAAATTATAAATAATCAATTCTTTCATTTAATCTTAAATTTTGTTTTAAGATTCTTTCAGAAGTCCATAAAAATTCGCTTTTAGATTACAATTGTTCTTGATTATAAAAAATAATAATTTTATTGAAACGGAAACATTTAAAATATGACAAGATTAATTCTTTTAATAAAAAATTTAAAGGTATACTATTAATTAATTGTGTATTATTTAGCCTCATTTTTTCATAATTAATTAAATGAAATATTATTTTTTTTTCTTGATTTCACGTTGTAACTGTATTTTATACACCGCATGATTCTTTCCTCGAAGCATGTGATGTGATTGGTGTTGAAGAGAGAAAAATTGGCATGGCATGACTGGAAGGTGTTGTTCTCATGGCACTAACAACTCCAAAACATGCTTTTCAGGGTGAGGCTGGGTAACGGATGGATCAATCATAAAGAAAAGTGCAGGCATGGCCTTATGGAGGCAATGCTAACTTTTCTTTTTTTCCAATTTTTCCGTCAGCAATGACTATTTGGCCAAAAGATTTTATTCTTTTATTTGGCCAATGTGATATGCATAGCGTCAAGAATAAGAGTCTGCTTATTCAAGACGCATTTATTTGGAACAGAACAATAATGAATACGATATAGTATATAACTAATATCTCCAACTTTTTCTTTATTATAGAAACTATTCATTTGTATAATTTTAAGAAAAATAAAAAGATCTTAAATAAGTCTCTGTTTTGTTTAACATCTCCAAACATAAGTTATTTTATATAATTAATTATAACAATAGTTGATAATTAAAATTTTGATTTTTCACTACTAATTTAAACAAATTTTTTGTGTATATATACACTATTTTGTTAATTCATAAAAAATAAATTAATAAAATAATTTATTTCAGGTTTTTTTATCTTGATTATCAAGCAAAAAGATTGTAAGAGTAAATACGGATACAAACTGATGTAACTTATTTATTATTAACTTGGACATTAGTTTGGTGGACCTGTATTTTAAATGGTCCATTTTAGAACATGTAACTGATGTAAGTAAACCGGATATAGTAGGTCGAATCAGTAATATTTAAATTTAGAAATATTCGGATTAGTGTGGGAATGACCTTTTGATCCTCAACAAAAGCAAAACAATTCTTTATGGTTATGCAGAAAAACAGTTTCTTTTCACATCCAAAACACCGATACTCGTGAAGCCATATTCTCGCTTTGCCTTCACATCTAATGTATTTAAATGGTCAATAAAACAAAAGGGTACTTGAGTAAAATAAATCGATGTAAAAATAATATAATTTAATAATTTAAATTATTTTAAACTGGTTAAACCTTTTTCCGGTAACCAATCTCCAACATTGAATACTATACTAATAAATCCAATTATGAATAAAATATGGTCTAAAATAGATCACCAAACTTAATGGTGCACGGTAGCATGCTCCATTAATAATTATTATATAGTTGATCTTATTCCATTAATAATTATTATATAGTTGACCTTATTCCAAAATTGCTTGTTTTAATGAAGCGCTAGAGATAATTATGATCAGACTATGAAGTTCCTTTCTCTTAAATCATCACTCAAATGGTATCCGGCATTTTATCTATATGGATATGGGTGGATTAATATAAAAAAAATATGGATAAGGTTTTTTTTTTTTTACACAATCTTTATCTGTAAGATTAACCAAATATTAATGGATGTTAATTGTTTAGTTTTGACTAGCGATAGAAATATCTTAGCATCATTATTTAATCCTTTATCAATATATACTATTGAAAAACAAATTACCCAGCTTAATATGATAATGAAAACTTTGAATAATACAATTATAAGTAATAAAAATGTTTATGAAAACAATACTTTAAAATTAAATAAAATAACTGATCAAAGTATTTTGTGAATATTCAATTTTAGTTATCTAATTTCAATGGTTTAATACAAAAGAGGGATTGCGCAATTATCGGGAATGGATGGCGGTGACTGCTGAGTGGTGTTTTTATTGTAGTGAAGTGATTTGGAGGTGTTTGGATCGAATTAGAACTCTAGAAAAAGGCCAATGAATGTCCTTATTTACGGATTAGTAATACGACACGTGGAATAGATGGTGGCCCCCAGCTACTTTACGTGGGGTCGACGCCATTACAAGTCACATTGCTTTTTTTTTTTTTCTTCACCTAATCCAAATGGAATATTTTCCTTTTTGTGATTACTGATTAGATAGGAATTTGAATCGATTTATTTTTATAAAATAATTCAAATTAACAAATTATTGTTTTTAGAAGAGAAATACTAGTAACATGGGATGATTTGGTTGAAAGAGAAAAAATTCCTATTCAAATATTTTTTTTTAAAAAAGTGAGTTTCATATCTTTTTTTAATTTTAATTTAAATATTTATTTTCAATTCTCTTTCTTTTTTTTTCCTATACAATCAAACGTCCCATGTAAAATACATTCTTCTAAATATGTTCTCTTTTATTGGTTAAAGTTTATTTAAAATCATAAAAAAATATGAATCTTATATTTTATTAAATAATTCTTTTGAATAATTTTGTAATTTTTGATAAATTTCAATCAATAAAAAGTATCTTTTATAAAAGAAATTGTTATACAATATATTATGGCCATCCTCTTTTCACAATCTTAACATTCTTGTTAAAAAAAGAAGAAAAACAATCTTAACAGATATTGTACTTAGGTAGGGATAAAGAAAATACTACCGATACCGCAGCTAAAACTTGCTACAAACTAAATTTAAATAGTTTAATGGATGTTTATGTGTACATTAATGATTTTTTCTCTACTTGTTTATTAATGGGGTGAGTTAAGTAGTAATGTAATTACTCACTTATTGAAATTACTTGAATACACAAAGAAAATAAGGGAGTAAAATAAAAATTATTTTAATAAATATCTGTACCGAATATCCACATGGATTCATCAAATCTGTCAATAATTGTGTAAATATGAGATAGATTTTCATGTGCACCATTAACCTATATTTACTTAATTTGTCTTTATTAACACATAATTTTATAGTATTTTATTGTATCCTTTGTTGAAGACATTAATATTTAAGTTATATAAGATCATTATGAACAATTAATTTCTCCTCATGAGTATTTAATTTAACATAATTATACAACTAAAATTTGAATTTGAGATTTCTAATTAAACTGAAATAATTTCATATTAGTTAACTCAAACATTTGATTGATATATATATATATATATTATCCATTATTCTCTCATATACAAATATATTGTTAGATGTAAAAAACGTGAGTATAATATTAAACAAAAAGTTTGTAAAAAAAATATAAAGCAAAAAATTAAGATTAGGATAGTTCATGATTCAGTTTAGTTTAATTTTTAAATGAAAAGTTATTCAATTAATTTTAAATACAAAAACAATATGTAATTCAACTTAGTTTGATTTGATTACAATATCAAATAACTAATCTATAATTAGGTGCTATTGGGTCGAGAATTATCATCGCATTGTAACATATAGATTTGGTAAGGGTAAACATTTAAACAAAATGTTGAATGAATTCAAATATATATTATTTATTTTGTAATGAGTAAAATCTATATAGTACCATAAAAAAACTTTGCTTATACTTTATAGATCTAAGGACAAAATCTTTGCTAAAATTTTAGGATTTTTTTTAAAAGCTACTAAACAAAATGGATAACAAATCTGTCATCTTATCTCTTTTAATAATTTGTTTCTTTTTGTTTGTGGGGAGGGCCCAGGGCCACTATATGCTCTTTCATCCTGTCTCAACTACATATTTTAAGCATTTTAACAGTAAAACCATAATATATGTTTATATTTGTTTAAATGAGAAGAAAGAAAGCACAAATAAGAACTTATTTTTAATTAAAAGAAAGTTCATTTTTAGCAATAAAAGGCAAAAACTCAAAAAATTATTTTCTTTCTATTTTTCTTCATTGTAATTTTTTCTTCTCCTGCTCTTTCGTCTAAACTAAACTTTCTTTTCTATAAATTAGATATAGCATAAGGTTCATTTATTAAAGAAAATATATTTTTTCTACTTTCTCATTTAATTATAAATATCGTCATATTTTCACTTGTTTGTGTTCAAAAGTATGTATAAGAAACAGAAATTTTTTAATATATATTATTATTATTATTATTTTAAAATAAAAATGAAATAAAAAAATTAGAAAATACATTTTCTTAAATTAAATTATTTCTTATTATCCTCTCGTTGGAAGTCAGTTTCCACTTAAACTAAAATAAAACGGCATGGTAGTATTTTTTATTTTAATATAAAAGGTTGCTTTTGCTAATAATTAAAGTTGTACATAATTATTAACTTTCAAAATTCAAGGTTTGTTGAACATAAAATATCGCGTTAAACTAGGCTTGTCCTTCAACATATAGGTCAGATTCATTCACTCGACAAAACTTAGGAGTGGTAGCCATAGATTGCTCATGATCCAAATAATTGTCTTGAAAAAAAATTTAGTCATAATTAAACAATATTATCCACCAACATAAAGATCCGATATGATTTGTACGGACACGTGAAAAACTTTACAATTGCCAAAGCCAGCAGAGAGCTAAAGAGTAAAGATTAGGAAAGGGAGAGTGAATGAAGCCAAGGGTCAAACTTTTCAGACTTTAGTAGTCTAATATTGTTACATATTTACATATTCATATGACCTTCATGATATTAATATAAAATAGGTTATCTTGAGTGGTAACTTCCAAGAATGTCTGAGATTGGCTTAATTTATCATAGAAATTAATAAATTTTAAATACTTCATCCGTCTCGTATTATTTTTTAAAATCAAATATATTTATTAAAAATGTGACTTAAACAAATGAAAATAATAAAATACCTATGTTTAATAAAAATATCTTTATTAAAAGTTAAAATATAATTATAAAATCATTACTAAATGAGGATAGTATTAAAAATTATTTATTTTTATTTGTAAATTAAATTTTACGTAATTAAGGAGTATAGGAAAATAAATAATAATGTTTGGCATAATTAATTATATGAAAGTTTGATCATTGTCTTCATTATATTATTACTAGTATTCTTTAGTCTCAAGTGCTCGTCCCCGCATGTAAATAAGCATAGACTTTTATAGCAATCATTTTGTCTCCAGTCTTTAAATCAATGTTGGCTTGGTTGGAGGATAAAAAGGAAAAGATAATTAATTTTGATACTTAGTTGATACATGAAATTATTAATGCAATCTCTTACAAATGTGTTTCCAACTGTGACTTAGTGGAATCATTCCGTAAATAAATAGTAAAAAACCGTGAAATCATGGTAGAAAACTATACCAAGGTATATTAGGCATATGCATGTAACAAGTATATTTTACATTTTACATGTCTGCCATACATATTTATTTAATAGAATGAATCTTTTATATTTTCAAAATAAAATTTTGATTTTAATTTACATGTTAATATAAAATTTGTTCATATATATGAAACAAAAAATTATTAAATGTAATCAATTAATCAAAATAAGAAATTTAAAATTCATAAACAGAATAATGTAATCAAAATTATTAAAGTTTTTTAACTATTGAAAAACCACCGGTTAGATACCCCAAAGACAAACAAATGAACAATGCAATCCTTTTGAATAATGTCTAAATTTACCTACTCACAATCATACAACCCCTTGAGCCTTGACAGTACTCGTAGAGATTAATGTTAAAAAAATTCCGTCATGCTAATTTTGGCTTAATCATACAACTCACTTAAAAGTTGTGAATGTAAGACAAAATTTTAACATCCAACATAATATATATATATATATATATATATATATGAAAATCATTATAACAATATTTATTTGTGTTTGCCCAACCCAAAAAAAAAAAAAAAACACAATGAAGTTCAAATCATTTCCTTGAATCCGTCTCAGAACAGTCAAGGTTGAAAATCAACTTAGTAGCACTTGGTGGTTTCCGTCATAATTTTCCCTATTTTGACAAGTTTTTTTAGAAATTATAACATGCAAAGTAGAAATTAATACAACATAATTTTAAAATCCAACTCTGAGTTTCATCTTTGCATTTGTGCCATTTTTCTCGTATTTATTTTCTTTTCCCGTGACAATCAGCATCCCCATACCACTAGCATGCATCAAATTTCACAATTAAAAATTGAAGACTTATTCATACCTGTAATATATATATATATATATATATATATAATTTATTACCTAAAATTTATTTATATATATTTTGTTATATGATATTTTCAAAATTTTGTTTTTAGTATCTAGTGTTAGTCTTAATTCGTTAAGCGATAACGATTTAAATAATGATATGACAAGTTAACATAATGTCACGTTATCACTTAACGGACTTAAACTAATGACATGTACCAAAATAAAGGTTTAAAAATGTCAAGTAATAAAATAAAGAAAAAAAAATATTTTTTAGATGATAAACTAAAAAAAGAGTATATCACATGCATGAAAAATAAATTTAAGTCAAAATTAAACAAATAAATTATGAAAACACATACAAGTAGATAAAAACTATAACCACACCCCAAATTTTAATAAAAATATCTCAAAGTGTGTTTGAAAATGTATTGATATCACTTTTCAAGTTGAATAGTAAAGGAGATATTTGGTTTAAGAAGGTGAATTTTGAGTGCAATTGATTTGTATTGATTCGGGATAAAAGTTGTAAGAAAGAGTGTTTGATGGAGGAAGATTGTAGCTGCTTTTAAAAAAAATTGTATGATAAAATTTTCATCCCAAAATAAGATGAAAGAATGTGAAAATAGAAAGAAAATAAAATAGTATTTTCTTAAATAAATAAAAAATGATATAAGAGAAGAGAGAGAAATAAGTCTCTCACACAGTTTCAAAACTAGCATAACTTATTATGCATAATCAATTATCTCTCTTGTTCAATTTTTTCTTTCTTTTTTACTTATCAAATTATTTTAATTCAACTTTTTATTTCTTTTATACTTTCTTTCGTCTCTACTAAATTATTTTACTTTACACCCTTTTTTCATTCCTTTTTATTCTTCACTTTTATCCCTCTCTATCAGACATACCTAAATATTTGATCTTAAATGCAATGTATGTATTGTATTGTTTGGTAAGACGTTAGCTAGAGTGAAGAGTATAGAACTGGGTTTCCAAGAAAGAATGGAGAAAGTGACGGGAGGAGAAGAGGAACGCGGGGTTGACCCCAAACCCAAAACAATTGCTGGAACATTGCAAAAAATTACCCCAAGCTTAGCAAAGTTCCTGAATGGAACAAAAACACGCGTTCAAAGCTTTGACTAATTTACCAGCAAGCTATTGGAGTGATCATAACTTTTTGTTCCGATTTGTTAGCCTCGCTGTTTTCTCAATTTTCTGTAGCATTTCTAACATATCGTTATCGTGTGATTTGATTTCTTCCACAACCTTATATGGGTTTGGATATGGTTGAATAAAAGTTCTTTTGTTTTGTTAAATACAATTTTTCTCCTTCTAATTTACTTTGATTTTAATTTTATTTTGTATGCTTTGAAAGTTTATTTTCTATCTTTATAAATTTACAAATTTTGGTAATAATCCTTACATTTTTATTTTATTTAATCTTCAGTCTTTCTAATGCATTAAGTATTAGTCCATGAATGATTACATTTTCTTTTAGTTCTACATTATCACCTAATTTTAAAAGTACAGATTGAAAATACTCCTGAAACAATGTTTATTTTTCAAATAGTAATAAGTATTTGATTTTAATTTTTATGTAATAACAACAATAATTTTTTTATATATTTTTAATTATTAGAAAAGTTAATAAATTTATTATACATGATATTTTGTAATTGGATGATAAATAAAAAAACTTATACTGTTGATATATTTATTTAAATTCTAAATAATTTTTATAAATTTAGTTTCTTATTTATTTCTTTATACTTGCCATCATTTCTGTTGTTATGAAGTTATTTTCCTTCATTTTCTTTTCTTTTTAAACCATAATTTGCAGAGGGGGTTTTCTTCACAAAAATGGTATGAATCGATTCTTACATTATCTGTATCAGAATTTGCTAATGCATATCCACTTATTTGTGAAAGGGAATGTTTTAACAAGCTACATCTAAGATTTAATTTATGGAAATTGAAGTTATAGGTTAAGAAAATATCCCTTCTAAAAAAACAAGGGATGTGTATTAATAAATCTCATGTATTTACTAAACTACACCAACTTGTTTTTTTATTTATAAAAAGTATTTTAACAAGTTACATCTTGTGTATGTGCTAAAAAAACTTGAAATTGTCACTTATTAAAATACATCTTCTAAAAATTAAGTGAGTGCATGTAAATAAATTTCCTATTTATTTCATCTGGTTGGATATATGTAATGTTAATTTCTTATCATAAACTTTAAATACATCATGAGGATAGAGTCTTATTATTTTAGTCTCTTTATTTTTAACAAATCACATGTGTCCTTTACAAGAATAGGATCATTATAAACCATAAAGCTTGTATTCTGAATATTTAAAACAACGATACACTTAAAACTCAAATTTAAAATCAATAATTAAATAAAAATAACTCTGCAACAATTTATCTACATATTCGTTGGTGAGGACAAAGGTTTATAGTCGTATTCTTATATATAAGTCTTTGAGGGGACAAAAAAAATCTTAAGTTTGTATGTATTTTTATATTACCCATCTGGGCATCTCCTGTTTCTTTTCTTGTAATCTATCAAACATATTAAAGATTGGTTTTTAAATAGCTACTATACATATTTATCTTGTTCTTGATATATTCTCCCTCTTTAAAGTTGGATGGTGGGTTCGGATAATTTCATGTATGACTATATATAATGGAGTTCAAGGAGACAGAAACTGCGATTATATATATTGCAAGATACTTGTCTCTCGTTGGATAGAAAAATACGAGAGAAATGAATTGAGGAGTGGATTAATTCCTTATTTTTCACATGACAAATAATGTCTATATCAAGCTAAAGCAAATCTAGGACTAGGATGGCATCTGCAATGCATAGGTAAGATAAGATTTTGTTTCACTGTGAAAGGTCAAATTAATAATAATAATAATAATAATAATGAGAGCTCTATCCACATGATAGTAAAGTATTACCAACGCCTTTCATGTGGAAGAGACTCTTTGGACCCAATCAACGCGCCGAAACCAAGACAATGTGAAACCAACCCATTTTCTACTTTGCTTATCCCAATCTCATGATCTCATCACCAGAATAAAAAAATCAGTGAGCTTTTGAGTTTTGTCCGTGGATTTTTTTATTAATAATTATAAAACTCTCACCATATTTCTTTTAAAGATATACAAATATAAATTTCTATTTTTATCATTTATTTACAAACATTTTAAATTTTAAAAGAAAAAAATACAAAAAAGTGCAATACTGAAACTTTTCATTTTTAATTAAAAAACACAAGTCGAAACAAACATCAAAATTTTTAAAGCATTATGTACAAATATTTATAAAACAAAGTAAAAACAATATAATAAATTTTAATTGTTAGAAAAAAAAATTAAAAAGAATTCGAATTCGAATATAAAACATTTCTATAAACCTTTTTTTTTGTGAATAACATTTCTACAAACTAGAAACTTCTAACTTTAACTTTAGGAGAAGCATTAATAAATATATCATTTTTTATTAAATGAATCTCAAGTGAATCTATTTAGAGAGTTAAGTCACATGATTTGATAGATCTCACATAAACCTCACCAATAATAAAAAAGTATAAATAAAAGAGTTACATAAGAAAAAATTCTAAACTTCAGCTTGTCTTCCATTATTGTTTGGGCCAAAATAATTATGGTATGACCAGACTTTTGTAAAGGAGAAAGAACTAGAGGTGGCCCAACTTCAGAAACCATTTACAAAGAAATATGTTTCAACAGCTCTTTCTTTTTTTCTGACAAAAAAAGTGCTTTCTAATGAGAAAAAAAAAATCCTCCCCATCCATATGAAACTGGCATTACTTTGCACATTAGTGAGGGTGAAGGACAAGTTTGATAATTGTTCCTTCTCGTTATGAACATACTGCGTCGGAAACCATTTTGGTCAAGCAAAATACTGTCCATTGCTGCTAGTAATTTAGTTTTAATTCTATTATGAGGTCATTCATCATGGAATGGGATGAGTAGTGGTTGGCAACTAGGTTGCTGATTCGTGAGAGTCAACACTCTTGTTTTCTTCAAAGCGTTTGATTTAGTTAATACTTTTACTACAAAGAAAGGTGTTAATTAGATATCTACACTAGACGGTTGAGGTGTCGAGAAAAAGAGAGATCATTCAACAACTTTCAAGAATTGTGTCTATGTGGACTTAAATGCTTCCTTTTCTAATTTAGATTACTGTCACATAACATTTATAGCAGAACACAAATTTTCAAGCTACCTTTTAGTCCAACTACCACCGTCCTAACCTACTAACCCAATATATAACTTACAAGAACAGAACAGCAACATAAAGAAGGTAAAAAATTAAAAAATTGACAATAAAATGATAAAACGAAAAGGAAAAAGAAAAAGAGGCTATTTATTATCGCTTCACCGGTAGCTTCGGTAGGCTGGGGTATACATACAGCTCTCTGCAAACTTCACCAAATCTTTAGGTTGAGGAAGGCGAGTGGCCAAGCCTGACAACAAAAACACACACACTCAGTTTTATAGGTCGTAACATTTTATTTCAAAATTTTAAAAAACTTAACATAAAATAAAAAAAGTGCAACCATAGAACCACCAATAGCTAGAAAAGGTAATTAAACTTAAGAGCTTACCAAGCTCATAAGCCTTAGCAGCAACATTGGCAGCTATGTGTGCTGAAATCTTTCTTATGTTGGTGAATGGTGGGTATATTAGTCCCTTATCAAAGTTCTCTTGGCTCACTTGTGCAGCCAAAGCCTCAGCTGTTCCATCACGAAATAACATGACATTGTATTAATTTCAAATGATTATTAATAAAATGTATATTTCAGTCCTACCATCATCCCATTTTCACCTGTCCCAAACATAAATTTAAAATTAATGTTCACAAGTGTCATGAGTACTTACAGGCAGCCAGAAGCAGGTCATCATGCACTCGAATGGTCCCAGACATTATTAAACCAAGACCAAATCCAGGAAATATGTATGCATTATTGGCCTGATGAACAAATAAGCAAAATCTACAATTAGACTTTATTTCTGAGGTGATTTTTTTTAATGATTAGTTAAAATCTCAAGGGCTTATATTATAGACCTGGCCAGGCACAAACACTTTGCCCTCATACTCAACAGGGGGAAATGGGCTCCCACTTGCAAAAATGGCACGTCCCTGATGGTGATACACAAGAATAAGGGAACAAAATAAAACATGTAGTATCGGTCAATTACAAACACGTATTCGAATAAACAAAAATTGACTCTGTAGCAGTACAATATTGAAAGCTTATATTCTAATGCAAAAATAAAAGTTGCGTGCATTAACCTGGCTCCACTTGTAAGCTTCTTCAGCAGTGCATTCTGACTGTGACGTAGGGTTGGAAAGAGAGAGAATAATAGGTCTCTGCAAGCATTGTCAAATTAATAAATTGCTTTGCCTACTACGTTAACATGAAATCCATGGTAGGTACTAGAGGTAGATAAAATAGATTGAAATAGTACCTCGTTAGTAGAAGCCATTGCCTCAATCACCTCTTTAGTAAAAGTTCTTCCTTGTCCCGATGTTCCAATCAACACTGTTGGTTTAATTTTCTGAGAAGATAACATTGACCATGTAAGAACATTGAAAACTTCTGCGGTGTATGCGTGGTGTAATGAACAGAAAGATAAGAAATCATACATTAACAGCATCTACAAGATTTCTAACAGGTTCATGCTCATGAGCCCAGGGCTTCTTAAAATGTTGGAGCGAATCTTTGCGGGAACTGACAATCAATCCCTGTAAAAGAAGGAATAACAGATTAATCAGATGGAAGATGAGAATTGGCTTCATATATACATACAGGTGGAGCTAAATTGGGTTTTACACAAACCTTTGAGTCCACCAACCAAATATTCTTGCGCACTTCCTCCAGTGGAGCATTTGTCTGCATCAACAAATTCAGTTTCTCAATAACTAATATATTCTCATGCATTCTACACATCACAACATACTCCACTGAAAAAGAATAAAAAAACGAAAAAAAAAAAAAAAACAGCACTAGAAGTAGCTAACAACCTGTTTTGATGTTTCAAGTGCTATGAGTTCTGCTATGCCAGTGCCAGCCTGCAACCGCCAGACAATACAATTAAGCCAGAAGGATAAAAACAGCCTCTTCTTTCTCTAAGACCAACAACGAACAATACATGATCCCGGAATTATATAGACTCACCTCTCCAGCACCAAGGAATAAGAATCTGTGATCAGCTAAGTTACCCCCAACCAACTTCAGAGCTGCAACAAGTCCAGCAAGAACCACGGATGCTGTACCCTGGAACAAAAGTAGATACAATATTAGGGATAGTTACTATAAGTATAGATAACAAAGTACCTGAATTTGTTATTGAAGACAGCAATTTCTTACCTGAATATCATCATTAAAGACCAGATGTGTAGATCTATATTTCTCAAGCAGATCAAAAGCATTGTGGTTTGCAAAGTCTTCAAACTAAATACACAGCATAACAGATGTAGAAAACAGGAAAGTAAAATTAGCAAAGACTGCAATCCAATAAGCAAAGAAATATAGTTGTTCCTTAACACTGCTTAATACCTGAATTAGAACCTTTTCCCCATAAGTTTGCTTGACTGCTGTCATAAATTCGTGCATAAGTTCAGCATATTCCTGGAATCAGAGAAGTTTGAATAAAGTAAACACTATAGCATATTAGGAACTAGGAAATCAGCATGCCTGAAATTAAAAAATAATTAATTCCACAAGGAAAGCAAATCATGAACCTGCCCAGTTGCTCGTCTTTGCTTTAGCCCAATGTATAATTCATCATTCAGCAGTTTCTCATTGTTTGTACCCACATCAATGGTAATAGGCAAACACTGAAAATAGGTAATAAGAAATGGAAGTTACATTATGCTCAACCAATACTTAACATCTGAAAGTAAACTTTCAGTAACATCTTAAACCAAAGTAACAAATCATTGCAAGTTATAACAGGCATAATATGGGTTAACAGCGTAGGCCAAATATACTTACAGCTGAAGGGCGCACTCCTCCAAGTGCTGTATATAAAGAAAGTTTTCCCACTGGTATTCCCATCCCCTGAGAATACAACAAAGGTTACCAAATGAGAGATTACAACATCAGATCTTGAGATTCAATATAACTATCGTAAATAATAAATGCCAACAAGTACAATATAAATTACCTGACAACCAAGATCCCCAAGACCCAGGATCCGTTCTCCATCAGTTACAACAATGACTTGAATGTTCTTCTCAGGCCAATTCCTTAGCACTTCACGGATCTTCCCCCTTTAAGTTTAAGTACCCAAAAGACAAAGGAACAATAAAAAATCAATACAAACAGTGACCGCCAACAAAGCATTCCAGGAGGATAAAAGAGAAATCAAAGCCAAACTCACTTCTCTTTCAAACTTATATAAAGACCCTGAGGATGCATAAAGATGCTCCCATATTTCTGGCAAGCTTCACCAACAGTTGGAGTATATACAACTGGAAGTAACTCTTCAACATGATCAATAAGAAGTTTGTAAAATAACCGTTCGTTTCTCTCCTGCAGCACATAACATAATAAAGTGAAAGCATTAGCCCAATTCTATAATTTACCAATCAAACCATGTGAAGAAACTTCCATCAAGATATTTTACATTAAAGATGAATATCAAATCAAAATGATAAATAAAGTCAAGAGCAGAAAGCAAAGACCACAAGAATTTTGGCACTACGCATAAAGTGTATGTGCAAAAAACAGAAGGAGGAACAGAAGTTCCTTCAGATATGGATGCAAAAAGTGTAGAGTCATCATCTATGTGCAATTTTTTTCACATTTCATTCTACAGCTGTTAGATAAAATAAAGTTCTGGACAAATAGTAAATGAAGTTCAAAAAGCGGCAGACCAAAACTGTATTATTTAATATTTTCTTAAAAAATAATTGTACAAAAGGCCACACCTGAAGATCCATCATTGCCATATACTTCTGCAATGGAACTTCATACTGGCGTACGTGCTGGATCATTTTCTTCACCTGCCCAATGAAGTGTGTAAGCACACGCACAATCTAATAGCTTTGGAAAATAATAAAAATTAAAGTACTCAGAAAACTTTCTTAGTCAGATAATTAACCTGAGTCTCTTGAGGAATAACTGATGGGGGAAGAAGACCACGCAAGTAGTGGGCATCCCTCTCATTTTCAGTGAAGGCCAGCCCTTTGTTGAAGTGGGGATCTCGCAACAGTGTATAACCACTAAAAAGCAAGAAGCAACTAAGAAGTAAGAATACGCATAATAGCTGAATAGTCTCTGGCTATAGTACAGAAAGCAGCACAGCACATAAACATTAAAAGTATCGTCTTTTTCTCTTTCTCCATTTAAAATATAGAATTGCACTGTCAAGGGCATCGCATTCAATCAACACAACAGCAACAAACAAACACAACACAAATGTTCAGAAGGGAATGCAAACAGTTAAGATGATTAACGACAAATTTCCATGCAACCCCCAAATATTTTTTTTTTTTAAAGAAACAGATATGACTGGATTCCGAAAGTCTACATGCCACTGGTGTAAAAAATCTAGAAAGATGGACATATTATATTCAGAACTCGTGATATTTATAGTAATTAATCACATCATAAGTGATTCAATCTGTCAAAAAAATAAACAGGGTTGCATCAGTATAATTTGCTTGTTTATAATCAAATCAAAAGACGATAAATGAACAAATAGCTGCAAGATACACAAAGGCATAAATCACGCAAATTAAACAGCATTCCAAGGATATAAAGCTGAAACGGAACCAAATATTTTTACCACATAAATTAACCAAACCGCACCCATTTGAGATCTCTCTCATGTGACATAAAAAATAATTATGCTTCATCCATAACAAATCACCAAAACTTGTTCGATCAATTCTCAAGTACCCCCAAATCAAGGACTGACACAAACACACATCCAATTTGATTCTAAAAATCAAAGAAAATGAAGGCTGAAAAACATAAGAAAACTATCACCAAAATCAAAAATCAAGAGTGTCACCTGGCAACAGAAACACTCCAAGGGGTAACAAAGTGATCCTCCGTAGCCCTATCCTCGCCATAGACATCTTGAGGGCCACCAGCGGAGATGGGATTGTCATCCACGTCAGCCACCGTGGATTCCTTTTTCAATTCTTTCAACGGCGTCTCCATCACAACGCTTCCGTTTCTATCACCGGACCTGCTGCTGCTTGGGGTCATACTCACTACCCTGAAACGAGTTGAACGCTTTCTCTGTGCATCACACAAGCTGCTGCACCCACCTAACCCTGAGTTGCTCTGCCAAAAAAAAAAAAAATCACAAAAGGGGGATAGGAAGAGAATTTATCAGCACCCAGATCAACAAATCAGCCAATCTCACGAAATTCAGAAGAAAAATCGTATTTTTTTTGTCAGCTGAACAAACATCCCAGAAATTTAGCTAATTTTCAGAGAGACTAGATTGTCGTCGAAATAATAAATCGTGAAAAAAAAAAAGAACAGGAAATGGTGCAAATCCGAGTTAAAATTACCAGGAAAGCGCATCTGGTTGAGGAGAACATGATGGCGAGAAAGAGAGAGAATGGTGCGGTTGCTGGCTGTATAACAGGGAGAGAGAAAGAAATGAGAGACAAATTCTAAGAAGAGAGAGAAAGGTTCCCTTGTTTTTCTTTTTTTCCTCTTTCCCTCTGTCTCTCTGTTCCTCCCTCTCCCTCTTTTACCTCACTCAGTTTGTCGCACGAAGCAACACACCAATAAATCACATAAGCAAGCAAAGCAACTTGAGCAAAACTCCTCTCTACAGCTAACCTTAAAAAGGCTGTGTGTGTGTCATGCGTGCAAGTGCATCATGAACAGAACACACCATTTTTTATGATATTACGTAACTGCCCTGGACTTGTTCAAAAACTATTTTCAATAAAAATTCTATTCAAATTCAAACAACATACACAAAACCTGTGGGGCCATGCCTGTAGAAACGCCCCTATTTACAGAATTGCGGTGTTTTTTTACGACTTTCTCCATAAATAATTTACTTCTAATTTACATTTTTTTTTATTTTTAATAAATGTTAGTAGTAGTAAAAGCTTAAGTGATTTGCTTTGAGGTTAATTAATCAATGGCTGTTGCTAACCGGGATTAAATAACTAAAAATGAAAAAAATATTTATCATGTGAATCACATGAAAGCATAAAAAAATTATTAATAAAATAACTTTTTTTATTTTAAATTTCTTATTTAATATTCTTAAAACATCTTTATTAGAAGTTCGTGAGATGGGTTTTTAGGCTCAAGAATCCCTCTTCACTAAATATACTCTTAACTTCTTCAATATGAAAATTGGATTTTAGGAGAACAAGAACTAAAAATGTCCTTTTTTTAAAATACAATTTTTTAATGTTTTTCTTCCTGATTAATTTATAAAATATATTTAAACAAAATTTATGGTGAAACTTATAAAAAAAGTGTCTCAAGAACTTAAAAGTAAGATTTACTGCTTAGGAAAAAAAAATATTACCTCCTATATAGTATCATGAGTAAAAACCCAAAATAAATTCTACCTATAAATATGTTCGGAGAACGCTAGTTGTTATTTGTCTGAATTAAATTAATCAAATTGATAGGTGGCAATAGTGTTGTGTGTGAGGAGTGGCAGCTTCCAATGTGGGTATGTGGCCAATGAAACAGACTTAAAAGGTTCACTACTAATGACAACCACGAAAAGAGGAGGACTATGATGTTGGAAAGCTCCGTGGTGAGGTGCATCAACTTGTTTCAAGCCGTAAGATCAATCATTCCTTTGAGATTTACTCCATAAAGTGATATCCGTTTTCACAAAACTTCAAGTGAGATTCAATCAAAAAATTCTTGCACCTGTCGGTATGTTGTTTGGGTTTAGACGCCCTTCTGCTTAACAACAAAACTACCTACTGTATTCTCTTGCATCATACTCTTGTACTCTTGTACTCTTGTACTGTGGTATTGCGTACTCTACTACTACTCTATTAGGAAATTTTCTACTTATAAAATTCACACTTTATATTTCGTGTAGTCGACAAAATGTAGATATATAAAATGTCAAATGAGACAAAAAAAATAATAGTTAAATACATCTTTAATATTATATAGTATATTAAACAATAAATTACTATAAAATTATAAAAAATAAATCATGTCAAATTTTAAATTAATAAAAATTATCATATTACAAGTTTTATAAGATAGAAGAATATATAATGTTATTACAAAAATATAAATAACATATCAATAGTAATAATTTGTTTATAAATTACCTGAGTCTTTTTAATTATTTTAAAATAAAAGATAAAAGGTATTTCAAGTAAATTAGTGAGACAAAAAAAGGTTAATAGTATAAATTATAAGCTAGTTAAAATATTTTTTTTCTTTCAGTTAGGATATTATTAGAGACTAATTTCTGTTCAGATGTAAATGTTATTAAAGTGAATTTTGACTTTTTCAACTAAATTTTCTTCATACATATAGTTAGGAATCAAATTTCTGGCAAACATGTTTAAAAAAATTCAAGTGTCTATTAATTGTATTAGACTTTCTTGATATAGTTAAAATAGCTTATAAAAATAAATCAAAAATCATTAAAATTTGTTTTTTTACTGCAATTAAAATAAATTTATGTACTAACTAAAGTTATTTTAGTCTAACCGAATTATAAACTAATGAAATTGACTTATAAGCTACTAAATTAATAACTCGTCACACAATCCCTAAACGATGGAGCATAAACGTGGTAAATGTTCTTCAGGCCCCTGTGAACAAAGAAAATAAAAATAAAAGGGGGGAAACAAGATGCAACGGTACCAACCAATTATGCAGATGACAAGCAGCATATTCGTTCTTGTGACCAATATTTCCTCTGAACATACAGTGGTGTTTTTGTTTTGTATGATGGTTGCTTGAACTGTGACTTAGTATAACACTTTACTGGGAAAGTAAATTTGTCCCTTTATTTTTAGTATGAATCGTCTTTAAGTTTATTTATTTTTATGATAAGTTTGGATATTTGTCACAAAAAACAAATAATTGGATTTATTTGGATATTTTATGATAAGTTTTACTTAAATGATATATAACTGAAGAAAAATGATTGCAGTTAAATGAAAAATTTATCCGTTTAACTTTAATTTAATTTTTAAAATATCTAAATAATTATTTAATTTTCTTATATTTTCATATTTTGCCATCAATACAAGACAAAGTGAAGAGAACGGAAAGCTCCCAATCCAAGCAATCTCAATGGCTGAAAAATAGAGGCTCCCTTTGGTACAACGGAGTTGCATTGGATAGGTAGGCGATGACCATATGATCGTGTGGGTGATAACAATGCACGGTAGTTGAAAGTAGGCCACCTTATTTAAAGATTGTGTATAATCCTGAATGTTCTATGTCTTAGGCGATGACCATTCGATTTAATTTAAAGTAATTTATGACGGATTCCAATGTTATAAATTAATTTTAATATATATCTTTCGAAAATGAACTTTATTTATATTTTAAATTATTTTAACCAGTTTAATGTTTTGTATTATTTTAAAAGATATAATTGTTTATATATTTTTTGTATTAACAATAAAATTTATTGGTTTAATGGATAATATTTTACATAATATTTTTAAAATTGACTTTTACTTATAAAATCGATAAGTGTTCAAATTTTATAATTTTTTATTTAACTTATATCTTTAGTCTATGTAAGATAATATTACTATATATCAAGATTGAAATTAAGACGATCCTTAAAAAAGTCATAATTAAGATAGGATAACAACAATTTCTATTAAGATAACTTTCTAACCTTCCCACATACCTATGAGCATGTAGCATGGCAAATGCAAGAAATCCACTAGTCAATTTAAGATAGGTTATGATATTATCTTAAAATTCAACCTTAGTCATTTAAGGCTTAATTCAATCCATAAAACCAATTTAGGATTTAGTTAAATAGGGTGGACTAAATACTTCTATAAGTGTTAAGTGCTCAAGTTTTATAAGTTATATTTTTAGTATGTGAGAATAAATATGTATTACCATTGAGATTGAAATTAAGATGACCCTTAAAAAATTGTAATTAAGACAGATACCCAATGACTTCTATTAAGACAACTTTTCAGCCCCTCATTTTCAGACCTATGAGCTTGTAGCATGGCAAATGCAAGGATCCCAATAGTGAATTTAGGACATTTTCATACCTAATTTCACTCCTAATCCCTTAAAAGTTACATCAAATACATTTTAAGATGTAAACATGATAATAGCTCTTAAGGGATAAGTGGAGGGAATGTGCGTGTGAGTGGGTGATCAGGCTATAAACATGATAATAAACTCAAAAAATGAACAATAATATCACAATGACATTAAATGAATAGTGAAAATCATTACATCAAAGTGTTTGGTTGCTGAACTCCTAACAATGGATGATTTAGCTTCCAATTGTCATGAGGGCTTACAAATACAAAATGGAAGCAAGAGGAATGAAAGGAAATAGAAGAAAATATAGGAAGATGGAGGAAGAGGTCCCCAAGTGAATGGAATTTCTCTTTTCTCTCGTGCCCCGGCTCTGTTATCTGGTTCTCAATAATTCTCTCTATTCCTCCTTTTTCTCCTTAAAAACAGTCCAATGTCATGGTCGCGCGCTAAGCGGGAGATGTCGCGCTAAGTGTGCCTTCGGTGTCCAGTTGGATAAGTGATCACGCGCTAAGTGAACTGATCACGCTGAGCGAGCAGCTTCATACCCTCAATTCTCCTTCCATGCCCTAACAGTTAATTTCTACAAAAAAACACTAACACTTTATAAATTAACTAATTTTACCATCTATTGGATAAAAGCTCAAAATAAGTTAATTCATATGTTTTAATCACAAAAACAAGCATTAAAAGAGAAAAAAAATGATATAACTACTATTTAGTTTACATGTAACTTTACGTATGTATAACAATTATCACTTAACATCACCCTTACTACCAAAAAGGCAAACCCCAAAGAGATGACAAAAGATAATGATTTTTTAATTATCATAATATTGATATGGATTATTCAACAACTTTGTTAATGATTATTTTTTATCGAAAAATCTGATTGGTCAATTTTAGTAAGATCTTTCTTTTCAATTATATTTTTTTATCTACAAGATTCAAATATGAAATCTAATTTAAAGAGACCGAGCCTAATAACAAACAAGTTATTGATAATTTTATTTTATAATTCAATTATATATAATATTAAAATCAACATGCAATAGAACAAATTGACTTCACCTTGAGTTTTTTTATTTAAAAGAATTATATATATATATATATATATATATATATATTGTGTTATGTAAAAATGATGACAAACCAATAAAATTTTATTGGTTAACATGGTTTTTACTTTTACAAATATAAGCACTAATTATTTAAATTTTAATAATTAATTTAACATTTTAATTTATAAATATAAAAATATATTTTATTTTATTTTACTAATTTCACATAATTTTTTTATGACAAATATATTTTAATAATAGTTAGATTTTTAATAAAAAATATTACACGTTTATACTAATTATATAATATATTATATAATTATAGACATTTCTGTTAATATAATAATCATTACATTTAATATCTGATATAGTTTATCATTCTATATTAGTGTGAAGATCTATTATGTTTATATTAA
>PYAF01003105.1:289843-305788 GCA_007407185.1 Glycine tomentella
GTGAAAGGTACGTACTATTGATCCTGGCCTCTCTTTCAATTCTTCACGGCACACACAGCACCCCCCATTGCTCCCGTGTCCGTGATCTCGTCTTCTGTCGTTGGTCTGATCACCATAGACCAACCGGGAAGAGTCAGGTCCTACATACAAACACCACCGGTGATACCATCGGACATCTCTGTTATCACATAACAGAACAGATCGTCTTAAGTTCTTCATATGATATCAATAGAAAAGAATAGAGGTGCCATATATTCATAGTCAACCAGCCTCCTGCATGCCCTTATAACTTGTTATTTCTTTCTAGTAAGTACTTTCCTTTTTTGACTCCGCCCCTTTTACATACTAAACAAATAAAACGTTGAAGTCCATTTTATCTTAATTTCCCCCATATATATAACTAAACATCGAAGTTATGTCAATGTGTTTATAAAGCTCAACAACGATTACAACATTTTGTTAGTATTTTTATTCTTATTTTTCATTCATAAATTGATACATATTTTTGTTATATTTTTTCTTTCTTTTATTTCTCTCTATATAATTGATTATCATACATATAATAAAATTGTTTATTTTCATAATAATTATTTTTACGTTAAAGTTTAAATTGATTTCTAATTAATCGAGAGTATATAAGATTATAAGTTACCGTGTGAATTTATCAAAAGTTTTAATTTTTTTTTTGGCTACATAAAAGTTTTAACTTTTAAAACTATTGCTGTTATATATATATTTTTTCAAAATAATAGTTAAAATAGCTTTTAGTTTTGTGGGCAGGGGATAAACCACGTTCAGGTCGCCACGTCCTTTATAACCACGTCGGAAAGGTGGGCCATCAACCTGCCAAATGCAGCCCACACGCTTTTGCAAAAGCAATGCACTTGCTCAGTGCTGGTTTAGAAAAAAAAAAAAATGGACAACAATGACTAAAGTGCGTTCAAGGAGGGTAATTTTGGGTTTTGCCTAGATCATAAAATGGACCCGAAAATCTTACAAGTAGTTGCAAATGGAAAGAATAATTATTTATTTATTAGGTTTGAGGAAGAAGAAGGATATTTATCTGTATTATTTTGAAGGCATGAGTGTACGACTTGCACATATTTACCACATATTTAATATATTAATATAATTAAAATAGGTTTTATTTAAGTAAATCATTTAAATTTATACATATATTTTCTATAAAAGAATAATTATAATTTTATGAAGAATAAAAAATTATAATTTAATATTATTATATTAAATTTATTTCACATTTTATATAAAATTATTGAATTATTGTTTACTTTTATGTATAAAGTTATGACTTTGTTGATAAGCATCGCAGAATTTGCTAATGCATATCCACTTATTTGTGAAAGGGAATGTTTTAACAAGCTACATCTAAGATTTTTTTTATGGAAATTGAAGTTATAGGTTAAGAAAATATCCCTTCTAAAAAAACAAGGGATGTGTATTAATAAATCTCATGTATTTACTAAACTACACCAACTTGTTTTTTTTATTTATAAAAAGTATTTTAACAAGTTACATCTTGTGTATGTGCTAAAAAAACTTGAAATTGTCACTTATTAAAATACATCTTCTAAAAATTAAGTGAGTGCATGTAAATAAATTTCCTATTTATTTCATCTGGTTGGATATATGTAATGTTAATTTCTTATCATAACCTTTAAATACATCATGAGGATAGAGTCTTATTATTTTAGTCTCTTTATTTTTAACAAATCACATGTGTCCTTTACAAGAATAAGATCATTATAAACCATAAAGCTTGTATTCTGAATATTTAAAACAACGATACACTTAAAACTCAAATTTAAAATCACTAATTAAATAAAAATAACTCTGCAACAATTTATCTACATATTCGTTGGGGAGGACAAAGGTTTATAGTCGTATTCTTATATATAAGTCTTTGAGGGGACAAAAAAAATCTTAGGTTTATAGTTCCCTTTCCCTTTGACCGATTCTGCGATGCTTCTTCGTTCAATCAGTTGAACCACCCGATTCAATCCGGTTTTAACAATCTTCTTAATACTTTTATGGAGAAAAAAAATTCAGTTATATATAAATATATTAAATTATTTTTATAATCTATTATAATATCAGTTTTAGAGGATTTAGATTTTTTTTATAATTATATATTTAAAATTAATTTTATCAATATATCAAACTAATAATATTCTTACTAACATCAATTTCTTTCATACTTGTTTTTAATTAGAACACATTGCATAAAATAAAATCATCTAAAATAGATTCGTCTAAATACAAACTAAGACTGCCTCCAATTCAAGAGTATGTAGAATGGGTATTATTAAAGGAAAAAATGTAAACAGACACAACCAGTGCTTGATCTCCTGGCCTAACCAAAGTTCATCGGTGCACAAGTTTTCGGCCTTTGCTTTCTGCACTCACGTTTTATTTACTGCACCCCATAGAAAATTTAAATGAACAAAATACCCTTTGTTATTCCTTTACACCAGGCACCCACTCTCAACTGAGAACCATAACGATTCTCCTTCTCTCCATTATCCGCCCTGGTGCAATTCAGAGGTCACAACATGAACAAGTGCACTGATAATAATTCAGAGGTTCCATGTCGCGTTTTTACTCAAAATCGGAATGGGATAGCAAATTGGAAAGTTAGTTTCCAGCGATCGGAGATTGGTACTTGCTGGAGGAGGTTGAAGACTTTTCACAAAAACAATTATGCATTTCCGGATTATGGTATCAGGATCGTAATAAAACAAAAAATGAGTACTTTTGGATTGTCCATTACAAAATCATGCATGCATGAGTCCGGAACAAGCCACGACAAATATTGTAGTTGTAAAATGCAGCTACTTTTTTATATATTTTTTTTGTCTTTAACTGCCCACTTAACTATAGAATACTATTAAAAAAGGCTCATACAATGGCCCTGCTTCTAATCTTTGTTCATCTTGGACCTAGTAAAATTTGCATCAAAACAATGTTCTACCTAAACATGTAATAATGTGGTGAGCAATAATAATAAATAATTATTGGAAAGGCAGTAATTATAAAATAAAAAACCGAACTACATATTTGTTAGAGAAAAGATAATCTTAATACTGAACTGATTAGTTGCATTCAAAGTATCATTAAGAATAGCTGTAAAAAAAAAGTATGATTAAGAATATAGATAAAAATTAAATGGGGAAAACTGTTGCAAAAATTTGACCACATAAAATTACTTATTTCTTCTATGTAGACAAGCAAAGCAATAGTATAAAAATTTACACAATCAGCATAATTTTTATTTACAGAACAACCTTAAAAAATTATCATGATTTTCTAAATTCGAGTATAAATTTTGCCATCTTTAAACATACGTAAGGTACATTCACTAGTAAAACTTGCAAAAACATAACTTCCTTTTTCAACTAATTTATTCTTTTTTATCTGGTTTGGAAGTTTAGTGTTTTGATGGCGAAGGCAAACACAAAGGCAAAGAAGACTGGAAAAGCGACCAAAACAGCAGCAACTGGCCCCATGAAGTCTGGTTTAAACCCAAAATGGTCTTCAAGATAATGCTTGATAGTTTGGTTTTTCGCATCAGGCACACTAATCTCTATCTCTACATCTCCATATTGTGAGACAATTAACCCATATACAGTCCATGCTACTGGGCAAATCCAATAATACCAAACCCACCATTTAGGAATTTTCTGAAATGCCAAAGTTGATACAAGCAATTACGTCAGAGAACATGGCAAGAGATTCTTATATTGATGCATAATAACCATACTAGAATGGTACTTACTGTTCTTGGGATAAAAAAACCAGAAAAGAGATTGAAGATCCCATAAAATGCTGCTCCAAGGATTGATGCAATTTGGTGGTTAGGTGTAATGGAAACAGTCATCATCCCATAATATGTAAAGTACATGAAGGAAAAGAAACTAACAAAGCAAAACCAAAGGACCTTGGCCACTTTCCATTCAAAGTTCACCATAGCATACACTATGAATGAGAAAAGTATAGTTTGAACAAATAGATATGGTATTTCAGAAATAACCTGCAAATGAAACAACAATGCTAGGAATAATAAGCAACAAATACAAGATGTAATAAGTTTTATAATTGTCTAAAAAATAGATCCATCCTTTAACCTGTGCAATGGCATAAGGCAAAGCAGAATACATTCCAGCAGCTCTTTCTCTATAGAATACTGTTCTTTCAACGGCTACTACTGGTTGAACAGTCTGGCAATTGTTAATACCAACAAAAAAAACTGAACCATATAATGCTCCTAAAATAGTATTCAGATCGCCTGTGTTATCCCTGTAAAAATACGACAAAAAAAAAAAAAAATAGTTGTAATGTAGAACAAAAACAAAATGCTTAGAGAATAAGGTTAGACATCTATTCAACTAAGGTAGCAACTAATTTAAACCTTTTTTTGCCAACCCTCCAAAATACTGTCCCCACCAAGAAAGATGCAGCTAAAGTGAAGAAAAATCTGACAAGGTTATAATCTGGACTCCTCCAATAAGTCAACCATTGTTTCCATAAACAAGATTTGAATTGTTCCCAAGTGGATTGAGAATATTGAGTGGGAAAGTACAAATCTTTTGCTCCTGGAGGAGGTGTACTTAACTCCCTTATAAGAGCTTTGTTTCGCCTAGTCATAAGCATTTATGTATGTTAGATTACCCAAATAGTAAATGCAAACTCACTTGACAGCAATATATAGTATCCTAGACGTTAGACTTACTGATACAAAGATGATGATTTGTAGTACTCAGCAAAATCCATTCGAAGCCGAACTTCAGCTGCCATAGAGCTTACCTCCAACATCCATGTAGCTGGGTTGTACTTATCCTTAATTTTTGGGACCCCTGGGATTGCCTTTGACCACGAATGAACATGGAATTAGATGTTAAACTTGAACCCTTTGATACATGATTTGATAAAAAAAAAATATAATTATTTTGTTGTAATACCTCAAAATATTCTATAATCTTGTGTGAATTCCTTCCTAATGGTCCTGAGTAGATCACTTGCCCTCCTCTCTTCATCAACAACAACTGGTACACAAGCAAATATTTATCTACCAAAGAGCAATGGAGATAAAGAAAATATGACACAAATTATGAGTTTATTGGTACCTCGTCAAAGGCTTCAAAGATATCGATACTAGGTTGGTGAATTGTGCATACAACTGTTCTTCCAGTGTCAACAGTGTTTCTCACAGTCCTCATCACAATGGCTGCTGCTCTTGCATCAAGACCTGAGGTTGGTTCATCCATAAAAATGATTGACGGATTAGCAACGAGTTCAACAGCAATTGTTAGCCTTTTTCTTTGTTCGGTTGACAACCCTGTAACACCTGGAAGCCCAACTATAGCATCCTTGAGATTGTTTAGCTCAACCAACTCCATTACTTCGTCAACAAATTTCTATAAAGAGTAAGAATAAGGAATGTAAGTTTCACTCTTTTATGTAACTTTATGAAGGGCAAAATAAAAAAGTATATATAATGCTTAGTGCTAACCATTTTTTCCTCATTATTGACCTCTTTAGGCAATCGAAGGAAAGCAGAATAGATCAAAGATTCGTGAACAGTAACTTGGGGTGAATGGATATCAGTTTGCTCACAATAGCCAGAAATTCGAGCAAATGTTTCTTGGTTCTTGGGGAAGCCAGATATTCTAACATCTCCTTCAATGTAGCCACCTGTCTTTCTCCCTGCTAAAACATCCATCAAAGTTGTCTTTCCAGCTCCACTAACTCCCACTAAAGCAGTCAAAACTCCTGGCCTAAAGGCACCAGTAACTTCCCTAAGTAATTGTAGCCTATCATCTGTCACTCCTTGCCCTTTCATTTCCTGTTAAAAGTTAAAACTTCCTTTATATTTACCATTAATTATGAATGGTAATATAAAGTTATTATATTGGAAAAAAAGTGATAGGGTTCTTACAGCAGGCATGTCCACATAATAATTAACACTGTCAAAAGACATTGCAAGTGGTTGAAAAGGTAGAACCATTCCTCTCTTAGGGGCAACTCCAGTGGCTGATTCATGCATTGAATCAACACTTATTATTCCACTAGGATTACCTCGGCTACCCATTTGTTGCATTGCCACTTCTCCTGAAATTATTCATGTACAAGACAAGGGTTAACTGTAAGTTACATCAACAAAATGTTCACTTTTAGCTAAATCATTCAATGTCAAAGTTATCTAGCTTGATATTTACGTGTGTTGTTTCCATCAGTAGAAGATAATGATTGAAGGGCTATCTCTCTGTTGGGCTCTGGCTTTAAAAGTGTAGGATCTTTACTATAGTTTCCTTCAGCTTCCATTTCACTTGCTTCTTCTTCAGATATAATTGCTTGTTTTTTTCCAACAGCTAGTGTTTCAAATTATAGAAAATACAATAAAAGCATTATTAACATTAAACAACTAGTGAAAGAAGTAATTCATTGAAAAGTATAATTAGAATATTAGTTCTTACGATTAAGGTACATAAGCGCAAAGGTGAATAGAACATTGTACAAGATAGTCAAACCCACAAGAGCAGCTGCACCTATCCAATACCATCGTTTCTCAGTAAAAACATCGAAGTTATTTAATGTAGCTATACCGATCGGGGTTCTACCATCTGAAGACTACAAAATAGGAAAGTTGAAGACGAAAATAAGTTTCATTTTAAGCCACTCAATAACACTTCATCTACTACTGAAAACTTATTCAACTTACCGGTTTGCTCCACCTTGGAGCAAGTAATTCATTCACAGTAAAAGCATTGTATGCATATGTTAGTGGTGATATCCAGTAGCCCCATATCCACCATTTTGGAATGGAACCTATTATCATTGAAAAGGTACATCTAGATGAGCATATTCTTTGAAAAAAATTACACGACACATTATTTATTTTGGTGAAGACTTTCAATAACCTCTAATTAAAGTTTAATTAGTCACTCACTTTTAGGAAGGATGAAACCTCCAAGGAAAAAAACAAGAAGGAGCATGAGGGATCCACCAGTGTTAGCAATAATCATTGTCCTACAAACTCCAGATATGAACCTAAAGATCCCAGCTGCCATTTGCTGGACAAGAAAAACTAGCAACAAGTGCTTGAAGAACCTGAAAGTTGGATAATTAAGGCCCCAAAGTGCTCACTTATTGTAAATACATAACTTATTATTACAATCATGGTACTTATTTTTTGTTTCCAATAATGTAACCATAGTTTGCTCAATTTTATGATTAAATTGGTATTCTTGGTAGCAGTAAAAAAAATATAAACAAGTTTAAATGCAAATATGAGGGGGAAAAAGTTTACCTGCTAGCTTCAGGTGCTAATCCTATTGTGTAGTATGTGAAAAGTACCCAAACAATAGCCTCAAACATAGTAATGGGGATCCGTAGGATGAAATTAGGAAGGGTGTAAGTCCAAGGAGGATGGAAAAGGTGGTCTCTGTGCTTGTAGAATATAGGAAGTCTTGCAATCGTGAGCGGTAACTCAGCAAAACCATTGAACATGTTCATGATCATGGTAAACAAAATTGAACCTATGTAAACTGCTGCATCAGCCTCGTTCCTTTGATGCATATTGGTCCTAAAGAACACAGTCGAAGCTATGATACTGGTAATGACTATTTGACATGTCTTAAATACATAGACAAAAGCATTCCTCTTTATTAGTAGCCATTCCTTGTCCCAGCATGCTTTAAAAAGTCCCATTGTGGACACTGTATATTTCTGGAAAGCAAGAGCTGCTCTATGTCCCCTTGATTTATCAAATGGCACAGAAATCTCATTCTCAAGCTGCATTCCAACATGAAATTGCTTGAATCTATTTGCAAACTCGCCCACTGTGATATAACGGTATGGTAAGCTTCTATTTGCCCAATATTGTTCTTGATCTTTCCTTGAAGTAACCTATACAAAATTAACAACTGTCATTTACATTCTCCTTTTTGGCTTTTTGAAAATTAAAATATGTCATTATATAGAAATTTATCACAAAATTAACACTCCAAGTAATCTAATCTAGTGCATACTTATTCCCAATTTGAATTAACGTCAATTTTATAAAAAAAAAATTCCAATGTAAAAACCCTGCTAAATTCTGTGAAGTTTATAATTATTTATGAAAAGTTAATTAGTGGGTAAACTTCTAAAACAACGTTAAAATACATAAATCATTTTAACTTATGCAAAAAAATTGGTTCATTTTATTTTATTGATTCATTTTTTCTTCTCATATAAATTATTGTTGAGAATTTTATCCAAATTGAGTCAATGCCTATAAATACAACTAATATATTTTTTTAAAAACAATAAAATAACTTTCTTTAAGGAAAACATTCAAATAAATCCAGTACAAACTTTTTGTTACCTTATTATTATTTTATTATATTTTAAGCTTTTAATTCATTGTGTTTATGTGAAACAACTAAGTTTATGTAAAAAATGATTTTGGTATTGTTTGTTTTTAAACTGTCATTGTCCTGTTTAAAAAAAAGTAAGGACTAAAAACTTATCCCACCACTCTACTCCTATAATAAGAGAGTAAGTCACACACACTTTTCATTCTCTCAATTTAATATTTTTAATCTTTATAACAAATTAACGATTAACATTGATAAATAATTGTAACTAACTAAAAAAAACATCTAAACCCACAAGAAATGTGATCATACCTCCTGTAAGAAATCTGCGGTTCCCTTTCTTTCAGGACATCTAAAGCCACAAGATTCAAAGAACTCAACGATATGGTCACGTGGGCCCTGATAAACAATCTGACCCTCCGATATTAAGATGATATCATCAAAGAGATCGAACGTTTCTGGAGCAGGTTGGAGTAGGGACATGAGTATGGTTGCTTCAGTGAGGTGTACAATTTGTTGGAAGCATTTCACAATTTGATATGTTGTGGAGCTATCAAGACCCGTTGATATTTCATCCATGAATAATGTTTTTGTGGGCCCAACGATCATTTCCCCTGTAGCAAACAAAAGTCAAAACCCTTGTCGTGTCAGGCAAAACCCTAAGCTGATATCACTGAAAGAATCATTTAAAATTCATTGTATTGTACATCACTGTCAGTTTGAATTAGTAAACGATTAGTAACGTGACTTTAGTCTTTATTTTCATTTATATGTGTATTTATTAATTTATCTGAAAGGATACTAACATTTCATGAATTGGACATGCCAGATCATTATTTGTATATTTAAAAATTTGCAAAGTTTAGGTAATGAAAGTTATGTATGTAATAAGCAAGCAAAGTGCTATTTTTTCTATAGAGGGTAAAATAGAAGGAGCAAGTCCAAGAAAAAAAAATCAGTAATACTACTATTATTTATCTCTCTCATAACTATTAAAAAATTGTAAGAATTTATTATATAAAAATAATTGATTTCTCAAAAACATTTTAGTGAGCCAAGTACATGTAGCCATATCTTAAACTAGGAAGATTTGATTGCATAACAGCATAAGCAAGTCTCTGTCACCTTTATTCAAACATAAAGATAATGTTTGGACTTAAAATTTAATAGGGGAGAAAAGAAATACTATCCATAGTTATTACTTTGACTTTTATTTATCAAATAAAGTTGGATTTAATGTTTGAATATGTATTTTGACTTCAGTTATTACCTGTGGTTACACGCTTCTTTTGGCCACCGGATACACCTCTCTGCATTTCATCACCCACAATGGTATCTTTGCAAATATCAAGCCCCAATATCTATTCATACAACAAACAGTGAATAGGTGATTTTTTATAACATAGTCAAAGTCATTAGTCCGACAATTAGAAATAATTATGTTGTCTATCACGTCAATTTAATTTAATACAATTATTATTTTTTTGAAAAAATATCTAAGAACAACAGGTCCTCTTCTCTCCCTAACCTTAAACATAATGTTGAGTACGAAAAGTTACTTACTTTGAGTGTATAGTCAGTAATGAGACTACTTTTTGTTCCTTCCATTGCAGTAGCCTAAAAATGTTAAAATTGTGAGAACTATAAATTAACAAAGTTGTTTAGTCTTTGGGACATAATAATAATATAATAATTAGTACTACCTTCATGAAAAGGTCAAGTTCTGCCTCTGGAAATATTCCAGCTTCCTTTTCCCTTCGAGCTAGTTCAGCTAATAGGTCTACAATAACATACTTTGTCAAATAAGTTTCAACCAGATATAAATACTTGCATTAAAATATTAGTTAAGGTATAAGAAAGGGAAATACAAAAAAATTGCGAGTAATGTTTTATACGGAGAAATTAACAGATTTACAAATTTATTCAAATTTTTTTTGGTCTAGTAGTAGAAAAGGACTTGCAATTTTATTTTATTTTTTTTCAAAATTTGTATTGTATTATAAAAATAAGAATGTTGACCCAAACTATTTTAAATAGCAATTATTGGCTATACCAGCCAGCAATACAAAAATTGAAGTTGAACAGATTAAATTACCATATCTTGTTCCAACTCCTTGACATCTAGCCGAGAAATCAAGGGTTTCTTTTACGGTCATTTCTCCAATATGCACATCATTTTGGCTAATGTAGGCTGAAGTCTTTCTAGGGACAAACTCGTTAAGCTTGTACCCGTTGTAGGAGATTTCTCCATTTACCTATTTCAGTCAAACCAATCACCTATAACTCTTCCGCATCACCAATGTTATTCAACTCCACTTGATAGAAAATTAAACATTAGAAAGAGCAATTAAGTCAAGAAAATGAAATGACTGAGGTCTACCCTTAAGTCATTGTCCAATTTTCCAGCCAATGCCAGCAAAAGGGTTGTTTTCCCTGAAGAAGGTGGACCAAGCAAAAGGGTCATCCTGCAAAAAATAATTAAGGTAAGGTGAACTAGTAAGATAGGACCAATTGTCCAAACAAATTAATGATGAAAATTTCGAGGTGGTTGGTACCTAGAAGGCTTAATAATGCCGGAGACATTTTTAAGAATTGTGAGCTTTGTCCGCTTTGCAGTATTAATCCCACATAAGCCAAGAGCTGATTCAGCAATGTTCAATGCAACGTTTGGTAAGGTTGGCAGAGCTCTGCTGCCAATGTAGCAATCAGCTTCCACACTCAAATTTTGATACCTCACTTCTACTGTTGGGAGTCGGATACCAACCCTGCAATTGAAAAACAAGTGGATATTAATCATTAATTGTTCTACCATTCAATATCCACTACAATTTCATCTCATTTCATACATTATTAAAGCATCATCTTGATATATATGTATAGTTTCAAATTTAATCCTTGTTTCACAAAGGTAAAAAGAAATATAGCTATATAGTAGTCATTTTTTAAGATATTTTTGCTTGTTGGTTACTAACCCCATCTCCTTAAAATCAGACTCTCCAATATTGAATTTGATATTTTTTATCATTTTCTTTATGTTTGTTTTGAGTAGATGACAAAGACGCGCAATTTAATATAAGAATCAAAAGTTACGTCATGTGCACACTTAAATAAGAAACATTTGTTGTAACTTGGCTTGCCGGCCCGAAACAAAGATAAAGCCGTATGATAAGCTAATCCTTCATTTTTGTTTCTTTTTAGACAATAAAAGAATTCAAAATTAAATTACATGGGAAAAGAAAATGCCCACTTAATCATAATTGAGTAAGCCAGAAGAAAGCAAGGTAATCCATGAAGAGTTTCTTAAATATAAAAAGTTGAATTATATAATTTTAAGGTAAATACTAATGGGTACCCTAAGAATATTGATTAAAAAATTTAAAATAAAAATATTTTTATTAGAATACAAAAAATTACGCTATATCCATGATTCTTTTATTTTTTTTATGATTTGCACAATAAATACAGTCACCTTTTAGTTTCTTAACTATTGTCTTTAGAACACTAGTTATTAAATCATAATTTTAAGAATAGTATAAGGTAACTCTCAAACTAATCGACTATTTTATTTGAGAAAAAATTATATAAGAACCTTGTAAATATTTTTTTATCTTCTGTTTTTATTTTTTTATTTTTTCAATATAAACTTTAAATATAAAAAAATAAAGTAAAAAAGAAAAATTTACAATGAAAAGAAAAGAAATTTGTCAAACAAAAAAAGATCCATGATCTTTCTTATCTTATAGTAATTTGGTGCAGAACAGCATAGACGAAAGATTGAAATGGAACTCACTTATCAAGTCTATTTCTGAACTTGCGCAAGTACTTTTCATTGTCTTCTTCAGCAACCTTGAAGATTCTATCAATAAATTCTTGCCTTTCGTTGACATCTAACTTTCGAACATCAACTTCCCTGTGTTGCAATGTGCTTGGACGAGCATCAGCATGATCAGCCTCCGCAAATGTTTGGAGGATACTTGTTCTTAGCCTGTCATAGGTTGGCAATCTCTCTATTGCAGCCCACTTGAGAGCCTCTTCATCTTCATCAACATTTGAAGTTCTTCGAGAATATCTCCCACTCGCAAACACATCTTCCATTCTCCAACTTGACCTGCTTAAGCTCCTACTTACGCTTCTGGTTAAGTTCCCACTCTCCATTTTATCTACCTCTCCTTCTGCAATTGTGGATTTCAAACATAACAACCAAAAATGAAAACATGGATATTTCTATCGTGTGTTTGGAAACTTGTTGAGAATAAGATGAGGAAAATCACATCCAAAACATGCAATCAAACACACTAATTAAGAATCTAGCATGGATAAAAAAAGAGAACACTAGTTCGCTTCATTTAAACAAAACAGAACACAAGTTAGTTTCTTGTTCTATATTTCAAATTAACCAAACATAAAAGATTAGGAAACTGCCAAATACAAATAGTACTTACTTGATTGTGTTGGATGACTTTTTTAGATTATAGAACAGCACAGGGACCAGAAGAAAATTCTCTGCTCAACAAAGGAAAGTTATATAGGTGGTTGGGGGTTGAAATTAACTAGAAAGTCACCTCATGCCTTTTCAACTTTTTAGTCTATTGATCTGCATATCTTTCTCTCCTTTTCTTGTTTTCCGCTCATGAGAGAAGATTTGGAAATTCATAGAGCACTGAACTGAACCGAGTTTCTGCTATGAAGAAAGTGTTATATATAGTCTAATGTATACTGAGTTATGCATGTATATAGTGAGAGAGATAGAGAGAGAGACTATTTTGTTGGCAGAACTGTCGTTACTCTTAATCCTTTATTCAAATGAAACACTTGATGACCAACTAAATAATCAAATATTTTTTATGTCACTGAATGGACAAGATCAAATGCAAGTAAGAGTAGCACAGGCCAAACACCGAAGAGTTCTATAAACTGAGTAATTCAATATATAAACTATGACCACTGAAATTATCCGCTTTCTTATCTTATGCCACTTAACATTTTTTATGTAATTGAAAATTATTATTAGGATGAATTTTGACTTTATCTTCACGGAACCTAAAGTTTGACTAAGTTATTATATCATTCTCGGATTTTCACCCCTGCCCCAAAATAAAAGGAAGAAATTAATCGTTGAAATCAAAGGTAAGCGCTGAGATGATTTTTTAGGTATATAATTAGTTACCTTTTAGTTGTTTGAGAACTATCGATTTGGTTAAAAAAAAGGAATTTGAGGAAATAGTTGAGTTTTAGTAAATAATAATAATAAATACAAAATACAAAATACATTTCAATATATTCTTTGTTGTATATTTTTTTCATGAAAATAATATAGCATTTTAAAAATTAAATTAAAGAACCATTTTCACATAAATAAGATGCCCGGTAATTGAGAAACTAATGTTTATTATTTCTCCAACAAGATTTTCTAATGAGAGGTAGAGAACTCCGGTTAAATTTAAGGAAGTTGACCGGGTTTTCCTCACCCCGTCCGTAGACCGTGTCAATCAAAAGCAAACATTGGTTGGATATTTTATATTCAATGGTTCGTGTTATTTTTTTTTTGAAAAAATATGTAAAATTTTATATATTTCCAAAGATACATACAAATACAAATAGGAAGAACATACTCCGTAAAATCAACATACAACAAAAGCTAATACACTTGGCAAAAAAAAGCAAATAAAAAATGTTAGATATAATAAACCTAGCAACAAATAAATAAACTAACATTTGTGAATAAAGTACATCAAGTGTCTCATTCTAAGTATACAAAATTTAATCTTTTTTAATACATCAAATGAAATTAAATACACAACCATAAAAAAGAATTAAATTCCTAGTTAACAAAATTCAATGGTCCGTGTTATTAATTACACGTTTGCTTGCAATTGGAATTTGGAAGACCTCCTTACGGAAATCGAAATAAAACAATGCCCGAACAAAGCATTCCCGTTACCTTACAGTACTGTGTACTTTGTCACTCATACGACAAACTCTAGCTCATGATTCATGATGGAGTTTTCTAGTAAGCTTCATCATGCGCTTTCATCTGTCTCTTACGGCCATATACACGCAAGCATATATGTTATTTTATCACAACTTGGTTTCTCTGGTACCTGAAAAAAAAAAGACAACTTGGTTCTCGGCTTGATTCATTCATTCCTCCGAAAACTATTTGATATTTTTTTTTTATCAAGGATATTCTCATATTGTTGATAGCCGGGATAAATTATTTTAGCAATAGGAGAAAATTTTTCCTTAAGAAGAAAGGCACATTCTCACTGTTTTTCCTATGTAGACTTTTGATTTTTTATTTATATATTTAGAAATTCTAAGATAATATTAATTATTTTTCATTTATATTCTTATTTATATTTATTTCTTAAATAGTAATGCTTTATATGCTGATTATAAATTATTATAAATAAGAGAACTAATAACAGAAAGTATAGTATTCTATATATATAAAAAAGAAACTGTGGTATAAATAAAGACGTACAAATGTACAATATACTATCTTCATTATTGTTTTGTTTCTTTCTAGAATCCATTATTCCGCATTTATTAAATTAGACAAATTAATAAAAATTGGATGCACATATCATCATTAATGTTTTTTTTCCCCTTCTAGAATGTGATTTGAATATTGATGTCCATTTATCGGCCATTTTGACCAGCACACAAACCTTCTTGGAGTATTATATTATAGGTTAGTTTTATTCCTGACAAATGCTAATTAATGTTTTTTATAAGATATTATCAGATTGTTCACAAGTTGAGCTGGTTTGATTTGGATTTAATTTTTTTTCTAATTCGAATTAAACTAACTTAGTTAATATCTGAGATGGTTTAATTTGAGTTATTGGATATTTTACTAAAAAAATAATTATAAAAAAATATGATTTTATCTCAATTTTGATAAATAATGTTATCATAAAATAATAAGAGCAACATATTTAAATATAATTGACTAATATCAATTAAATAGTAAAAAAATCATAAAAATAACATGATTAATTAATTAAATCATAAAATTTCATCTATATATAATAATAATAATAGAAAGGAAATAAGCTAAATTATCTCATACAAACTTTGATTTGAATGAAAAAATAAAGTGAAACATAATTAAAAGATTCAAAAGAAATCATTAGTAAGTATAGTAAGTTAAACATATTAAAAACAAGAAAATAATAATATTTATAGTTGATTTGACTAGGGATGATTTGGATTTGAAAAATATGAATTTGATAATCGAACCAATTAACATATTTTAATTCGGAATTAGGATTGGTTCGGATATAAAGAATGTGAACCTGATATTTAAACCAATCACTATTAAAAATTACTATCAAATTTCAATTCGATTCAGACTGAATATGAAAAAAAATCTAAATTAATTTAATTGGTTTGATTTGGATTGTTGAATTTGTCATATTGATATGAATCAATAAACACTATTAGACATCGGTTAAAAAACTAAGAATGAAACATTTTTTACTAGGATATGTAAAATTGCCTTCTTCCTATTTTTTTTGCATTACATATTAAAAAAATTTCTTTTTTTAATCTAGCAAATTTGTTT
>PYAF01003105.1:307627-348613 GCA_007407185.1 Glycine tomentella
ATCAAATATTTTATTTATACGTTGCTATCTAACTATTTAATCATCTTAACTCAAATAATTAATAAAAAAATTATCTTTAATTAAATATTTTTTTTATAAATAATTATATTATATGTGATAATTTTATAAATATATAAGAAATAAAAATATAAACATGAGTAATATTATTAAATTATAAATAAAAATATATAAATATCTATAAGTTCAATTCGGATCAATTTTAAAAATTAAATCTAAAATTCGTTCCAATCTATAAAAAAATTAATTTTTAAATTTTTGATCCATTCGATTTTAATTTTTGGTTTTCTCATTAAATTAGATCGGCTCATAAAATTACTGGTGAAAAGGAATCTGTTACAATTATTTCTTACTTTCTTGCTTGAATCTTGATATCCTTATCTTTGGATTATTTTCGTGACTGAAATAAAATAAAATAAAACCATCTTGACTCCAGAGAAAAACTATGTTTTCGATCGAAAACTAGTTTTTGAAAAGGAAATGGTGAATTAATCAACTCTAGAACTATCCAAACTTGTGAACTGTACAGAAAAGTCTTGACATGCTAATAGGTAGCTTAAGAAGTTTTTCTGATAAAAATTGGTTTAGGATATTTAGATATTATACCATGTTTCTTTGAACATTCTAGAAGAAAATCCGAGAAGTGGAGAGGTATAGAAATAAGAGAACCAAAACTGTGTTAGTTTGATATATATGAAATAAGATGAAAATAAATAAATATAAGTGATAAATTTGTTGCCATGCCAAAAAAATACACCACAAATGTACTGATAATTAATTTTGCACATTATTGTTTTACTAGTTGGTACTTATTTGCTCACACGGTTAGACGATTTCACAGTTTATGTGCCTCTTATTTTGATCAAATTCTCACCATTTCCTAAAATCACACCCACTTACCTCATTAATTGACTTGCTATTTGATACTCCATGTAATAGAGAGGGAGGAGGTATTATTTTATATCTATTTCTCTTAAATTAAATCCTTCTTTAATTCACTCTATTTCTCGCTCCATGTCATGTGTAAACTCTGGTGTAATATGATATCAGAAAAAGTAAATTATGTTAATAAATTTCTTTCAACTGTGGAAATCATTTGACATTAATCTTATATATTGAAATTTCAGAGGACGTAAGCAAGCATGGTTTTTCCAACTTATGACCATTTCATAATTCTCCTCAACATTTAGTCAACAGTTCTACACTTTTTTTTCCTCCAAAATCAAGGTGGTGCTTTCGGATGGTTGATAGTATCTTATGTTTTGCATTTGAATATCTCTAAATATCACGAGTTTCTAAATTTTCATTAAAGTAGAACATGCATAGTTCGGTTCTCAACAGAACAAATCTAATTTTATCAAAATATACGGATTGAATTTAAAATAAACTATTTTTTTAAGAGTCAGAGTTCAAAGTTGGGCTCTAAAAACGGGCACGCTATTTGGAAATATATACATATTGGATTGAATTGATTTTGAAAAGAAAAATTATCTAATTTAATTATTTTATTTTTGTTAATTTATCATTCAATCGAATTAATCTAATTTAAGACGGTAATAAAATACTAAATAATAAAAGGTAAAATATCTTTAATTTAATATATTTTCATAAACATATATATAAGTTAAATGATAATTTTATAAATTTATAAGAAATAAGAAATAAAAAATAGAAATGAGTGATGATATTATAAATTTATGAATAAAAATATATACAAATATATAAGTTCATTTTAAATCAATTTCTAAAATTAGATCTGAAATTGGGTTTGATCTAATAAAAAATTTAGATTTTTCAATGGCATGTTCTCAGCACGTTTTATTGGACTATTTATAGGCTGACTCTAATGAAAATATAGCCTGAAATGAATGTTTGTATAAAGAAATAGAAAAGAAAGAAAGAAGGTTGTAAATAAGAGAAAAATATAAGAAACAAAGGTGGGACATGCTAATTGTGCATATCACTGTTTCTTCTTTTAACACCCAACTTGAATGAATGCATAAAGTTGATTCCATTCCTTCAATGGATTTCCGTGCCCCGCCGCCATCTCCTGTGGCCTTTGGGCGCCGCTCCTCCAATCACATTAACAATAACTGCCACCAACAAACTCTGGTTCCCAAGGTTGACTTTCGATCGTTATGTTTTTCACGTCGTTTCGGAATCTTTGGGAACTCTGGGATGCTTTCAGCTGCTCAACCATGGGATTCCACTCGACCTGATCGCGTCGCCGGCGGAAGCTGCCATCGGAATCCGTGGGGGTTCGAGGAACAGGATGAGGAGGATAATGATTTGAGCCAAGAGTTGGTGTGGAGCAGAGATAACGAGTTCAATCTCAAAATGGACCGACTTTGGCCATCTGGATATTCCAATTTTAGGTATAACATGCATATGATATGTATGGATTGCTATTAACTACGTTCCTAGCAGGCAATTCTACAGACACCAGAATTTTTTTTACAACAATCAAAAATTATGAGAGTTTAAATCAACATAAAAATAAAAAACCGCTTTAATCAAAATTAGGAAAGTTTTTGGATTTGTTTGAATTATTTTGTGCTTAAATTGATCAATAGGTTTGGTTTGATTTATTGTATGTGTTTTGGAAATGAAATCAAATCATAAACAGTTTATACTATTTTAATATTATGTATTTTATCTATGTGTATATCACTTAAATTTCATATTAATTTTATAGTGTTATATGTATGAGATTTGTATAATATATCACTATTTTTTTAAATCAACTTTAAGATATATTTACTTTAAAACAAATGAAAATTTGACAAATTTTTATTATAGAATATTGAACATATTAATAAATTTTGTAGATATTTATTAACATTTTAATAAAAATATAATTTGACTTAAAGTATATAAATTTTAATGGAATAACACTTTAGTAAAAATCACAAAAATAGTCCAAATCAAATTGAAAAAAATGTTTTGATTTGATTTGAATTTGGTATTCAATTCAAATCAAATTGAATTGCATATAATTTTTATGTTTGATTTGAAAGACATTTTAATAAACAATTGAATTAAACCAAATTGTAAGTATCTCTTATCAAAATTGTGATTTTATAAGAAATTGTTTTTTGAAAGGCTCATTTGAAGAAATAAAAATATATCTAAGTAATTTTTTTAAAAGATCAAAGTTAAATTAAATGTATTAAAAAAATTTATAGTCTTTGTTATAATTAATTTAATAATTTGATGTGTGAAAATGTAAGTTTTGTTTAGTTTAGAATTTAGATGGTTGGGGTTTATTTGTCCAATAACAATAGGAGAAAAGATGTAACAATAGGAGAAAAAATGTGTATGTTTGGATTTTAATTATAGAAACTCAAATGGACTTTTATTCTCAAAAAAATTATTTTGTGTATTGAAATTCAAAAATACGCACGTTCCAACTTTTATCCAATGATAGTCATGTCTTGTGGTTTAATTTGAAAGAAGGAAGGAATAGAAAAAGAAACATTGCTTGTCACACACCAAACACGTAACAGCTGAGCTGCCTCCATCAGCTGAAAATTCGCAATTGAAAAGATTCCAAACACTACCAAACTACTTAATACATCATTACTGGCATGCAAGTGTAACAATTGATGAAAATGTGTCCGATTTTAAATTTGTTGAACTTTCAGTAAGAAGATGGATACTCTTCTGTCGAGGATAGATAAGGTGGCCGAGAAAATTTTATCACTGATATTCGAAGATTCTCCCAAAAATTTTGCAAATTCTGTTGATATGATTTGCGGGCATGAACGTGGGACACTTTGCTGTGTTTATAAGCACAGCCCAGATATGGCAGGCCAATGTGCAAACTCTTTAAAGCAAGATGTGATTAAGATGTTGATTAGGGGAAACGATTACTCTCATTCCTATTGCTTGCATCTATGTGATGGCTCTTCCCAGTTTCAAGTTTACTCCAAGAAAGGTTGGCTCTCTTTCTTCCCAGAAAAAGGAGCGCCATAATAATCACCGCTGGTGACCAATCTGAGGTTAATTTGCACTTTATTGACACAAAGAAAACGGAATTAATTTACAAAACAGTGATCAATTTTTGCATTTTCTTTTTTTCGGGGTACAAGTCAACTTTTGTAGTTGACCTCCTCAGTTTGTTACAAATTAATGATAATCTTTCTCTGTTAAATTGTTGCAGATATTGAGTGAGGGGCACTACAAGCACGTGATCGGAAGGCCAATATTTAAAGGTGAGAAAGAGGACAAGATTTCAATGGCTTTCCTCTATTCTCCGCCAAACAACAAGAACAAATTTCAAACCAGGGGAAAAGAACTATTTCCCTGGGCTTGCAAGTCATATTGGCTATGATTCTCACCCTTGTGTGTCATGTCATGATCTATGTGTACAAAAAGATTTGATGCTGTCCTTGACTTTTGGACTTATTAATGAAATGCAAAATACACATGATCAATACTTTGGAATTTCCAATATCATCTTTTTAGTGAAGTATACCAATATCATCTTTTAAAATTATGAGTTTGAAACAAAAATTATCATGAATAAATTTACATCTAATTAAGTCGTGTGTAGACCAAAAGTTCATTTTCCTTTTGGCAAAAGTTTTGTACCGGTTAGGGTAACATTCGAGAGCCTAAGAGAGGATTTTTATCCATGCAGCAACAAGAGCTGCTTCTAGGAAAACATGACTTTCTATGGTGATGTCCTTGTTGTGAAAGTTCAGAGGAGGCTGCATCAGCTAATTAACAGGGTATGCGTGTGTCTTCCTGAATTGGCAAGGTTTTTTCAGAAATAAAACCTAGCTTTACAGAGACTAATTGAATGAGTATTAACTATTAACACTTCCTCTGAAAACAAATCCAAATTCCTACCAAATGGAGCATAATCGTCCTTTGTAGTTGTAGTTCCTCAATCTCAACAGTGTCTATAAAATAGTAGAAATACAAGACCAAAATGGAACCTAATCAATGCAGTAACCATTGGAAGCAAGATACTGCATTATAATTATGTTGGATAAGATGCAGCCCTTCGCTTGTTCATCAAATTTAACAACAATCACCTGGGCTGTTAATAACAAATATGCCTGTTATAATATAATAGATATTGTTAACAAGTATTATTAGTATATTGTTTAAGGAATTAAAATGAGAAAATATTTATTGTATATATCATAGGTAAGATGGCTAAAAGAAACTAATTTTTAAAAAATAACTATAACTATAAAAGTAGTTATAGAACTATGACCAATTTTATACTTATGATTATTTCAAATAATTTATTTTTATTTAAAAAATAATTATAGTATAAAACTGTAATTAGTTTTATAGTGATAGTTATTTCAAATAATTTATTTTTATTTATTCATAATTAATTATGTCATTGATTTTAGATATAATTGATTATATAACTAGTTTATTCATAATCGGTTATATATTCATATTTTAAAAATAATAACTAATTATATAAAATTAGTTATGGTTATACTTATAGGATGAGTTTGTTTAAACTAAAAAATAATTTTAAAATAAGTGTTTTTTTAAGAAGTAAATGATATTTATTTCTTAAAATAAGTAGATTTTTTTTAAGATTTAGATAAACACTAAAAAAATAGATATGCTTATTTTATTAAATAAGTACTTATTTCAACAAATAAATTTAAACAAATTGACTCATAATATCCACTTATAATTTAGTTATTTATTAGTTATGATTAAAGTTATATAAATATCCAAACTATGAGCATCCTTAAAAAAATATATTCCAATAAAAAATCCTTTTAATTTCTTAATTAATGTACTAAGCCTTTTCCATAATATAATCCAACCAATTCAAATGCCAGTATTGTGGATTCCAAACATGTTATTTTCCACTTCCTTCTAAAATCCATCAACCTATAAAACTTATTTTAGCAGCATTTAAAATCGATCACATCCACATCAGTTGTGTATGATCCAAAACTTGAGCACACTAAGAAGACCATACCCAAAGTCTGCTGGGCTGACATGTACAAAGCCCATACCAAAATTGTCCCACAAAATTGTCCCAATATTGACACTCTTTTTCTTCTTTTAATCTTCCCAACCCCCACTTTTGTTTTTATAATTTTTTGACAAAAATATTATCAAATGAAACTAGTTTGGTTAAGATATTCAACTGAAACTTGTTACCCTGCAAGAAGCAACGAGAGTGCAAAAACCTCACAAACACAACAAAGGACAAGGATTGAAGGAAGAACATATTTGTAGAAGAGAAAGTGAAAATATGTTTGAAGAAGATGAAGAGTTGGGGTTGAGGAGGAACCTGGAGGAGGAGGGGGAGAGAGTTGTGAAAACAGAGAGGTAAAATAAGAATTTCATGAAAAGGAAAAAAAAGGTTGGAAATTATTAAAATAAAAAAAAGAGGGTCTCAGGATCATGGGCCTTGTTCAGTGGATGGGCTACGGACACAGTGCTGCAAAGGCCTAGAATCTTAACACCATCCCCTCCGTCCCCAAATCCTCCCACGCCTTGGATTTTTTTTAAAAAATAATCCCAAATCACAATTAAAATGTAAATTGAATCAAAGTAATGCTTTACAGTTCATGACAAAGAGCATATCAGAACCTTAAATTCATATTCTGGTTGTAAAATGTTGATTATTGAGGGTATGTCGAAGAAATTCCCCAAAAAGGAGAAAAATGGAAAATGTCAAGTTACTTAGCTATACTTTTTTGTTGTAATGTGTGAACAAATTATAAATAAACAAGTTGATGAGTGTGAGTTTAGGATTATTGTTGCCAAAAACAATCACTAGTCATAAAGGAGGATTGCAATTATAACACTAGATAACAAAATAAAGCAGCGGAATATGCAGCTTTTTCCCAATTTCAGATAGAAGGGTGGATGTAATTCGTGGGCCTGATTGTTGGGTTGATAATGTACTTTTACGCATTCCATTGGATATAGCTCATTTTTCTATCATGTGTTTGCCACTAACCTATGGAGACATTCTTAAGGAAGAGTTAATCAAGATTCTAAAGACAATTATAATCATCATTATTCTATGACAAGAAAAGCGATTGTGAGAAAAATGTATTCAGCAAAAACGGATAAGGCTTAAATTTTATCCAATCCTTTATCTTTGTACTATCAGGTGACCTATCACCTATGGATGCTCTGTCACGTCTCAAAAAGCAGCATATGCTATATATCAAACTTATTTTAAGATCCAAATTAACATGACATGTCGAATTTGGTAAAATATAATATTTAATATTATTTATAAATATTTTATTTTATCCATTTAACTCTTACAAAATATATCATGTTTAATTTATACAATTTTAAAAATCAATTGATTTTTCAACTCAACGCTTTTATGTTAACATATAGGTAAATTTCCATTTTTAGATTATGTATGTATGAGTATCTAAATTATTTAAAAAATTTGATTCAAACCATCTTTAAGATAATATCCCACGATTTAATAATTAAATTGATAAATTTATTTTCTTATAAAAAATATTCAAAGTGTTAATTATTTATTAAATCTAATATCTGGTGTCATTCTCGATTTAATAAACTAAAGAACTAGAGCAAATTACTTTTGAAAAGTTGGATAATTATAAAAGCAAAATGAACATACTTATTTAGTTGAAACTGAATTTGGAAATAATGATCCAGTTTCGTGTTGGGGCATAGCTTGGAATACGGAAGCTTGGTTGGAATTTGCCACCTTTAAGTCCAGCAGGCTTCCTTCTGTAACCAAAAGATTATTTTCCTTAGTATTATAGTCTTCATTCTTTAATTGATTACTAGTTTGTGGCAACTATATATGCTTTGCAACAACCTTTATTCTGTTGAGTAAAAATTAGAAGTGGCCAAAAGCAAGAAGCCAAAGCTCTTTTGATCATTTGCATTATATAAACATATTGTTGACGCTTTATATACTGTATTATTTTTCTTTCTAAAAAATACTCAGAAAAAATGAGAATTGAGGAAACCTTCCTTTCTTAACAAAATCAAGTAAATATAGGCTTATTGCGCATGATTTTATCTAATATAAATTATAAAGGTGAAAGGCACACATTTGATTTGAATTTGATAATACTACACGTGTAATAAAACCGACTTTTGATGCTACTTGCCTAGGTTTTCTATCATTAAGTCGGTGTATATAATTGCATGCTATCCAAGCGTCACAAATCAAATGGTTTGAAGGCATCAATTTTACTTCAATAAATAAAATAACGGATGCTATAACCGTTGTTGCCGTAATGGAGAAAGAGGGTTATAATTATAATATGTGTGAGAAAAACTACTAGAGCAGAACTGAAGATTTTCTACTTCAATAATTGCGCACTGAGTTGCTGCCTTCTAGCTGTTCTTCCTTTATTGTTATTTAACTGTTGTTATTTATTTATATTTACTGCAACTGTTGTTATTTTAAAACCAGCTTTTTGAAAGAACCCAAACATAGAAGTGGCATCAATCATATATATATATATATATTATTGCATTAATCATGTATTTATCGACAACTTTTAGACTTTGTTTGGGAGTTAGGAGGGAAAGGAAAGAGATTCAAGGGAAAAGAAACGAAGGAAAATGAGGGAAGTTTCTTCCTCTTTGTTGGGAGTTAAAAATATATTAAGAGAGGAAATACAGAGTTAATAAGATACTTTTATAATTTTGCCTTTGAATTGTGATTCAGTATTTTGTATTTTGGTGATTTATTAACACTGGTTTAGATAAGATAGTAATTTTATTACTTTTCCTTATAAAAACCTCCAAATTGGGAGAACAATAATTTTTAGGTTTTGGAGGATTTCAGAAGAGTTTTAAAAATCTTCAAATCTTTTTCTTCAAAAATTAAAACTCTCAAATAAAGATATGTTATCACCTAAACCTTTCCCTTCTCTCCCTTCTCCTCTATAATTCATCTTCCAAACAAAGCCTTAAGGTTTTTATGTGTTCTCAACCATCAAATATTCAGACTTAATTAAATCACTTTGTTGGTCGTGAAAAAAAAAAAAAACGTAATGGAGGCATATCAACAAGTTATGAACACAAGGCAAATCAGAATACAACATAAAAAGTCCCCTTGTAGTAAATTTTATTTTTATTTTTTCTAATGGTGAGGAGGTTTGGATAATCTACATGATGAAGTCTTAAGGTTCTATCCTCCATAATATACTAAAGAAAAAAGTAATATACAAAATAAGATGACTAATGCAATAAAAAATATTAATAAAAATGTTAAGTAAATTTTTATACGTACGTATCTATATATTTGATGTGCATTTTTTTGTTGTTGAATATTTGACGTGCAATTTGATTGCAACATTTCAAGCATGATTAAATGGGGCTTTGGCACCAACACTTGATTAAGATTTATGGTGGATTTGAGAGTAGAAAAGAAAAAAAAATGAAATATTTGAATTAAAGTATAATTTATTTTTTATGAGATTCACATGTAATTTTAATTATTTTTTTTCATATTTATCCACAATCAAACACGTACTTAAGGGGTAGTACTGTGTAGAGCGCGTAGCAAACATGTGGAAACGTTGGGGTTTTGGAAATGAAATTGTTACTGCAAGAGAAGAGCGTATGTGCTTTTGTTATTGTTACTTTGTTAGTGGACGAATAGGAGAAAGCTTAACATCAAAGAAAATTAGCTTTTTTCCCTACACGCACGCCCCCACTTCTTTTTCTAACCCCACTTTTCGGCATTGTCTTTGCCCCTCTAACCCTAGATTCTGGAAGCAATGCGCCCCCTTTCAACCTTTTTCTTTATTCATGCTTGTTTTAAGTTGTCTTACAACATATAAAAAAATTAATAAACAAATCAAAGATAATAATAATAATTTTATAAAATTAAATTTATTATTATTAACTTTTTTTTATATTTTTAGTTCTTATGATTAATAATATAAGAAATATAAATAAAAAATTATTAATGTTATATTAAAAATTTAAAATAATAATTATTTTGAAACAAATTTTTCTTCTTAATTATATGACAATTAATATGGGATAGAAGGATTACTATTCATTTGCATTATATGCTTCAATTTTAGGTTCTCTTCATATTTATCAAATATGTGAAATATTTGCTGATATAACAGTTTTGTAACATTTTCTTCTTGTCCCCCCACCCTTTTAGCTTGATTAATATTTTAGCTTTTCCCAAAATCTAACCTGACGTATACCAAAAGTCAAAAGATAAGTAAAATTGGAGCATAGTTTCAGGGATAAAAGTCCCACGTAGAAGTAAAAGTCCACTAGGCAGCGGCCAACGGGTGCACATCTTTTCATTTTGCTTGAGATCTTTGTGAGAAATTATCACTATACAACAAGTTAAATCATATTGTTTTTATCAATAATTAAATCACATCGTTTTAAAATAAATAAAAAATCAGAGAAAAATCAAAATAAAACAATTAATTGAAAAGAAAGAAGTATTTTTTTAATATAAAACGTCATGATAATTATTAGCAGTCTTCAAAAGAATTTTTTTTTTACTGGCAGTCTTCTAACATTTCAATATCACATTGCTTTAAAATTGACTCGAACTTGAAGAAAAGCAATTCAAACACTTCAGCACACAGCTGGTAACTAAGTGAATTAATAATCTTATTGTTATAGTGCAAGGGAAGTTTAAATAAACAAACAGTTATGATTTTTCTTTTTCTTCCTTTTTTTTTTTTTACCAAAGTTATGATTTCTGTTAATTACTGTAGTTCTATTTAATTTATAGGCTTCATTAAAGTTTGACTTTTTTTTTTTTTACCGTTGAGTTGAGTGTGTGAATTGACATAAAATTATTTTAACTTAACAATTGATCTTAAATTTAAATTATGATATGTAGTTAAATTAATAATTAACTAAGGATTAAATTTTTGTAATGATGTTATTTAACTCGAATTTGATGATTACTCACAGTAAAAGACCCTATTATCTATACTAAAAAAACCCAACTTCTTTTTATGTTTTTCTTTCTTTTTTCTTAGGATTGGGGTGGGCACAGGTTACAAAGTTTTTGGCATCTCTAATTAAGAATCAAATAACTGAAGATCCCAAACTACTTTGCATTTTTTTTAAGGAAAACTACATTGCAGTTAGATACTTGTTCAGGTTATAAAAAAACTCATGTGATCTGCAACATTCTTCCATTAACAATTAAATCAAATCCATAGTATATTTGAATTTCGGATTTACAATTGACTGATTAATCTATAATTTTTGGACATATTACCTTGGGGACCACTCAGAGAAGTGTAACAAGGATTTGTCTCAAAGTTCGGTGTACAAAATGACAGGGATACAATCTTAATTCATAGATTTTAATACGTTCACTTCAACATCATTCGTGTTAATTAATTAAAAATTTCATGAAGGCTAAATCATGAATGTTGTGGTTGCTCCATGATCCATGTCCGTATGCATTATAATGATTTCGACTTATCAACTACTTCCAATCATAGAAGACAAAAAACAATGTAAAAACAAACATTCCATTACAAAAAGGACATGAATGTATTTATTTTACGTTCCAAGTGTTAGGAGGGGAAATAGAGTAGAATAATACACTTGAAGTCCAATAATTGAATTGTAATCAGTTGCTAGATTCAGATTGTGAACAAAATATCTTCTACAAGAACCTCGCAAATATTAAAAAAAAAAGTCGTCATTCAAACGGAGCGCACTTAATTGTCATATACGTGAATGAAATTAAGCCACATATACCCATTTTAAGGACTTAATTAATGTATTTGAGTTATTCTTTCTGATTCATCTGAATAAACTAATTAAGAACGTAATTATAAACAATTTTTCCCCCAAAAACCCCAAGTCCCCCAGTGTTAGAAACAATTAATGTTGGATACAAACTACAAATTAAGTATATACAAGCAAAATTTGAGCTTCATGAGAACGTATAAATCAGCTTTAACCAAAGGTCGTAGAAAAGAAAAGAGTGGACATACATTGCAAATATATCACCGCATTATTAGGCGTGGCTACATCGATTTAATTTTCGTCATGTGGAATTTGAGTCGGGGTCAACCGGTGAAACTTTAACTCCATGATCTCATGCTTTTCCATGGTGCTAAATAAAGGGAGCTATTATGGACCAAATTAAAAAGCAGGGGGGCTCACGTTTAAAACGGTAAAACCAGAGAAATAAATTAATGTATAATTTTGTGCTCAAAACATTGTTGGTAGACAGCTAAAAAGTAGAAAACTATATACGTTTAATTGGTTATTAATTGATGCAAGCAAAGGAATTGAAGCACATGTACAACATTAAAAAAACTTCAATTTCCATTTTTTATTTTAACCTTACCTAATTAATTATATAGTTTTTTTCTTTACTATTACAAAATGTAGCAATAAATAGTAAATAATGCAAATACAAAAGATTCTGATAGCATGTGAATTAATTACACGTGAAACATGTAAAAAAAAAAAAAAAAAGACAGAGGTGGTCAGTTCCAAGAGCTACACGTGTCTCCTAATGAATCTATCACATATCCTTAATTTCGTAGTTTCTGCACACACTTCACCTAAACTTTTGGCTTTACGCACTGCCACCTTTCATTGTGATTGAAAAAGCTAAAACGACTGGGTTGCTTGTTTTCAGCGTTCCATCTTTGTCCGCAAGAAACAACAAATTAATAAAATCAGCCACCTCACTTTATTATTACTACAAATTTTATTATATTATTATAGAAATTATTGAAATATGAGATGAAATGCCAAGGGTTGAGTTATATATTATCCCTACTAAATCATAATATTCATATAAAATATCCTATATCTTTAAGTACGTGGTAATGGGAACATCAAAAGCATTATTTGTTAAACAATTGCAATTTGGTCGTCCTATATATACTCCCATTCTTTATGTGTGGGTCATCTTCCTCTATGGAGGCGTCAACACTTTCTTTCATAACCAGTAACCAGCTTAAGCAACAAAAAAGTGGCATTTTAGAAAGCTTGAATAACTCGGTAATGCAAGTAAAAAGAGGAAATTAAAGGAAGAGAGAGAGAGAGAGAGACAGAAAAAGTAAAAGTTGAGAAAGGCAACAATATTTTGGAGGGACCAGGCATTAGGTATAGTTAATAGTTTAACTTGGACATGTTAGTGGAATCATATGAGGACACTAGGACAGCGAAGTGGTGGCTGTAAAAGTCAATTTAACTTCAAACCAAACCAGGATCACCAATCACACCAACCAAATGCTATAGGTCAAAGTCTTTCAAAATTTTGGCACAAACACATAACGGAATAATTTGTTAATTACCAAATTGTTTATATATATATATACTCCGGAGCTTATATATAGACATGACAGGCAAATTCCATTTAAAATATGTAATAATATTAACTTATTAGAAAGCAAGCAGAAATTATTACTTAGTCTAAGATATATAGCATAACATGTTATTAACTCTATTTTTTTTGTAAAAAAAATGATAATATGTCGTGTAAAAATTGATCAAAACTACATGATCTCAAATCAAATTATAATTTACGTTAAAGAAGAGAAATTAAATCAAGCCTGATGATTGATAACAAATCAGGACAAGGATGAGAGAAAACCAAGCTTAATTTCAGCCCAAAATTCGGCAAGGTAGGATATAGTGATCATATTAATTCAAGATCCAAAGATTCAATATATTCTTTTTGAGTACAAAAAGGAGTACAAAGGATACAAAGACAGATTCTAATAATTGTTTCCATTTTTGTCAGAAATCAGAATATATAATAGCAAATTTCGTATATTCACTCGTACATATTTTATAAGTTCAATTAATAGTGCAATATTCGAGAATCTTATCCTCTAACCTTCCAAACACAATTTTTTTTTGGAGGACCAAAAATTATTATTAATTCCCAACACTTTTTCTATATATTTTTTTTCTTTCTGTTTCTATATTTTCACCACACTATGCGTTTTACCTTCTCTCTCTCGTGTTGTAAGATGGTTAAAATATCACTAGTGTTATTATCTTCTCACCTTCAATTATTCGGCTTTTCATAAAGGACGCTTAGATGAGCATGCACGGCTATCAACTCCTTACTCCCTTCAGGCCTTAGACAAAGAAAAGGAAAAGGAAAAAGAAAAAGTGATAGTTGGCTAGCTAGTTGCGGGTATAGCAATAAAAGAAAAAACATAAGTTATTTAAAATGATTAATTAAGTTGAAAGAAAGAAAACGATATAGATCACTGATATATATAAGATATGAGATCGATTATATTTTGCTCGAAAGATTTCCTATTTTATTGTATGTAAGAAATATATAATTAAATTAAATTAAAGACATGCACAATCCATCTTAATCTTAAATCAGAAGTGGGGGACAAGTACGTACGGCAACATGAAAATATCCAAAAATGATGGTGAAGTAACGATCACATTTATGATTAACAAAAGAGAATGAAGGTACAGAAAATAAAAAAAGAAACAAGGTAGATAGGGTGAATTAAAGAAAGAAAAAATTAATCCTGCTTCTTCAACTCCTTGTAAAACCTATTTATGAAGTCTTCGGCGGCCTTATCGACTTGGTGGTCGTTGTCTTGATCGGCGTCTCGCAGAGGGAACGGCGAGTCCGTAACCCTAAGCTGCCTCACCATAGGGCTCCGTCCAAACCCTGGCAGCGCAGGGGACGCTTCAACCTTAACGGCGTCGTCGTTGTTGTTGTTGTTGAGCATCTCCAACACTGCCTTCATTGCGTTCACCGTCACAACGTCGTCGTCCTGCGTGGGAGGCGCGTGGACGCAGGCGAAGAAGTGGTGGCGGTGGTGCTTCCCTGCTGTGGGGAAGAAGAAGTTGTGGGGCGTGTTGCTGCAGCTGAACTCGTACTCCCTTGGGGCAGAGAACTTAAGGTGGTGCGAGTTGTGGGACCCACCGCGGTTGTGGTGGTGGTGGGACGACATTAAGTTGGCAATGGCTTTGCCGGCGAGCTTGCCGCGGCGTTTCAGCATCATGTTGAGGTCCATCATGAGCTTCCCCTTTGATATGCCTTTTCGAAGCATGAAGAACACCACACGTACCATGCTCCAAACTTTCTTTGCTAGTGCTGATGCGTTACTTTCCATTTCTATTTGTTTCATTTTTTATTAAAAAAAAATAAGAAACTTGTGTTTGTTGTTTGGATTTCGAATAATTTGAGAGAGAAATTTAGAGGTGAAGAAATAGGTTGAGACAAGAGGGAAGAGGAGATGGGGTTATTTATATAGTGGGGGAGCGAAGAAGGAAATTCGATCATATGTTGAATTAGAATGACCGGTGGGTGCATGCATCTTCTGTGTTACTTTATGATATCTCTTTATTTTATTATATTTTGACCCTAACATTATTGGAGGGGAAGGGTTAATTTTGCTTTATGAGAGGACGAAAGGAGTACTATGATGAACTGAAGTGGAACCTTTATTTAGGTAGCCAAAGTGCCAGATTGTACAGCCTTCGATGCATACTAGACGAGTCCTCACGCTTTCAGATTTGGAGGTGCAAGCTTTTTTTCTTTTGGACCATAAATATCTTTCATGAAACGATGACTTTAATTAACTGGGGGAAATATTTACATGTTATATATGGTGGAATTAGTTTTATCAACTGAGTTTTTTTTCTTCTTCATATTTTGTGGTGCAATCTAAGTACACTATTTCTTCAAAACTTTCTTTAACAAAATTAATTATAAAATATAATTTCAAAGAAATGACAATTGAATAATTTTATTAAAAAATGCAAAAACATTCAGTTTTGGTCCTTTTTGTAGTTTAAACTAAAAAGAGATTAGAAAAAAAACCATATCATTATTTGTTTTAGGGCCGGGTTAACCAAAGGCACAACCACTAAGTTAATTGCTATTAACAGCAATCATAGACTTATAATTATGTATTGAAATGATTGAAAATGACGTTAACACGGACCATTATGCTGCAAAATAAAAATTACACCTCCTAAAGTCAAATTTATTGACTTAAATTGCGAGACATATATATTTGATTAGGCTTCCTCATTTCCGTATCTTTTCTCCCTTCTTATAAGGTTAATTATGAAGTTCCTTTTGAAAGAAGGAAAAAAAGTCTTAAATAAAGGCAAACTCAAAAACTTATCTTATATGTTAAAAAATTAACATTACATAGCTCTCTAAACCACAATCTATAATTTCAAATTCTACTTTTTGAGATATATATATATATAATTTCAAATTCTACTTAAAAGACAGCATCTTGCATACTTTTACCCATAAACCATACATTGAAGATTAATTTTTAGCGGTTACCCTTCCTATATCGAGAACAGACAATTACCTGCCCTAGTAAATAATTAATAAATGACCTAAATTCACTATAACTGCCATTTTATTGCATAAACCAACAGAATTTTGCTTGAAATCCTTGTTGCGTAAAAACAGCCAGAATTTTGCTTGAAATCCACTAACCATGCATCTACTAATACCATTTGGCTTGAATTCAGCTAAATTAACACCTGCCAAAATTGTCTTGAATTGGATGAAACCATCAAAGTCAGTCTACTTGTTTCCACCGAATTCCATACTGCTTCATCTAAGAAGCCTTTATACATTCCCTATAGATTATTGTACCAGTTCATAATTGAATATATAAATTCTGTACATCTTGAATTAGCCAAGACCAGGACCTTAAATTGATTAACTTCATTAACTTTGAATTTTATATAATGAAAAATTCAAATGTTGTTTTAGTTTTGCTAATCACACTTACCGTAAAGTTGCAAACCTCTACCTCTTGATACCATTAAAATAGAGAATTGCAGAAAGTGAGAGTTTTAGGAGTCTTAATAATGTTGTTGCATCAATTGCACACCAAGAAATGCAATCCATCCATGTTTTTTAGCAAAAATGTTGCATTAAAAGAAGATGCGTTAAATTCTTTCTCTCTTAACTTTCACAAAGACTACATTAGACCGATGCAAAGCTTTCTTTTTAAGTATAGCTGCTGCTTTGCTGGAATGCGGTCTAAAGTTACCTTCTGTCCAAACATATACACACCTATTCCAAAACTTTTTAAGCTGACCTCAACGCTACTTCCATTCCTAGTATAAGTGTGTGTTTGGGTTGCCAGTGAGGCAACTCCAACTTCGGTTTTCAGAAGCATGTTCTTGGTTACTTTTGTGGTGAAAGTACCTCGGTTTTCAGAATAATTTTTTTTCTTTCAAATTCTCACCACCACCTCCAACTCCAACACCTATCTAGCTAATAGCCATACTCCTCTCTCAGATACCTTGTATTCTTCTTAGGTACTATGGTATATGACTGTTAAATCTTGGACTCTTAGACGTACAATCTCTATCCAACCACCATACACTCCTCCCTATTTATTTTTAAAAATTGTCCACTATTGCAATCAAAATCTCATCAAGTATCTTTCCTCTACAAATGCAAATTGATACTCTGAAAATGATACTTTACACACCTTTCGTAATCTTTGTCACCATTATTTAGATGAGTCCTTGTACATAGAGATAAATCCTATGAGCAAGTAATCGTTATGCTTTTTAAATCATTTTCATTTGTTCACGTTTATCATTTCCCTTTTTCATATGGCTCAATTTAGATTGTATCCTTTTGAATCCTGTAGATTTCTAGCCTTCTAGATATGTGTTATTGTGTGGTATGATGATTATATTGGTTAGGCAATATTTTCAATAGCCGTAGAGTGTAATAGTACTATTAGAATGAATCTGTGTTGATAAATAATTCGATTTTGTTTAAAATTAAACATATTATTTATACAAACAAACAATGACCGATATCGTTCGTTCATATCTCCTATCAATAATTGCCTAGATACCCAATTTTGTGTTCGTAAACATCAAATACAAAATACGATACCCAATGTAATTGTGCTACAGTGAAATAAAAGAATAATAAAATAAATATTTATTTACGTAGTGTATATAATTTGCCAATTATATGTGTATCTTTATTTTATATATATATATGTTTTATGTATTTATTCCTTTTATATTTGAATCATTTTTCAAGTTTTTAGACAAACTGGTGAGTTTTTCATTTTTTAACAAAATGTCTCAGTTACTTTCCAAGCCACAGAATCTCTCTTGGCCGCCGGGTTTCTGAAACGGGAGGCAAAGCTATGCGCGTGTTTGGACACTCACCTCAAAAGCATAAAATCACGTAAAAGTTACAAATTATAACTTCTGTTTAAACACACGTAACATCTAACAAGACACAGAATTAAAGAAGCTACTTATAAATTAATGCATCAGGTAAAGTTTATTCCATAATGAGATTGAAAATACCAGAATACATTATTACGTACATTGAATAACTCAAACAAGAAAAGCCACTGACCAAAAACAAACCATAAACCCTCGCAATAGAAAAAAACGCAGACAAGAAGTCAAGTCAGGTGGACCAACAACTTCCAAAAACAAGAATGTGGTGAGAGACCCCCAAAAAACCTTGGACTCATGAGAAGGTAACTTGGGCTTCAATTCTTTCCGTGAACAAAGGGCCATGCATGTTCATCCCCTAAAACTTGGAGCAGTCACAAGTCAGTAGGAAAAAAAGAAGTAATTATGGGAACAGGTAAAATAATTAGAGATACAAAACCATGTCCCCTACACATAGGAATTAAATATTAATTAATTAATACTGAAGGAAGGTTAAAGTAATAAGAACTTAATTGGCCAATGTGAGACCGTTCATCTCTCTTGTGATTGCTGGAATGCAACTTGAACTCCTTGCAATCCCTCCTTTCTTTTGTCCTCCTTTGTCCCTTGGGTTGAAGGACTTGGCCCTTCTCCCTTCCATTTTGTTCTTTTTGAGCATCTCTTTCATGGCCTCAGCTTGGAACAGAACTGGGAAAGCCCTTCCATATTTGTTGAACCTAACACATGCACTCATGTGTGAATTCAATGCCTCTTCCTTCTTCCCACCATTTTTCTCCAACTCTTCCTTCACTGCCTCAGCACACAAACCACACACCCACTTCCCCAAGAACTTGTCACGCACACGCTCTATGTATTCAGGCGTGCACTCCTCACTCATCCCACAACACTCACACTTGGCATCCACAACCTCAGTTATTGGTGGAAGTGTCAAATCAACCCCTTCCTTGGTTAGCTCAAACGAGATGTCGGAGATTGTTCTTTGAATGTGATGATCAGATGAGAGCCTTGGAGGTTTGGACATGTTAACGTTGTTGTTCTTAGAGAATGAGCTTGGCAAAATCTCTCCATGGGGTGGTGCCATAGTACTAGCTAGCTAATTACTAGTGTAATTTGCTGAATGGTCTAAGAAAGATATTTGAACTCGATCGATCGATTCTTCTAAGTGGGGTTTAAGAAGAATGGATGCTGATATACATGTACCACAATTGTTCAACAAGTTAGAAGGAACGGTTCTATTTATAGTAGCTCTTCTTGTTTCCGAGAATCTGACATTGTAACCGTGTGTGGATCTTAGAAACGCAAGTGTCAGTTTCAGTGTCCGTGAACTTGCTAGATTTTTTCGAGAAAGATCTAAATCATTTAATGAGAATGCATTGACTAATTGACTATTATAGCTTTCGAAATTTGAAGTAATTATTTACATGTATATATAATGTGATAGATGTGTGCCATTTTTTCTCTTGCACTTATATTTTACTTCCAAGAGAACTTCCACACTTTGTAGTTGTGGCTGCTAGAATATATTGGTAATGAAATTCTGCAAGGTTCACGTGCACCATTTCTGTCTTTGGCTGAAAATATACTAAGGCAACCACATGCCTTTATTTTTCTTGTCATATATTTGCCCTTTTTCAATAGTTTTAATAAATAAGATAATGTACATAAAAGATAAGAGGAAGTCATATACAAACATAAGAAACCATAAAAAATAAATTACACATTGTGTATCCAATTTTCTATGTATACTTAATTACGTTGTTTTTCTTTCCAACAGCTCTGTTTTTTTATATCTCTTTTTTTCTCGTTACCTGATTTTATCCAACTGTAGAATGATAGCCAAAATGAATCTCGACATGAAGCCCTCCCCCCCCTATCAGAATACTGTTTTAATATAACCATACGATAAGAAAGTTGGTGCCATTAATAAAAGGTGTTGCGTGCTTTTAGCAAAACGATTAGATGTATCCCGTTAAAGCAGAGGTAAGCACCAATACAGCTTGTGGGGTATTCACATGCTGGCATGGTAAAACCACACATATTTGCCTAAACTTTCTGCTTTTGCGTTAAAAAATTGCATGAATAAGGAAAGAGACTAGTTATGTCACACGAGCCTTATTCCACAAACATTGACTTATTTTATTTCACGAGGAGCTTAAAAAGGAGAAAGGAAAGCCACAGAAACCGGTTCGATTAAGATATCAACTAAATAAAGTTGCAATCAGTGTCTGATAGATAGGGTGTCGCTGTAAATTAAAGGTACTGAATTGGTCCATGCGCCTCAAACATAAATATGACAGATACTAAATGCAAATACAACAACGCATAAATGTAGTTTCGGTAATTAAAAAATGTTAAGGAAACCACTAATAATCAGTTCCTAATGAGTAGGGGTGTTCATCAACCGATCCAAACCGATGCAAACCGCGGTGACCGAACCGAAAAACCGAAAACCGAAATAACCGAAAACCGAAAAATCGAAAACCGAAAAAAAACCGAAAATTTTCACCGGATTGGATCGGATTTCGGATTGGCTGGTGAAAACCGATCCAATCCAAACCGATCCAATTGTAAACCATATCTTACCCTTTATCTACTTGGGCCTATTCCCCATCATAGTCCAAAAATCAAAAATCCAATACATTGCTCCTTAATTTGTTCAATGAACGTATTTGTCTAATGAAAATTAGAAAATGATGCTTGTTTTTGTCCAATGAATATGTTTGTTTATGTTAGATACTCCTTATTTTGATAAAAATATGTCTCATAAATTTTATTTTTAGACTTTTTAAAAAACCGAAAACCGATCCAATCCAAACCGAAAATAATTGGATTGGATTGGATCGGATTTGAAAAAAATTTCAAACCGAATGGATGATCAAATGACCAAACCGAAGGAATCGGATCGGATGATTTTTTGCTTCAAAACCGATCCAATCCAGACCGCGAACACCCCTACTAATGAGCATATATATTCGTTAAGAAATTTTTAAAAAAAGTATTTTTTTATTAAAAACTTATAACATTTAGTTTTGCTATAATACAATCACCCTGTAATTTCTTAACTAGTTAAAGTGCGCGTTAACAAGGCCCAAACATAAAAATAAACTGACAATGATAAAGTAATATATATAATTTGTTTACACCATGTCTAAGTGCTAAAATTTACATCAAATCTCATCCGTTAAAATAAGTTAATCTAACTTCTAAAATCAATTCATTAAAAATTATGTTTAGTGGATCACTTGCTTTCTCATTTCTCATCCTCATCACCACAGTTTGTCATTTGCCATTGGTAACCATGACACTCTCTACGTTGTTACCATGAACCAAAAACTTAGTCTTCTCACCGAAAACCATTCCCACTCCTACTGAAAGGCACACTACTAACAACGGATGCTGGTCTTGTAAAAACCAAATCAAGACCACCCATTTTCAACAACCTTCGAGGCCATAGATGGATGATCACCCCAATTAAAAAAGCTTATTTTTCCATATACACTCCACCACGAAAAACATAGTAATTGTAATTATTGTTGTTCTTGTTACCCTTATCCAATTGAAAAGGTTCGGCCCCTCTTTGAACGGTCTCCACTTTGGTCAAGTTGCAGAAAATCGCAGCCAGAAACGAAATGAAACTTCAATAGAATAGCGATTTCGAAGATTAAGAAGCCACCAGGGAACAAGAAAGGACATATGCATCAATTAAATTTCTATTGCGTAGAGTCTGTTCTGTTGGGGAAATACCATTGTCAAAGACAAAACAGCGGTGGAGAGATTGAGAAATGACAAAGCACGTGTCCCACTAATCTTAATTTTCAATGAATTGATGAGATATGGTATAAGTGTTTGTCAAATTCAAATACTTTTATTATTTCATTTGTTGAATTATATTTACATATTATTAAAATAATTTAAATTAAATTTTGTCAAAATTAAATAATTAATAAGAAAGTAATTAAATAATTAATATTTTAATATATTTTAAAATATTTATATTATATTGATTTTAATTTATATGAACGAAATATCAAATTATTTTGGATTAATATGAAATTTTATATATAATTTATGTGAAATAAACTTTCAATCCATTAGTGAGTTTTAAGAAAATATTATTTAATTAAAAATTATAGAATAATGTAATAATTGTAAAAATTATACCGATATAATTTGATCTTTATATATATTATTTTACTTTTTTTTCAATGTAAATAAACATATCACCATAAATTTAGTCATGAGTTTTGTTAGTGTAATGGCTATGTCTGTGAATAGGGATGTAATATTTGATTTATAAAAGCTCTATTTATTTTTTGGTACATCACTCTTATAATTTTAAATTCAATTGCCCATATTTGCAGCTTAATTTTCAGTTGATAAATGCATAATTTCCTTATTTATTTTTGGGAAAAATATGAGGTATTTCGAACAAAAGTCAAAACCTAATCTCACTAGATAACTAAGATTTAAAGAATTCATCTTTACATATATTTTTTCATATACAAAATATTATGATCGATTCTTACCACATATTTAAGAGATAAAATTATCTATTAATTAATCATGTCAAGCTTTATTAAAATTTTCTTCTTGCCTTTGAGAAACATCAGAGCATTAATTTCATTTGTTAGCAAAACGACATAGCATTTTCACCTTAACCACTTTTTGTTGAATAAGCTGCCCCAAGCAACCAAAATGAGGGGCAAGTTGCTCATTTTGATCAAAACAATCTTTCTCCTTGCAAAATATATACTTAATACTCCAGGTGAATAAGGAAATAAGCGAAATATAACATAAACTAACACATTAGTCGTCTTTACATGCAATCCAAGTCTTGGCAGCAAATACAACAAAACAACAAACAACAAAGAAGTGTCGGAAAAATGTTCATCTTTAACACTTAATTGATTATCATATTCCCTAATATCATATCGTACCCCAAACAAAAGACTAGTTAATAAACATAAAGCAAATACAATGAGCATTCTCTTCTTCATTCAGTACTTTCAAAGCCACTACTCTTTCATACGAGATATGTCGCCCCATGCTTGAGAGACAAAAATCACATTGAAGGCTTGCAAAACCCTATCAAATTAAATAGAATGAAAATAATTCATTTAAAAGCACAATAAAAAAGCTTGAGAATGATGCTATTTCTACTTTCAGCATATTCCCAATGCAGGAAGAAAAATAGAAAATAAGAGGAACTGTTTCATGGGACAGGAGACTAAAACATAATTATTTAAGAGAAAAAATGTGCATGTCACGCCTAAAAGCAAAATGCAATCCAATAACAAGCCTGGTGGCAGTGGAATCAATGCATGTTTAATTCGTTTACATGTTGAATAATTTGGAGAAACTCTGAGCACATAATCTTTCGACCATGATCATCAAATATTTTCTCTAATGTTATATCTTGTAAAGCAACTAAGGTAGTCTCCAGCATGTCAAGCCCTGCCTGGTTGGCAACAGTGAACACCGACAAAGCCTGCAGCAACCAAATTCAATTAAAGTTTATTCAAACTAATGAATGACTTGCAAATATTGGACAAGTGATAACTCCTTTTAAGGTTCCAGGTACAAAATGAATTTATACTTGAGGTAAAATAACAAAAATATGCATAATTCACAACTCATAAAATAACTAAATTATCAATAGTTGACTTACAAATCTAACAGGCATAATAGGTACCAAATACAAAATGGTCTATGGGCAAAAGATAGAACAAAAATCTGTGCAATGCACTACAACCCATATAATTGAACATCCTTCGAAGTTTGAACCCTTTCATCAGAAATGTCAAGCACTCTACACTTAAAGTGCTACTAAATATTTTCATTTTGTTTTACATAAGAGAAGCTGAGTTGAACCCTCCTTTAATTAAGAGTTAGCCATTAAGGGGGGAGAACCAACCCAATTAAGTATTCTCCACTAAACATCCAATACTACTATGAAATTGAAATAAATTTCAAATGTAACCTAATACAAGGCTTTTCCTGAAATATCGGTCGGAGCCAAAAGTTTCACTAAATGTGCATATGCAACTTAACATATCATTAACTAATGTTTACCTAGTTGGTTGGGTAGGGCAGGAAGTAAAAATTGCATTGGATACAATCTGTGCATATGTGAAACATTTCCATAAACAGAGGCATGATCCATCCAAACGTAAACATAGGGTAAATCCAAAGCATAAGAGTGTAGTGAGTATATATGCCTTGGAAATTTTGGATATTATTTAACTTTTTTGCAATTCTATGCTAGTATGGAGGGGGGTTTTGCTGTTGTAGAACCCTTTCTTTTCTCCAAGCTAGCAAAGTGTTGATGTTTCATTGACTTTCCTAAATATTATCGTAGTAACGTATGCGAACCATGAATATGGCTGTGGATTTTCTTAACATCGCATAATTTGTATCCTAAATATATGTTATTATGTCAATGTCACATCATTGAATAAAATGTCAGCAACAGTTAACAATATTGACTTGTTAAATGGTCAATGTTGCCATATAAGTCCTTAACTAACAAAAATAACAGTTATTTGATGAAAAGATAAAATCAATGACATTATAAAAAATAAGAGAAAAAATGTGTGAAAAAAATTAGGAAAAAAATTCAAGAGAAAGTAATATTTTGAAGCCAAAAAATACAACTAAATCGAACAAATACGGGTAAAATCCTCATCATCAATTTAAATAAATGAATTATTTACAAGCAACTAATATAAATGGCCTTGTAAACCTTGGATTTGAATCATTTAAAAACAATTAAACTCAACCTGAAGCTCAAGTTTGATCAATTAAACAAATAGACTGATCAAACATTTAATAAGTCAAACTCTAATAACTCACATATAACTTGATTTAATTACATTCTTACCATTAAGTACATCCAAGGCTAACCATGGACCTAGGCAAGAGATACTATAAAAGAAAAATTAGATAATTTTGGGGAAAAAAGTTTTAATAAACTATTTTGAGATGCAAAATTCTAGACCTTGGTGCTTTTACATTCTCATTTTATAATATTTTCAATTTTGCTTATCTTAAATTTGATTTAATTTAAATATATCGGTAATATAAATATTTATATTTTCAACTAAGTAGATAACATTTTAAATAAATTATAGAAATTAGTAGTTTTAATTATAAAAAATAATAACTGGTTGAAATTATAAAAATGTGTGCTTCAAATTTAAATTAAACCTATTAAGTTTATTTTTTAAAAAAAAAAGTTGACGAGTTCGAAATTCAAACGGCGCGTCAACAAGGAAAAATATATAAGGAGAGAAAAAAAAAAAAAAAAAGAGAAAAGGAGAATTAGGGTTTTGAAATGATTTTTTTTAAAAAAATAGGACTTGTTATTACAAAATACAATTGCACTGCCCCTTCGACCTCCTTGCAGAGCTTCAGCGCTTTGGTTTGGGAGGGAAAACTCTAAAACCTCAAAAATTTCAGTCTCAATCAACTCAACATCTGTGATCCCCATCGATCACATTCAATACCACCCTTCAGGATTAGGTACTCTCTCTCACTTTCTCTGTTTCTCGTTTTCTTGTGCACAGTCTATACCGTTTGAATTTCAGCTTCCCAAGGAGGAATTCAGAACCCTTTTTGTTTGACTTGAATGAGAAAACGAGTCATATAGGAAACGATTTATCTGTTTATTTATTTATGTTTAATGTAGTTTCAACTTTCAAGTATTATTGCGGTTGCTTCTAGATGCCCAAATCACGGCTCCACCTAGTTCATATGCACGTTCTTCGTCCTCCATTTTTTTGCCTGGGGGTGGGGCATATATTCAATTCAATTCTCTAATTTCTCACTGTCTCTAGATCTTAATTTGCGGAATGGCTGTTTATATGCGTATTTCATAATTTTTTAAAATGTGTTTTTTGACGAATTAGTTGTACAATTTGCTGATTGCCTATTCATTTTCGTGAATTAGGCTCCTCTGAGGTACATTAAGTAATCTCAGCAGTTTATGAGAAAATTAATTGTTGATATTATGTGCACATGCACAATAAATCACGAATACGTTGGAATGTCAATCATTGTTTTTTTTTCTTACTTTTTTTTTTTTTGTTTGCTTTAAGTTGCTGGGGAAAATGAAAATAATTGAATGAGTAGATACTTTTTTTAGGTTCTGAAATGTGCCAATATTCTACGGAGGAAGTACTTTGTAATCTTTTTGTGAGTTTAGCTCTGTGTTAAATTAAATATCCTCATTGCTCAATAGTCAATACTGAGGAACCAACTCTTAGTCTTAGCTCACCTCTTTCAGTCAATTTGGTTTTCATGCATCCATTCTGTCGGCTTGTTTGCAGGTATTAATTCCGTTCCCTTAAATACATAACATGAGCACCACAGTGCAAAGAACTCCAAGATCCGGCAGGCAGTCTTTATTTTTCCAGGATTTGGCTTCACCTGTTTCTGCCCGTAGAGGAAAATTTTCGAGTCCCAGTCAGGAAGCTGCAGTAACTTCACTATGGCGTGAGAACTTTGGTAGTTCGGACCTTCCTCCGCCTCCTGTTTTCACCTTGGAAGACAGATCAGACTTTTCTCCTGAATCAGGCATACTAGATTATCAAATATCCCCTGAGACTAAGTCAGACACTAGAACTCCCATCCAAATTTCAAATAAGGAGTTTTCAACTCCAGTGAAAAGAAAATCTGAGGGCAGCACATCTTATGCTTTGAGAGGGGTACAACAAAACCAACAGGGCTCGCCAGGTTTGAGTTGGTGGTCACCTACAACTGCAAAGAGTGGTGGGGAACAAGATGAGAAGGGAAGAAGTTCGCCAGTTGAGGGTGTGGTTCAGCCTGGTGCTCTGATAACTCTTCCTCCACCGCTGGAAGTGGCAAGGCCTGAGGTTCAAAGAAATTCTTTGCCAGCAGGGAATCTCAATGAGGAAGAATGGGTAACTGTGTACGGGTATGTCTTAACTCTGCTTTAGTATTTATGTTTGTCTGAGTAATACATGCAATGAATTCCATTACAAATCTAATCTAATTATAAACAATTGTCCTTTGAATTCTACACATTTTACTACAATCATATCTAGGAAAGTGTGAATAAAATATCAGCGTAGGTTTTTGCTTCCTTACTCCTAAAAAATCAAGAGAAGTTCTCCAAACATTCGTGAGCAAATCCATGTTCCCTAAAGCATAACAAGAGCTTATTCCAAATGGAAAGACTGTGGGGCAATGTAAGAAGTAAGAACAAATGTACGGTTATTTCTGACTAAATTCATCTTGTGCATATTAGTAGGGGAAAAAGTGTCTACTATGCAAATTTGTAATATTTCACTGGTTATTAGTTTATTATCTTTATCACTGTTATGTCTTCCAACATAAGACTTGATTTTAGGAGAGGCTTCTTATTCTCATTGTTCTCAGAGTTGTTGGTGATAAAATGAAAATCCTGTGATAGCCAAGAGAGTTACCAGCAAAGTTTGTTGGTATAATCTTTCTCAATGAGGGTTAAACTACTGCATCTAGAAATTTTTATTTATGGATATCTTGTGGAAAACTATTGATAACTCTCTGAAAGGCTGCAAATGGATTGCCACATGAATATGTGATAGGCATATAGGAGTAATGGCCATTAGGCACCAGATGACCACGTGGACAGTTTGGTGGTGGATGAAGGGAGAAAATTCATATAGGCATACCAATGTGGCAGAGAGGACTGAGGAAGGTGTGAATTTTGTTAGTGAAAATTATTACAAGGAGAGAAGGGGAGGGTAGCAAAAGGAGGAATTGGGGCCTTTAGGCAGTGAGTAAGTTAGCACCACAAAGAGCTATCCTAGTGATTGTTATTTTCCATTTCTGTTTCTGTAATTTCTGGGTTAGATTCCCAGTTTTGTGTAATAGAAAGAATTCCTATTAGTATGTTATTTTCAGTTAGTTCCTTGGGAGATAAAAAATTATGAGTTTTTGAGATTCCTAATTATGTCAACAATACCTAAAGAATTAAGAGTGTTTGTGGCAATTTCATAGTAGTACATGAACTATGTTTTAATGTGAAGAGAGGTGTGGATATTTTGGTTTAAAAACAACTCATAAGAGTTTGACACGCGACATTGTTGGCAAGGCAATGCATAAACTTATAATTTTTTTTTTTTATTTTTGAAATTTCTGGAGAGGTTGGGGTGGGATACACATCACATATTTTACTTGTCTGTACTCATTCTAAGACCTTTTTTCGGTTATACTTGACCTTGATGCTTTATTTTTTACACATCCCTTGTTCTTCACTTCTATGATCTTCAATTTTTATCTATTTCAATATTTAGATTGTTTATTGTTTTAAAGCTTAATGTATTTTTTTAAAGCTTGGAGAATATGCTCTTATATATTTTTTTGAGACCTGTAGATTCTTTTGTGGCTATTTTTGAGATGTGATATGAAGGCGAGCCAAATGACATTTTGTGTTTTCACTGTTTGATAAACAAATCTGTGGAAAAAAAAAACATTTTCTTAAATCATAGGGATATTATAGAGTTAAACATTGTATTATTTATATACCAATATACATCCTTCTAACAATGTTCTTTCTGTGCAGATTTTCCCCAGGTGACACTAACATGGTTTTAAGGGAATTTGAAAAATGCGGTGAAATTTTGAAACATGTTCCTGGTCCTAGAGATGCTAACTGGATGCACATTTTGTATCAGGTTAGCAATCTCTTGCTTGCTTGAATATATTGATTAATTTTTTATTTATAAAGCAATAGTTTTATTTTAATTCAAGACTCAATATTACTTGATGTCATTTTATAGACATATCAGGACATAATTCCGTTTTTTTTAAACCTTGCAATACTCTTGTTGAAAGTTATTTTTTTATTGTTTGTCAACCAACTTGGTGTCTGCCTGTTACATCACTTGACAAATTTATTGCTGATACAGAATCGATCTGATGCACATAAAGCTCTCAACAAGAATGGAATGCAAATCAATGGAGTGCTAATTGTTGGTGTGAAACTGTTGGATCCCATGCAACGTCAAGCTTTAAATGAAAGGCTTAAGAATCAGGGATTTATGCCCTTACCTCTACCCTCTGCCAGAAGCTCAGAAGTGAGCACATTGAAAGCTCCTTCTCGCCCTTATTATCTGCAGAATGGCAACTCAACTGCACGGCAGACTGGAGGAACCATTGCTTCCCCAACAAAATCATTGGTGTCCAAGATCATGGACTTGATGTTTGGAGTCTAAATTAGCTGTTCTGCTGAATCAAACTAATATTGTTCTGTTTGTTGTAAGCAATGATTTTATTCTCTCGATTATTCATACTTTTTGAAGTGTACGGCATGTCTTGTTCATTGAATTGAGTTGGAATGTTTAATTCTATGGATCTCAATTGTCAGAATTTATGGCATTTTAACATACCAATCTTATGGATGGCTATACTATAGAACAGTACTTGTTATTTTGAGAAATGAGAACATAATATATGTAACATCATGTTGATGTCGTGTAATTTATGCAGCTGATCTCGTGTAACGCGATAAGGCTTTGGTTAGGCAAATTAATCGTGACGCATGCAGAAAAAGTCCCTACTTGCAGAAAGAATGGGAATACGGGATTTACAAAGTACCGACTTTACCATTCTAATGAGCCATTTCCTTTAAACTAATCCCTGCAGTTGCTTTTTCAATTTTATGAAATCTGAACCCTTGATTTTGTATTTTATACTTAAAAATTCAATAAACATATGAGATAGAAATTAGAACGATCCTTAGCACCACCCTGCACTTGCTAATTTTACTTAAGCTACATCTGGTGAAGCAAACACATTTAACGCCTCTCTAACTTTGAAGATTATTTTATGAATATATACATTTTTACTCTAAATTAAAATTAATTCTTTCATATTCAAATGTTGTGTTTTTTTTTTCTTGCCATGTGAAAATGTTGCTTGCTTTCTGTATCCTAATTTTTGAGAAGTTAATTAATTATTGTCTAAATAAGCGATAAATTTATTATTTTAATAATAATAATTACTAGTATTATTTTAATAGTAATGTGTAATTTTTTATATTAATTATGACTTAAAAAAAGCAAAGCGAACTACGTATCCGAAAACGAAGAAGAAGCTTCATCAACTGGGCTCCTCTAAGCTTCTTCATCCATCAGCAATGGCTGCACCAACAAACCCATATCTGAGAATGAGAATGTAACAACACTCAACATTCCATGGCTTCACATTGCTTCCTTCGTTTTCCTCCTTCCTCTTTTTCCTTAAACCCCAAATCCAAACGGCTTCCAAAACCCCGTTATCACCCTTCCATTTTCTCGCGAATTCAAACCCCAAAACCCGACGATGACGACAAAACCCCTAACGACAACCGTTTCGAGTTCCTCAAACTCTCCGTAACCCTCACCGTCATCTCCGCCTCCCTCCCCCAACCCGCCGCCGCCGCAGCTGCCACCACGAAGGTAAAGAAACGGTCACCGAAAAAACAATCCGCGAAAAAACCCGAAGGTCTCTCGCCGGAGGAGCTGAAAACATGGACAAGTGGCCTTCCCGTGGTCTCCGATCGCCTCCCCTACAGCGAAATCATCGAACTCAAGAAGAGCGGGAAGCTGAAGCACGTAATTAGACCTAATTCCGCGAAATTGAGGCAACGCGGCGAAGCAGTTCTTGTAGTTTTGGATGATTCGAGAGTGATGAGGACAGTGTTGCCCTCGCTTGAGAGCCATAGCAAGTTTTGGGATTCATGGGATGAGTTGAAGATTGATTCAGTGTGTGTGAATGCATACACGCCACCCATTAAGAGTCCAGAGTTGCCTACCTCTCTGTTGGCAAACATTTGGGTGCCCCCTTTTGTGCAGAAATTCATTGCTTACGTTTTCGAAGAGAGGCAAACAAAGCCCAAGAAGGCGTCCGAGAAGGCCGCGGAGTTTAGGGAAATGAGGATGCAGTTGCAGAGGGAGAAGGAAGAGGAGCTGAGGAAGTCGAGGGAAGAGAGGGAGACCATGGAGAGGAACATGAAGGCTCAGAAGAAGGAGGAGGAGAAGAGGAGGAAGAGGGAGATCAGGAAGAGGAAGTATAAGGAATCGTTGCGCCAGGCCAGTGACCGAAACGAGAGAATGGCGTATTTCTGGTCTGATTTGGCGAATAATAGCAATGTGGCCAATGCACTTGGGGTGCTTTTCTTCTACATTTTTTACAGGACTGTGGTGCTTAGTTATAGGAAGCAGAAGAAGGATTATGAGGACAGGCTTAAGATTGAGAGGGCCGAGGCCGAGGAGAGGAGGAAGATGAGGGAGTTGGAGAGGGAGATGGAGGGAATTGAAGGTGATGATGAGGAGGTTGAGCAGGGGAAAGGAGAGGAGAATGCTTATTTGAAAATGGCAAAGCAGTTTATGAAATCCGGAGCGCGTGTAAGGAGAGCACAGAACAAGAGGCTTCCTCAGTATCTAGAGAGAGGCGTGGATGTGAAGTTTAGTGATGTTGCCGGGCTGGGTAAAATTCGGCTTGAACTTGAGGAGATTGTCAAGTTCTTTACTCATGGAGAGATGTACCGAAGGAGGGGAGTGAAAATACCAGGTCTCATTTAGCTCAACTATAATTAACTTTTAACAGAATAATTTGAATGAACTAACTTAGCCTTCAGGAAAACTTAAAACTTAATAAATTTTAAAGGACAGTTTTTAGGAAACATTTGATTTTGCAGTGCTTCTTTACACTTGACTTACTGAAGGTTGAAATATAAATTGGTCACTTCACTAGGTGGCATACTTCTTTGTGGCCCCCCTGGAGTGGGAAAGACATTGCTGGCAAAGGCAGTGGCTGGTGAGGCAGGGGTTAATTTCTTCTCTATTTCCGCTTCACAGTTTGTGGAAATATATGTTGGTGTAGGGGCTTCTCGTGTCCGAGCACTTTACCAAGAAGCCCGGGAAAATGTATGTGATATTTTTTAGCTTTTCCACTGTGCTCTCACAATTTTTCTTATTTGTTTAAAGTCAAATTATAAGAGTTTGGTTTTTGCAACTGATTTCCACTAAAATAATTTATTTTGTCAATTAGTATGTAAACTTGACACATCCTGTTATTCCTCATTATATTTGTTTCAAGCTGATTGGAATCCTTTCTTTTTTATTACTGCATTTTGTTGTCATCTCTTTAAATTTACCTATTTCTCCAGCTTCAGTCAGTGTTTGCTTCTAATCAGCCACTATTTTTGTATTATATTTTTCAGGCCCCATCTGTTGTCTTCATTGATGAGCTGGATGCTGTTGGAAGGGAACGTGGCTTGATTAAAGGTTCAGGTGGACAGGAACGTGATGCTACTCTTAATCAGGTTAAGCTGGCAGTGCTGAACTTCCCAACTGCTTTTCTTAAGTAAAATTTTGTGTATATATTGGTTGATGTTTCCTATTGACTGAATGCTCCAGCTCCTGGTGTGCTTAGATGGGTTTGAAGGGAGGGGAGAGGTGATCACTATTGCATCCACAAACCGACCAGACATTCTGGATCCTGCACTTGTGAGGCCTGGCAGGTTTGATCGGAAAATATATATCCCCAAGCCTGGCCTTATTGGCCGCATAGAAATTCTAAAGGTAGCAGATTCTCTAATATTTCACCTGCATGTAGCATTTAGGATTTGGTTATTCTTTTACTGAATTAATAGTTGTTGATTTGTTACTAATGACACATTAAGTAGTTGGCCTACTCAATCTCCCCCTGGTGTCATAGGTCCATGCTCGTAAAAAGCCAATGGCTGAAGATGTGGATTACATGGCTGTTGCTAGTATGACTGATGGAATGGTTGGTGCAGAGCTAGCCAACATAATTGAGGTTGCTGCCATTAATATGATGCGTGATTCAAGGACTGAGGTAATAGCATATACAATATTGCCAGATAGTTATTCTTCAGGTATTTCCTTATAGGAAATTGATATATTCTTTGCTGCATCTTGTATGACATGACACGTTCAATCTCCTTAACATTTTCCAAAATTAAGCATGCAAATAAAAGTATTTATCTGACTATAGAAGCATGCTTCATTGAATAATATATTCATTGTACTTTGTAACTCTTAATGCATGAGAACAATTTCTGTGTCTCCAGTCTCCACAATAAGAAGTCTCTTAAAGGATGTACAAAAAGGGGATAGAGATCAAGTGAGGAAGTAATAAGAAAAGGATTTACTAGTTGCAGTAACATAGTAGCTGGCAGTTCTTTATTTTTTCTTTTCACTATTGCAGATTACTACTGATGACTTATTGCAAGCTGCACAAATGGAAGAACGAGGAATGCTAGATAGAAAGGAAAGAAGCAGTGAGACATGGACACAAGTAGCTATAAACGAAGCTGCAATGGCTGTTGTGGCTGTGAACTTTGCCGATCTTAAAAATATAGAGTTTGTATGGGCATTACATTATCCTTTTTGATTTTTGGTTGGCGATATTCTCTCATGTCTGAAACGAGGAAATCTGTTAGAATTGAATTATATTATTTGTAGAATACCCTAAAAATATTTTTCTCTTTAATAGTCCTTGCGAATGTTGTCATTTGCAAATCCCATCTGCATGCAATATTTCTTGCTGATTATTTCTGAGCATATTAGATGCAAAAAATTAGCTAAAATACAAAATATAACTAAGCTTCAAGTCAATTTGAAAGAAACCAAGTTGAGGTGAAAAGGAACCAAATAAGATTCTTCTTTCACTACATCTTAAAAATAATTTATTTCCTGCCTTTTCTATTCCTATTTCTGTAAATATTATATTTTGCCATGCCTTTTGTGTTTGAATCATATAATGTGGTACATATGGATGATTTTTGAAGCTGGCAATATAACATCATAAATGCAATGCTGTAAAGAATATATAGCCAAAACTTAAATTGACTGTTATATCGAATGGAACATAGCTGATCTAAGAACAATGGATTGCAAAATTCAAGGTTGTCCTCTTGTCTGGTTATCTGGATGCATCCTCAATGCTCTAGAGTAGACATTAAAATTCATGCCATTCAGGAAGTTGACCTTCAGAGTTTGGTTTTTGCTCTATTTCTTTTTTGAAATCTACTTGTTATTGGGTTTATTCACATTAAAATAAATTTTTCTCTTTAGTTTGTTCTATGAATATTCGTTATCTGACTTTTGTTGCTTTGTTGTAGGTCACAATTGCTCCTAGAGCTGGTAGGGAATTGGGTTATGTTCGGGTGAAGATGGATTCAGTCAAATTTAATCAAGGAATGCTCACGTATGGATTCTTCAACTAAACCTTTACAACTTAAAAAATATAGCATCAATCGATGATAATGTTTGCTTGGGCTATATGCTGCCTGCATTTATGCATTTGATTTAAATTATTTGTGCTTGATCAAATTGCATTACGAAACTGTTTTTAGTGCCTCTCATATTATTTTCCTCTTAATTTTAAACTGCTAATGTTGTGCAGACGACAATCCCTTCTTGATCATATTACTGTTCAACTAGCTCCCCGTGCAGCTGATGAACTTTGGTTTGGGAGTGGTCAGGTAATAGAATAGTTTTACATGCTTTCTAGTTTCTACAGACTTCCTCACTCTATTTTTGTAATTGTAAAGCTAAATGTAAACACAGTAGCAGCAAATAATGCAATGAACAAAATTTGTTTCTAACATTGTGCACACTCTTTTAAAGATATTTGTTAACTAACTAGCCTAAATGATTGGCATGAATATGACTTTTCTATGGACATTTTGGATTTCTATGAGTGGGATTACAAACACATGTCCATAAAATCTGCTAGAGAGATCAGAAGGAAAATAAAAAGCAATATATGGACTTCCGATTTGCATATGGCCAGAGAGAATGAGAAATATTTCCATGAGTGGGACATTTTTGATTTTGTTCATTATGATTTATTGGTTATTTTTTGTTCCATTGTAAATTACAGTTTTTATATCAGTACTATTGTGTGCAACAAGTTATCTATGTCAAATGTTTAGTTTGTGCGTCCTTTTTATTTGCTTCTGTCAGATTATGGATACAGTTTTGGACATGTAGAAATATTTTAACGTAATTTGCAATCTTTCAGTTGAGTACAATATGGGCTGAAACTGCAGACAATGCTAGGTCTGCAGCAAGGACCTTTGTTCTTGGTGGGCTTTCTGAGAAGTATCATGGAATGTCCAATTTCTGGGTGTCAGACCGAATTAACGTATGAATTCTGTCTCAAGCTTTCTTTTCTCATGATGTTTCTTATTGTAAGTTGAAACAAAAATTCCTTGTAATGTATCTCGAATAAAAGAGTGTGAGGAATGTAGACCATCACAAGTGGAGAAGCAGAATAACTTGCCCTTATCTTTGGCAATGATAACATTTGGCCAACTTACGACTACATTATATTTCATTGTCAGGAAATTGATTCGGAAGCCATGCAGATTGTCAACTCGTGTTATGAACGTGCAAAAGAGGTATGTTACAATGGAAAGAAGGATTAAAGAACTTAATGCTTCTCTTGATTTAGTAAAAAAGTCTCAATCTCATTTTTCACAACTCTTAATTGTCACAACTTTGATTTGCACATCAGATCCTGGAGCAAAATAGAACGCTGATGGATGCTTTGGTGAATGAGCTTGTTGAGAAGAAAAGCTTAACCAAACAAGAGTTCTTCCATCTAGTAGAGTTGCACGGCTCCCTAAAACCAATGCCTTCCAGCATACTTGACATACGAGTTGCTAAGTGTAGAGAATTCCAAAAATTGATCGATAGTGGAAAGGAAACGAGTTTGAGTAGCCACGCATAACAAATTGCAGGGGCAAATGCCCCATCAATTTTGGAGAATATTTATACTATATGCTGATTTCATGTACCTTGTTCCTGTATTATATTCTTTACCACAACTCTACGGAGTATGGACATAATTGTGTCGGATCTTTAGGTAGGTAGCCTTTGCTAGCTAGTGAGGGGGACATGTAAACCTTGTTTTCCTACGTTTTGATGTAAAGCCAAGTTACAGCCTGAGTTAAAGCCAAGTGTAGACATTCCTAAACTATTGTGTAAGTACCTCTAATCTCTGTTCACCAAAAAAAAGTACCTCTAATCTCTCTGGACTTCTGATTACACCTTTATTGTCATCATAATGAACTAGCAACAAAAGTAACTACCACACCACATCCTTGGTTTTCTTGAAAAAAAAAATCCTTGGTGTGATTTCTTCATATTTAAATTTATTTATATATCGTAAACAGCGTGGAATAAGGTTTTGGTTATGACATGATAAATCAGTACAGAAAAAAAAAATTTATATTGAAATGCTCGAGTTGTATAATTAATTACTATTAGAGTGATTATACAAAAAGATGAGTTTTTTTTTTTGTTTTTTTTTACGGAATGAGGTTGTTATCAGAGCTTGACAAACAAATATGGCTTAGCACTTGTGTTAAAGGATACCATGTTTATCACCTGAAAATAGCCCGGTAAAAACAAGTTCTAATTTAATTTCAAAATGAGAGTAACTTGCAGTTGTATCCCAATTGGTCTCCTTAAGTGATCATGTTACCTACTCTCTCGGCCTTATTCTAAAATCAGCTATATAAACGTGTAACCGCCACTATGTTGCCCCCACGTTATGAAAAAAACTGCCCACTAAACCTTATTTTCTCCCTCAATTAATATTTCATGTGCTCTATATATACACTCCTCTCTACTATTGGCATTGGGTTACCACCATTTATTGCTTCTATACATACATCGGGAGAAAAAGAATTAGACAACAATTAACCATGGCATCCCGTTTGGTCGTCCTTTGTACTTGTGTGATCATTTTCATGGCTGCCACCGATACTTGTGTTGTTGAAGCTTCCGAGCAATTCAAAGTTGGTGGTGGCTTCGGTTGGCATGAACCTGCAGGCAACAACAATACCGATCAATTTTATATCCAATGGGCTGAAAGCAACAGATTTCAAGTTGGTGATGCTCTTGGTAAGCTTCTTGTATCATATCAATTCACATGCATGCCTTATATTCACTTGAAGATGCATTTTGTGATCTTATTATGCCAGTTTGCTTACGTTCAAATTACATCATGCATTCATTCATTCAATGAGAGTGCAACTTTTCGTAGTCACATTGTGTGACATTTAACACATGCATGATTTTTACAACACCAAAATAAATTAAAAGTGAACTAGTTTTGAATTATTAATATATTTAAACGTGTAAGTGTGAAAAGATGTGTATCTCTTAATAGATGGGAAAAAAGATGGCTCAATTAATGTTTTTGTTTATGCAGTTTTTGAGTACCAGAATGACTCAGTTCTAAGTGTGGAGAATTGGGATTACATGAATTGTGACGCAAGTAACCCCATCACTGCCTTTTACAATGGGAATAGCACTTTTATTCTTGATAGGCCAGGGAACTTCTACTTCATCAGTGGAACCGATGATCACTGCAAGAATGGCCAAAAATTACTTGTAGATGTGATGCATCCACATCCTATCCTTCAACCTCCACCACCCATTTCCCTTTCACCTTCCCTTCCACCTGAAGGGTTTCCACCAATGGCTCCTTCACCTTCTGATGATCAAACCTTAGAGGCTTCATCAGCCTCAGTGCTGCTTACTTCTATTTTTATGTCTCTTTTCATCACATTTGTTAGTGTCATGCTGTTGGCATTTTGAATGTCTTGTTAAGGTTTCAATGGACAACTAGTTAATTGTTTTTCTTTTGTTTATTGCTTCTGGAATATCAGTTGTTTAGGTTAATTAGGCCTTACCATTCCAACTTTCAATTTTTTCCCCTGTTTTGGTCACTTTAATTAATATCATTGTTGGTTTTCTTTTTATTGTATTTATGGACATGGGTTGACTTTTTCTCGTGTAAACTTTTTGCTTTTGGATTGAAGCATTTGTATTACTTTACTGCGCGATCTGATTAAGACCATTTACTCTCCGTGAGGAATATGCAATGCAACTCTAAATAATTCAACATTCAAAGTGAATTACTATTCACGCTCTAGAATCTGACAAATATATATTTTTTATCTGTGGTAATTAAATACCGTCGTAGGGGTTGACAAAAATATATTTAACAAACAATTATGATTACTAGGAAAAATGAAAACTAGAGCCAAACACATATATAATTCTTTTAATTTATTGAGCGTTCCTTTTGTACATCTAATCGCAGGATTTTCCACTCCACGATTTATGTATAATTCAACTTTAAAGTGCGTAATTCATGCTCTAGAATCTGCTGGAAAAAATATTTAGTAAATGATTTTGATGAGAATAGGAAAAAATCACAGGCCTTGCATAATTTATTCCACTAATTTTTTTTATAAACATTGAATTCTATTAGTTCAACTGTTATTTTGAGAATTTCTATTTTAACATATAGTATTTTCTTAAATATAAGTAAATTTCACCGGTAAAATTAATATTTTTATTAAAGAGTTATAATGACGTGAATACATTTTTGGTTATTTTTTAAAAAATGTTTAATTAACAACTTAAATTTGTTGAAAATATTTTTGTGAAAGTGTGGCGTAAATGAAGTTGAAAGGAATAAAAATGAAAACATATTATGGATGAGTAGAGTTAGTTATTGAATTTACTGGTATTAAGATTCACTTTCACTGGATTTGCTAAGGGGAAGATTAATCAATTCTATGCATGTCCAAAAGGAGTGCATCGTCATTGAATTGACTAATCGTATGGTATCTAGAGAAGACGAAGTAAAATATGCAGGAACTACGGATAGGGTGATAATATAGACATTACAATAAATCATCTTGAATTCAATTTTTTATACTATTGTATTAGAATTGAGGGTTATCTAAATTTTTAGCAACTAAATTTTTTCAAGATTTGATTTTTAGTTTCTAAATAAAAGTTTAATTAATAAAGGTTTTTAGTTACTTAATTTTTGTTTGACTGGTCAAGATATTTAAACTTTTAAAAATTATAATTTTTAATCCCTAAATAAAAGTTTAAAACATTATTTTTATTTATTTAATGAGATTTCAGAAACTAAAAGTCGAGTTTTTAAAGAATTTAAAGACTAAAAATCTTAATAAAAAAAGTTTAGACCTTGACAGGCAAACTTTTGTTTAGGAACTCAAAATTGAATTCAAAAAATTTTAAGGGCTAAAAATTTAATTAATCCAATAATTTATTTTATTTTGGATTTGAAATGTTCTTACTGTTTTTCTAGCATTGCTGAAAGAGAAAGAATATAACTTTTGACTAGCAAAATTATTTGGGTTAACATTCATTAATTTATTTGATACTACAGGATTAGTTGTATACCTCCATGACATTGAATGGCTAGATGCTACAGGAGACAGAATTGGTCTTGTCTGTTTCCCGTGAAAAAGGCGAAGATTGGATGCTTCTTCTACCACCAGCTCTGATAAGTGTGGCTTGTAATTGCCTATTTTCTGCACTGTCCTTAGCCTGGTCAAGGAGGTCAAGTGCTGTGACCCTTCATAGTTCCGGGCATTAACATCCACCTTTGTCTTGTTGATTAAGAACTCTGCCATCTAATTATCATAAATAAAACTATAAGCACAACTACAGACATATGGATTCACATTCCAAATCAATATGCCATAAATATTGATTGGCTAGGACTTACAAGAACTGTTAATTAGAACCCATTGGTGTATATTAATTGATGTAAGCTCAATTTAAGGATTGAAGTCCGAGCAATATTTCATCTAAATATCAACAATCAAATGATATTGAAAGAGGGACAGTACTAAAGCCAATGGCCATACTACATTGATTTTAGGTAACATACTTACATCAATAGATCTAAATGTGATATTAATTACTCACCTTGTAGCGCCCGCCTAGAACCGCAAGGTGTAAGACAATGTTGCCATAACGATCTTGAAAATGCAATAGATTGGTCGCATTGGGGACATGTACCAAGAATTCCAAAGCATCACACAATCCGTATCTCACAGCCAAATGGAATACTGTCTCTTGCTCTCTAGTGAGATGGTTAAGTGATGTAGCAATGCTTGACACAAAATCTTGAAGGATTGAGAATTTCCCTTTCATTACTGCTAGGTGCAATGGTGTATAGCCATTGTTGTTGTATTGTAAAACAAGATTTGGATCACGTCTTAGAAGGATCCATGCAATCTCTCTGTGCCCCCATTATCATCAATCACTTGAGTAAGCTCTGACCACTTATTCAACAATTCTCTAACAACATCTGCACAGATATTTAAAATTTCTTAGATGAACTATTTAAAATTGTTAGTTCTCATCTTAAAATCAATTAAGAATTAGTAAGGTTGTCCCACAAGCATATAAACCACATAGTAGCAATTGAATCAGTCGACAGGGAACTTTCCAACAAAAATAAGTAAAAGTTAAAAAATGCAAACTTAATGGAGAAAACCATTTTATGCCTACCTGTGTGCCCTCTTGATGCAGCAATATGGATACAAGATTGATCAAACCCTGTGGCCTCTGCCCCCCCCCCCCCCCCCCCCCCCCCCCCCCCCCCCCCCCAATCTCTGATAGATTGAGCAGGAGATTCACCATGTCCAGATTTCCATGTCTGCAAGCTAGAAAACAAGCGCTTTTGCCATTCGGATTAAGCTTACAGACAGCTGTGGAATTGGCATCTAGCAGCAACTTTAACACCCCAACATTCTCTTGTCTGCAAGCCTCATGAATTGGGGTCTCCAGGATTTTATTCTCAGCAGAAACCATGTCAGGGCACAATCTAACTATCTCAGACACTATTTCAGTGCAACCGTACCTAGAAGCAAGGTGTAATGGAGTGCTCAAGGAATCAGCTGTTATCTGATGGAGAATTTCTCCATTCTCTTTAACTAGGCTAAAAAAT